>JAENRU010000432.1:600000-1175000 GCA_016647705.1 Eucommia ulmoides
CCATCGCCGGCCGCCGTCTCCGGCGACCTTCTGCTGCCGCCGGCAACCGTCCGCCGTCTGCCGGCGACCGTCGCCGGCCACCTCCGCCGCCCCGCCAGGCGTCTGGCCACCGTCACCGTCCGACACACCGCCGCCGCCACCAAACACACACAAAAAAAAAAATTAGTTTTAAGATAAAATCGTTACCAAACACATTATGTTCTCAACATAAAACAAAAATTGTCGTTACCAAACGCGCAATTCTCTTTCCAAAATTCTCAACCCAACTCAATTCAACTTAACCCAACCCATTCCAGTTGGGTTCAGAAAAGTGGGAACACTAACCAAACGCCACCTTAAAGTTTGATTTTTGCCTCTAATTGGCCGAATCGACACGTTTTAGCCATCTTAATTGTCAAAGTAACAACACGTGCATCCGATAAAAAAATAGGGAAAAAATCAACACATCAAACATATCGACTAGATTAATTAGCGGCAAAATTGAAATTTTAGCGAATACATTGCGAAAAATGAAACATAAAGAGGTAGTTTGATATTACAATCAAACTTTAGGGATAAAAATATAATCTAGCTTTTCAATTAAGTCCATAATCTTTCAATTACGTCATTTAAATCCCAAAAATCCAAATCGAGCGGCAATTGCCGTCTCTCTTAACAAGATTATAATAAGCAAACAATTAGAGGGTGCTTTTTGGTGGAATATTTGAAAAAGAAATTTCATTTTAGAAAGAAATTTGTAGATTTTTTCTTCAAATACCTCACCCAAATAGTCACTTTTATAAATACTAAAAAGAAACATAATTCATCGATAATAATTTATTCCCTCCCGGTGTACATCCAAACTCTCTCTCTCTCTCTCTCTCTCTATATATATATATATAGATAGATATAGATATGTATCTAAACAAAGACCGGTACTAGAAGAGAACTCGGACTTGGAGATTGGGCGACTACAAAGGCACCTCGATCGGAACTCAGAAGCATTATTAAAAATTTAGGCAAACAAAAAAAGGTGAAAAGCTAGTGATATGCAGAAGTTAAGGCCCCGCCGTTTAGTATTTATGTTTCCAAATTTACGTTTTTGCTCCCTGAAAATTGAAACAGAACAGAAATATGGGAACAAAAAAAACACTTGTTTCTGTTTTGCTCTCATTTGTCTTGCTATTTCTGTCCAAAGGATTTTTAAGAGAACAGAAACAGAAATCTGAAAACAAAAACACTAAACAAACAACACCAAAATCTATGAACTAAAAAACCTGCAGCAGCTGCAATCTTATAAAGAAGCTCGGGCTAATTCGAGCGCCTCTTCAACAGAAGCGGCGTTCTGGAGTTTGGTTTTATCAATGGAAGGTTGAGTCCTTGCAAGCTTAGGAAGGAGTTCGAATTCCTGACATATAAAAGAAAAGAAAAAATTAATAATCAAAAGTAGAATCAAACAGAGTTACTATTTCCGTAACCTGATTTCTGTTCCCGCTCCCAAAATTTTAGGATTAAGGTATAGAAACACATTTGGTGAACATGTTTCTGTTCTCAAAATTTTTGGAGTAATTCCTGAATTCCTTAAGAATTTAAGAAACAAAAAAATGTTATTCACTCCCACAAAACTATTCCCACCACCACCGTGCCGGCCACCATATATTTAAAGAAAAAAAGAGAAGAAATGTTACAATCAAACGTGTTTCTTGTTTCTAATCTCATAAATTAAAAGAAACAATTTCATGACAATGGTCGTTACCAAACATGTTTCTATTCCTGGAATACTGCAGAACAGAAACAGAACATCCTAGTTTATTGGAAGTAGAAACAGAAAAATAGAAAGACTAACCAAACGCCACCCAAGAAAGTTTTTTTAACAACATTGAACTGTTTTTATTAACACTTTTTTTAGGATGCGTTTGGCTGAAGCATTTGAAAAAGGAAATTGTGAAATTGGAGAAAATTTAAACCCATTTTTCAAATTATTTCTTCAAATTCCTCAACCAAACGAACTCTTAGGAAGTGTTTGGTTACACAGAAGGCGGATCCATAGAATTGTTCGAGGGAGGGCTAAAATAACTTTTTAGAGGGTCTATTGGAAATATCCAAAAATCAGAGGAGGCTTATGTAGAATATTAAGGGTTTTAATTATTATTTTTTAAAAAAATATATATTTTTTAAAAATGGAATTCAAAATAAACGCGTGGAAAAATCGAAATAAGTCAGACATACCTCAGGGCTTCCGCTTTCAAGAAGAACTCCTTTCAATTTACCGTCATCTATCCAAAAGGTTGCAATTTTTGGATCGAAATTCCCAACCTCAACAGTTTCACCAACTGATAAATTTAGAGTGAAATTAGAAAACGTATATGAGCTCGCTATAAGAAGAAATGGCTTTTGTTTTAGTGTTTCTACTTCAGTTTTATTTATTTTTCAATTTTTTTGGGGTTGGAATTTTTAGAACAAATTCCCGGGAACAAAACAGAGATATGTTTTTTTTTGTTCCCAGACAATTTAGGTTTATGCAGGAACAAGTTTTCTAGCTCATGGAGATTGTTAATTTTTATGCTCCCAAATTTCCATTTCTGTTCCCAAAACACTTGGAACAAAAACGGAGATCTGAAATAGTTCCAGAAAATGTTCTAGAAATATGGGAACACATCATGAATAATTATTTATTTGTTTTCATATCTTTTGTTTCTGTTCTGAATTTTCTGAAATAAAAGCAAAAATATGGGAACAGAAACACTTTTTTAAGTCGTACCATTGTCCCCAAAAAACTGCCACCAAACTTTCCTTTGGCTGCCTTCATATTCAAAGACCCTTGAGTAGAAATAAGGGAGATAGTCATACCTGGATATGCATGTTTCAACAAAGAAACAGTAATTAATTGAGGAGAATCTCTTAATCCAAATAAAATAAACAATGGATGGAGAGGCCCTACCCAGCGATCTCCATCAATCTTTTAAAATATAAACATCGACAAAACAAAAGGCAAATATATTTTTTGCTTTTTGAAAACAGTACTTAAAATCTTATTTTTACTTTTGCTTAAAAGCAAAAAAATAAAAATTAAAAAGCGTTACCAAACAGTACCTGATTTTTTCATGAAAAGAGAATCGAACTTACGTATGAGTTTGAGAACTTAGTAGTCCTTTGACACAATGTTGTGCAGATCTACGAGCATGATCAACATGTTCAACACGTGAAATCCGGTTGTACATCTATTCAGCACAAGTAAAAACATAAGGGCTCTCATTTGGTTATTCATGAATAACACTATTTTCAATTAGTCAATTTATGAATTGTTACAGCTTAGTATGTGATTTTTAAAAAATAAAAAAAAAATCAACCATTGTAGATCTAGTTCAGATGCTATTTTCTCATCAAATTAGAGTAAAATAAAGTTTAAAAATCTAACTAAACTAAAACAATTGCATGTTTTTCTTTTTTAAACAAACTTGTAAATTCGATAAATCATATGGAAATGGAGAAATATCCAAATCAATTAAGAAAATTCATAAAAAATGACATTTTAGACAGCCAAACGGGGCCTAATTTTATTTTCGTATTGAGAACGATGAAGAGGAGGAATTGAGGCTAAGAATTAGAGACGTGCCTTTAAGGGGAATGCCGCGACATCTCCAATGGCAAAAATTCCAGGTACACCTGTTCGGAACTGACCATCAACCTGCATTTAAGAGGTAAAAAGCATATATAATTTTGTTGTGATTATGAATCTATGAATAACATAATTTGGAACACATTTTTCCAGTTCCCAATTTGTTTTAAAAATCTGGGATAAGAACAGAAACAGATTTTTTGTGTTCCCACATTTCAATTTCTGTTCCAGGTTTTTTCAAAACATAAAAAAGAAAATAAAAACACGAAACAAACGCCTACTTAAGTTGAACAATTCATGGCTTAACATCATAATGTTCATGCCGTACATCCTTAGCAATCCAAGGTAGTGTTTGGTTTTAAGGATTTGGAGTCGTGTTGGATGCGATCATTTCTAATTCTTATTCCAAGATCCCAATTCTGTACAACCAAACACTACGTACATGACTATTTGGTTTTAGAAGTAGCTTTATTCCTTTACTAAAAAAACTTGGGGCCGAGAACAAGGAGAAAGACATTGACAACAATTCTAACCTCTATTCCACCAACAGTGTTATTTATGCCAACCCCATTGAAAGGACTCACAGCAGGTTTAGCTCCAATACCGACAACAATCTGCAAATTGCAAACCAAAAAATAAAAAGACAAATAAATAGAAACCATAGACCAAGAAAGAAAAAAAAAAAGATTAAAAAGATTAGGAACAAACAAACAAAGTACCGTGTCTGCTTCTATTGTAGATCCATCGTCAAGTTTAATAGCAGCCACGCGCCCATCACTGCCAGCTTCTAAATTTTTTATTGAAACACCCTAAACAAAAAATGTTCAAACTCAAGTTAGCAATTTCAATAACCGCGTAAAAAGCGATATGTGTGTGTGTGTGTGTGTGTGAAAGCAACATTTGCGTGTGTGAAAGCAAAGAGGGGTATAACCTTCAAGAATTTTACACCATTCTCTTGGTAGAGTTGTTCATATTTTCCAGCAAGTGAAGGTGTAAACAGTCGTTGCAAAAGATGGCTTTCTGGGAAGATGATCTAGAAAATACACAAGTCAAAAACTTCACATTATACACAATAAGATGTCGTAAGCTCAGAGACTATAAATTTAATGATCATGTCGAGCAAACTAAAGTTTCAAACACAGCATAGACTGAGCATGCAATAAGAGAAGCCATTAGATGAAGGCAGTCTTATTGAAATTACTATATTAGAATTGACTGCCGATAAATAGAATTTTGAATTTCTGATGAATTTCTTCTGATGACCAATCAGATGATGCTTTCTTGTAATGGTATCAAAATCGGGGGGGGGGGGGGAAGGAGTTTGTGAGTGTTTGCCTTTCAAAATTTCATGATTCTAGGTGTTTTAAGAAAGTAGCAAAATCTGGATTTTTTGGTGTGGCCTTTGAAAAATTCATGACTTTGAATATTGAATGAATTTCTTTTGTAATCCAATCAAATGATACTTTCTCATAATGGTATCTAAATTGGGGACTAGGGAGTTTCGTAAGTGTTAACCTTTCAAAATTTCACGATTTCGAGTATTTCAAAAAAATAGGGACATCGGAATTTTTTTGTGTGCTAGCCTCTGAAAATTTCACAATATTGAGTTTTGGATGAATTTCTTTTTTTGACCAATCAAATGATGCTTTCAGTCAATTTAACTTGCACCAAACATTTTAAATGAGGGTTTCCAAGAACTAAGAAAGGTTCCATATATGGAAAACATTTGTGTAATTAATTGCACAGCACCAATAATAGTTCAATCAGAATAGGAAATCCGATTGAATGATTGTATAGAAGAATCAACAACCAGTAAAAGTTCTTACAGTGGTATCAAGTTTCCAACCAACAGCTGCAGCTGCAACTTCCATGCCAATATAACCACCTCCAATCACAACCACCTTCCTTGCTTTTTCCTACAAATCGAATAACTCCAAAATTACAATCACATAGATGTCATTTCACATATAAATTTAAAAGGGAGATTACTCAGAATCTAGTAAATCATAGAATTTAGAAGACAAAATCACCAGCGACGATATCAACGAATTAGCATCCCCAACATCACGGATATAGTGCACTCCGGGTAAGTTTCCTCCAATTTTCTCTGGAAATCTGAAACAAATAGATAATTTGGCAAGTTATAGCATTTTCTTTATATACATACTTTTTAATTAGTACACAAACTAATACTAATACCTGGAGGCAGTGCATCCGGTAGCAATTATAAGGGAACCATACTTTAATAGCTTTCCTGAGTTTGTTGCCAATGTTTGCTTTTCTAAATCGATGCCTGTCACTGGATCTTCATACAACATCTGCAAAAAAGATAGCGATCCTCTTTCTCATAAGTATCATTTGATGATTGGACCCAGGAGGAAGAGGAAGTTGAGGAAGCAAATAAACAAGGTTAACTTTGTGGCCTTGGAGCTGTTGAGAAGCAAACTCTACTACTATCATAATCATATCCAAACTTGCCACTTTTACATTCTTGACCATGCACAAAGATCTTCTTCTAATCCTTTTATATTCAAGTAAACGGTATGGTTTTTCTATGCAGTTACTTCAAAACGCATCACCAAAACAAGTCAAAGTCTCTTCTCGATTGTGTAGCCTAAATAACGATTGCACAACATCAAATGTTGCATATAAATTAACATCAATACACGAATAATTGGTAATTTAATTCAGAAGACATGCTACTTTCCATTGCCAGTGATTTACAGGTCACATAATGAAGTAACTGACAATAAGGTGGGTTTTTTTTTTTTTTTTTTTTGGGAAAGGCAAAAGCATCATTTAGATGTAGCCAATGACATTTGCAGTAACAACAATCTAGGCATGAGATACCAGACAATGGTTTCCAATAAAAGGAGGCACCGGGGGTTGGGGGGGGTGATTACACAGTTACCAAATAGAAAATAAGCTACAACACATGCAGAGAGAGCCAGTCACACAGATATCACAAAGCGAATTAGATAGATGTAGAGTGAGAGAGAGACCTCTATCCCTTTCTCCTTGTACCAATCAGGAGTCTGCCTCTCCCCACCTGAGCCAACACAAGTATGGAAACCCTGAAATAAAACAGCATTACTATTGAAACAACATACAAGCAATTGAAATGTTATAACCACCTGAAATGACACTAGATGGCTTTCCAAATTCATGAATAATGAATTAACTGATAATGTCATAATAAACCAAAACCTCTCGACATATTGAGGGCCCACTTACTCATTTTGATGGTGGAAGAACAAATGATGTGATTATCAACCTTATATCGCCAAAGCATTAGATAAATGAATTGGATGATCAAATGGCTATGAGCAAGGTAGTAAACAGATCAATTAGGATTCATGCATTATACAAAATTTGCACAGCAAAGTGACCTTACAGGTAAGCGTGCTGGCTTTTTGTCCAAAGGAAACAAATATGCCTTTGTCAAGGCTGGGCGCTCATATGGTGCATATGCCTGCATGAATTGAGAAATAAAAAGTGCAAATTAAAGACAATCAGACCATTTAAACAGAAAATTAGAATTCTTGAAGTAGAATTTCAAGCTTCATTTATGTCTGATCATGTGTGACATCTTGCAGATGCCACAAGCACAAAATTGTGAAGACAATTGGTTGAAAAATCTGAATTTAAGCATCACACATGAATCTGATAGTGTGCATATGAACTTCATAGTTTCATCTAATTATGTTTTCCAAGTTCATAATTTCGAACACTGATTTTATTTTCAACAATAACAGTAAGGCAAGTGAAGAACCAATACCTCCTTGGACACTATGCATAGCTTTCCATCGGCCATTCCATGCTCGACGAAAGTCCGAGCTGCATATCCAGCAGCATTACCGGCTCCAACTATCACAAATCTGAAAACGATGAAAACAAATTCAAAATTTCCCCTCGCGGGTTCAAGAACACGATTAATCAAACAAATCACACACAGAAGAAGTGACTCACTCTCGGTTTTCATTTGCGAAAGACGACGCAACGACGTAGCCCCTCCGGAAGTTTCTCGAAGCAATCGTCGAACTCCGGTGACTGCGATTCAAAGCAGCAGCATAATTCAAACACATCGCGTTCGAAACGGTCGCCATTAATCTACGGACTGTAGATTCGATGAACGAAACAGATGATAAGAAATTGACGATCCTAGATATGATCAGAGAGTTGGAGAGAAGGCGAAAATCGAACCTGAAGACATCGAAATCAACTGCTGTGATCTCTGAAGATAAATAATCAATAAATTATTGGATTAAATTATTGGTGCGTGGCTCCAGAGTAGAGCGAAAGGTCATGGCGTCACTTCGGCTCTAGCAGAGGGCGTGTTTGCCAGCGATTTGAAATTGAAAAATGAATGGAAATTTGTGCCAAAGACAAAGAGTAGTATAGTCTCTGCCGCGCTTGTGATCTTGCGACGCATGTTAATCCGCCATTGGAGCTGCTTCCAAACTACTTGGGATCTAAGCGCATGAAGCGCATCATCGATCTAACTTCAAGCATGAAATTGGAAGCCAAATTGAAATCCAAATTATTCTCAAGTTTCTTAGTTCTTATAATTATCAAATTATTTAAAAAAATAAGTCATTTATAAAGAATTTCTGAGTTTATATTAAAATTTCAATTCATACAGTTGCGCAACAGATGATGTGGGGTATTTTTGTTGATCTGTGCATACCACCATGGAAACCACCGGACCTTGATGGAATGTGCCAAGTTAGTCAACCTTTGCCCACCGAGCTACCCCTATTCGGCCATCACCTAGAGGGAACGCCCTTAGGCCTATGTCGAGCTTCGTCTACCGACTCGACCTTCACCAAAGGGGAACACCCTTGGGCCTCTCCTGAGCTCCGGCCACCGAACTGCCCTGCTTGACCTCCACTAAAAGGGAACCCTAAAGTTTTAATTTTGTTTCCAGTTGTTCGACTCATTTTGGTTATCTTAATGGTAAGAGCAGTAACCCGTTGCGATGGAGAAGATTCCCCATGACTCACGCGAGCATTTAATAATGGAACAGTTACGAGCTAAGCAAATATAGCCCATAATCATCTGAGAAAATATAACTCAGTGGGCCCAAATAAGTAAGTCCATCTCTTATTATAAGGAGGGTTGTACGTGGGCTTGTGTTGAGGTAGCCCATAAGAGATTTGTTGATCAAAATGAAACCATAATATTTGAATAACTGATCTGAATACTAAAAGTTGAATATATCTAAAAAAGACTTTAATCAATTAAGATACGACGAAAATAAATGAATTCAAATAAGTCTAGCTCTTTAACTTATTTTCAGGTCGAAGAGTATTTGGCCGATATCACACCGATATTCCATGTAGTTTTTCTATTTTGCAGGTATTAATCAAGGATTTAAGGGCTGGGAGTACTGTCAAAATTTCAGCATTATCAACGTGCATCACCCATATTGATTTTTTCCTATATATATATATATATATATATAATGTATGTATTGTTACTCTGTCAATTAAATTGACCAAAACATTTCGATTTAATTAATTAGAGGTAAATATCAAACTTTAAGGTCACTTTATAAATATTTAAACAGTAGAGGACATATTGAGATTGTACTTAAATATTAGGGGTATAAATGCAATTTAGAACCAAGTTGGTGCATTCTTTTATTTGCATGCGTCATTCTTGCATCATTAACCGTTTTCATTTTTATTTTTTTTATTTAGGTGGGTGGCGGCGGCACTCCCACAAATGGTGTTCTTTAATTTATTTTTTAATTATTATTTGTTATTATTCTTGATGTCAAAAATTGAGGTGGCATTTGGTTAGTGTTCTCACTTTTTTTAGCCCAACTGGAATGAATTGGATTGAGTTGAATTGGGTTGGATTGAGAATTTTGTGAATAGAATTACGTTTGGTAACGATAATTTTTATTTTGTGCTGAGAACAGAATGTGTTTAGTAACGATTTTATCCTAAAACTAACTTTTTTTTTTTGAATTTTTTTTTTTTGTTTGGTGGCGGCCGGACGACCGGCGGCGGTGGCGGAGGTGGCTGGCGGCAGCGGAAGGTCGCAGGAGACGGCGGTCGGTCGCCGGACGGTGGCTGGCGGCGGCGGGTGGTGGTGGTCGATCGGCAGATGAAGTCGGAAGTTGAGAACTTTGGGTTGAATATTTTGGGCACAAAAAGAAACAACTTTTTTCTGTTTCTGGTTTCTTTAGAATTTTGAGAATCAATTTCTATTTTTTGGGTTGGGTTGGGTTGAGTTTTGTGTTTGCCAAACGCGTTCCCAAAAATCAAACTCAAATTTTTTGGTTTGGGTTAGGAACACTAACCAAACGGGGCTTGACTCACCCCGGCGATGTCTGTGGTTCCTGTTCGGTCATGGCCTATCAGAGCCAAATTCGGACCTTTGACCGGCAAACTCTTCAAGGGTCCTACCTGGCCAGCTAGACCCTTCTCATGGTCTTTGCGCACGTGGCGGTCTTTAGTAGGAGGACTCAAGAATGACCGAATTTTACACTCATCAATTATTATTATTATTATTTGTTTTCGGTAAACAATCACATTACAATAATTTTGAATTTCATAATACATAAAAATTATTATATTTTTTCATATAAAAAATTACAATAATTTTTATGATGTACAGTGAATTTTAAATTTTTTACCGTAATTTTGGAATCTGAAAAAATTATTATAAATTGTAAATTGTATAAATTAAAATATTAATTTTGGACCTTGTTTATAAACAAGAAAACCCTTATTATTATTATTATTATTAAAATAGAGAAACTATAATAAAAAAATAAAACTTTCAATGAAGGAAAAATGGGTCCCTTTAGTTATGAGAATATTGACCAATTTCAAAGTACCACTAATCAAAGCAAAGTGAGAATCATGAGGAACTCATTTATTCAGAAAAAAATAAAAAACTATTTAGTATGATTTCTTTTAATTATTAATAAAGGGCATTATTACTATTTATTAAGTCATATAAATAATACCTTCTGCTTTTAAACATCATAATGTTTTTTTAAACTTTTTTTAAAATATTTTTATATGAAAATAAAAAAAATTAAAAGCGTGATTGATGGTATAATAATTATATTTTGATATTATCTTAATTAATTAAAAAATCATAAATATTAAAAAAAATATCAATGGAGAAATCATACTCTATTGATCTTCATTATTACTTTTATGATATAAATAACGAAAAATAAAAAGTAATATTTTTTATTTTTTGAAAAAATAATTAAAATCGTATTTTTTATTTTTTTATTATTTTATTATATTCTTATTTTGACCTCATGCACTAATTATTTAATTATTTATTAATTAATCTCATGGTGGAGCCATTACCATCCCTATTGCTCCCCCTTTAAGGTAAGTACATAATCATTTCTCCTTCTTCAATTACTCCTAATAGAGTCAATAGCTGTTATTCCGATTGTCGAGAAGTTGTCCATTTTCTTTGTCAACTAGAACTCGTTTTTCTTGGATAACGCTCTAAAAATTAAATTTTAACTACATCAGACCAATGTGGGAGAGTTCGGCCTTAAAATTACACAGAAAAGTGATTGGTCGAGATGCGCGTAAGTTAGTCCAGACATACCTTACAGTAAAATTAAACCCCCCAAAAAATACTCATTTTTAGTGTAATTTATTTATTTAACAAAAAAAAAAAAATTATTTATTTTATATAAATTTAAAATTAATCTTTGCCATTCAACGAAGCAAAAGTGACTCTAATTCCATTTTTTTCACTATCATTATGGTTGATATAAAAACATCAATGAATAGAGAACTAATTAAAATCAACATAAAACCATAAAACACACACGTCTCTCTCTCTCTCTCTCTCTCTCTCTCTCTCTCTCTCTCTCTCTCTATATATATATATATATATATATATATATATATATATTATGTACGTATATATACACCATGATCATGTATGTATATTTGTATTTTTATCCTAACTAATCCATAATTAATATAATATTTATAATTAATCTTGATTAATTTATTTTAGTGTTTTTTTAATCTCGTTTCGAGCTCTTTTTATTTGGAATGTATTAGTTTTAAATATTCATAGGAATAAAATATTTTCATTTAATTAATACTACTGTTAATTTCAAGACTCGTCCTGAAATATCATATAGATCGAGGCGAAATGTGGAAACAGGGTTTCTCAATATTTAAATATTTTTAAAAATTACTCATAAGTTTTTTATAAAATTAAAATGTCAAAAGGAAAAATGGTTTTTTCTTTTTTTTTTACTATTTTTATTCCAATTAAAAAAAAAAATCCAAATACCACCTTTTTTTTCTATTTTTTCTTAATTTTACTTCAATTGAAATAAAAAATAAATATATTGAAAGGGGTCTATATAGCAAGTCTCTTATTTTTACCCTTAATTTAAAAAAAAAATCTCATATGCAATTACAACTTTTAATTTAGCCTCGCGCATTACAAAAAAACGGAAAATCCAATTATACATGCATTGCACTCTCACAATTACATGTATCTAACTTATATATAAAATATTTGTTAGATGTAACAAATATTACACAAGTACATTTTACATGTAATTTATAATCTGTAACTAATAGTACACAGGTACATGTAACTAATATTACACATGTATGAGCACAAATGAGACTAATAAGCTAACAAAAATCAATTTAAGGGACTAAATCAAAATTTAGGTATTAAATGAGACCGATAACAGATTATACCCATTATTTGAGACTAACAATTATCTCTAGTAAAATACACAAATTAATTAATGTGTCAATAGTTTGATGGTAAAATATACAATAATAACAACAACTAAGTCTTTATCTCACTTATGTAGGGTTGGTTACATGAATCTATTTACGCCATAGAGATCGATTAACGGTCATTCCCTCCGCCAGGTTTAATATCACAAAATCATTTCTAATAGTCTCTGGTTAAATATAAATAAAATATATATTTTATACACAAAAATATAGGTATATCTTTCCTTTTCTAAACTTTATGTAAAAAGACAACGTTATGAGAGAGAGAGTGGGGGAAACAACCGGCAAGCTTGAGTTAGAGGCATAATCTTATTACAGGGGAAGGTGATTACGTAATACAAGCCGAAATCTACGTACGTTGAGAGACTGTAAGAAACCATGGAGAGTCGATGGAATGTCGTTTTTAGGGTTAGCTGGAGTGGTGGGCTCCTTCACCCTGAAAATCCTCTTCTTCCATAGTTCCACCACATTCTTATTCTTATTTATAAGCCTTTCTAGAGAGAGAACAAAGGGTAGAGAGAGAGAGAGAGATTCCATGCAGTATATATAAGCCTTTCTAGAGAGAGAGAGTTGCAGAGAGAGAGAGAGAGAGAATGGGGCATCACTCATGCTGCAACCAGCAGAAGGTTAAGAGAGGGCTTTGGTCTCCTGAAGAAGATGAAAAGCTCATTAGATACATCACCACTTATGGCTATGGCTGCTGGAGTGAAGTCCCTCAAAAAGCTGGTCTCTCTCTCTCTCCCTCTCATCATTTAAAACATTTTGATTTGGTCTCTTAAATTAGTTTTTACTTGCGTATTAATCTCGCATGTGGTCATGTCTGCGTAATATTAGTTATACTCGTATAATATTTGTTACATCTAATAAATATTTACGCAGAAGTTAGATATATGTAGCTGCGAGAGTGCAACGCGTGTATTGAGTTTTCCGCCTTTTTCTTTAATGCTCGACATTAAAACACAAGTTGCAATTGGTGACTTTTTTGAAATTAAGAATAAAATAAGAGATTTACATATATATATATATATATACATTTTAATATATTTTTTTGGAATTTTTAGGGCTTCAAAGATGTGGAAAGAGTTGCAGGTTGAGGTGGATCAATTACTTGAGGCCTGATATAAGAAGAGGAAGGTTTACAATGGAGGAGGAGAAGCTAATTATCAGCCTTCATGGGGCTGTGGGCAACAGGTTTTTATTTATTTATTAATTATTTTATTTAATATATTTAATTAATTCTTTTCATTATAAATCAATATAATTAATACTATTATAATATTATCATAATTCTACAATCTAATTCCACTTGCATTTCTTTTAATTGTCATTTTAGGCTATTTTATTGTGGGAAAACTAAATTAAAAAATAATATTTATTTTTTATTGATTTATATATATTTTTTAATAATTTATCCAAATAAAAGTAATTTAAAAAAATTAAATGCTTGCAAATTATATAACGAAAAATAGAGACAACAAACGTGATCGTTTGGTACCGACATAGTGTGGCTCAAGCGGCAAAACACACTTGAGTTAAAACAATTGAAAAATCTCCACAAGGTCAATAGTTCGAGTGAACGGAAAAACACTTGTTGGGAGGGGCAGTCATGGAACCCTGAACAAGATTGGTCTCACATCTTGTGTGGGTGTGGGGACACTCGTGAGTATACCCAAAAAAATGTGATAGTTTGGTGGGGCCAAATTGAAATTTTTTATAATTCAAATACCAAAATGGAAGTTATGATAAAGTGACCTAAATTTATTAAATGTGTATAACTATAAGTGTACATAAGTTGTTACAATGGCTATTTCAAGAGGTTGAAATAATTGTTTTCAATTTAAAATAAATAAATAAAAAATTAATGCCCACACTTTTCAAAATTGACATTTTATTATTATTATTATTATTTGTTTTATGCATTTGAAAAAATATAATTTTGAAAATAGTATTTTTTTTTTTTTGAAATACTGTGTAGATGGGCTCATATAGCAAGCCATTTGCCCGGGAGAACAGATAACGAAATCAAGAATTATTGGAACTCGTGGATCAAGAAGAAGCTACGAAAACCTCAAACACCTCGAAAAACTACTACCCCCAAAACTGATTGCATTTCGCAGTACACTACTACTCACAGTACAAACCAATCAGATTTTCTAGACAAAAAATCTGGCACAGAGCCATCAATTCAAGAAAAAACTATATTTCCTTCTTCCAGGCCTTTATTTATGTTTGACACCGGTCCAGTTTCGCTCAATGATACGATCAACGAGAACAATACTGACCAAATAGAGATTAATATTCAACAGCAGATCGGTTTAAATTATGACGTCTGGCAAATAAATCAAGATCAAAGCCAAGAATTACTCTACGTCGAGCCTAATATTTATTTGCCAGAATTTGTGGAGAACATGGAAATGCAATGTTGTGGTATGAGTCAATGGGTGGAAAGTCAACCAAGCCAAGGCTATGAAGAACTATTTTGGGATCAAACTCAAGAAGGACTACCACTAGATGGGAATGAAGTTGGAACAATTCCATCAAATATGGAAGCAATTCTATCTTCTTATCCTTCATCTTTATGATTTTTATTTTATTTAGAAGAAGGGCAATATTGTCTTTTTATCATCTCTAACTTACAAAGAATTGTTTGTTTGTTTGTTTTGGGACAATTTTGTTTTTAATGTTTCATTGATGAGAAAATCAACCAAGAAAACTTTGTTCTTTTAATTTTTATTTTTGATTAGATTTTATATATATATATATATATATTATTTTATTTTTATTTTAGAATTGACTTAAATCTCAAATTGGTTTCAACACTGTCTAAATCACTATATAAGTACAAAAAATAATTATACTGACACCATATGATTTTAAATTTGAATCTTCTAACATAATATCATAATCAAGAGTATGACAATTTGTCTCTCATTCTCTTATAATCAAATCATCTGTCCAAATCGGAATATGCATATTCTCATTTTTTTATTTTTTTTTCCAAATCAAAGAAATTTCATTAAAATACACATGAAAAAACGACGTATGTAACAAAAACTGAAAAATTATTAAAGAACATTCTATATATTAACTTTTTTTTTCTAAAAAAAATTTAAAATTGTTGTACTACATAAAAGTCATAATAAAAAACATTATGATAAATTTTCTAGTACAAACATTTAGTGTAACGTAAGTGGTAAGATCCGTTTGAATTAAAACAGTTGAGAAATCTCTGCAAGGTCAGGAATTTGAGCATGCGAAAAAACACTTGTTCGGAAAGACAATCAAAGACTCCGAACGAGATTAGTCTCACACCTTGTATGGGTGTGGAGACATTCGTGGATATACCTAATAAAAAAATTATTAAATTTGTAAAATAATGTGAAAAAAAAGTATAAAAAATAAAAATATATAATTCATAACGCAGCCCGAACGTTCAGGAACCTTCTCACTCCCCTGTTCTCTCTCTTCGACTCCGGCAAGCAATCTCAGGTGCGAAAATCTCTCTCTCTCCCTCTCTCTCTCTCTCTCCGACTCCGGCAAGCAATCTCAGGTGCGAAAACCTCTCTCACCGACTCCGACGAGCAATCTCTCTCTCTCTCTAAGTTGGGTTTTTGTGCATAACAGAGATTGATAATTGGAGGTTGATTAAAGAATTCTCTCTCTCTCTCTCTATATATATATGCGTGGAATTGCATCGATAAAGCTAGCGAAGAACAAATTCAAGTCCTTCGCTGTGCAAAGATCATGGGGTAATTTTATAATTTCCCTTTCTTTTATTAACTACAAAAACAGAATTGTTCTCAGAAATTTGTTAGTGTTTGTTTATTGTTTCTTGTTTTTCGTGTTTCTATTCTTGGAACAAAAAAAAAGTTAAGGTGGTGTTTGGTTAGTGTTTCTGCATTTCTGTTTCTATTTTCAATAAACTGGGATGAGAATTCTATTTCGTTTTAAAGTAATTCGGGGTGGTGGTGGCATCATGAGAATTGTTTCGTGGGAGTGAATGGGAATCAACATTTTTTGTTTCTCATATTTTTAAGGAATTCGGGAATTACTTCCAAGATTTTGGAAACAAAAACGTCTTTTACCAAACACATTTCTGTCCATTAATACAAAACGGGAACATAAATCAGAGAGAACGGAAACAATAACCAAACGGGGCCTTGTTTACCAATTTTGTTTTCTCTTTTTGTTTGTTTATGTTCCCCAAAAACCAAAATTTAGGGGAAAAAAAAATGTTTCTGTTTTGTTCCCAGTTTGTTTTTTAAAGCAAATTTCTTGGAACAAAACAAAATTGTTCCAAAAAATCTCAATTTCTACTCCATATGTCAGGAAACAGAAACAAAAATCTGAGAACAGAAAACTAACCAAACAGCACCTGAAATTTTTTTGTTCTGAGAATAGAAACACAAAAAACAAGAAACAATAAACAAAAACAATTCTTATAGCCTGAAACTAATCAAATTTCACCCCCCCCCCCAAGTTTTTAATATTTCTATTACTACCCTATAATTTTTTAATTTATTCAATAATACCCTCGATTGTATATAATTTGCATTAAAAAATTTAATTCAGACCTTTAAATTTTAGTTTTTTAACCCAATTTTTCAGCAATGTCACCTAAAATCGCGAAAATATACATGTTAAAGAGTCCGAAATGCATTTTTTTTTTTTTTTTCAATATTGAATAAACATGAATTTTTTCCTGAATTATTGATCAATTTTCCATATATATATATATATATAGTGCCAAGTATAACCCCAAAGAAGCAATCAAATAAGAATGGTGGTGAAGAAATTACAAAGGAAAATGGGGATCCAATTGTTGCATTCAGCAAACCGCCGCCGTTTCCACCCGTTCTCGGACCATTACTTGCTCTCTCTTTGTTCCAAACATGGTCTTACCGGGGGGATAACAACGAATGACGGGTAATTTTTTTTTACTTAAGGGTGCGTTTGGGTAAGAGATTTTTGAAGAAAGAATTTGATTTGAAAACGGGATTTGTATGAAATTCTTAACAAAATTGCTTAAGGGTACGTTTGGGTGAAATCAAACCCCTTAATATTTTTTAAAAAATTGAAAAAAAAAACTCGAAATCAAATACCTCATCCAAACTCACCCTTACGGAAATTTGTTAAGAAAATCTTAGAAATCCCTCTTTTCAGATCGAGTTTCTTCTTCAAGTACCTCAGCCAAACACGCCCTAATGTTTTACTACATGTTGAAAAACTTCGATATGAAAAGTAGTAACTTGTAAATATTTCTAAATAAACCTGAAATTAAATTCCAGGTGTTGATGTAGAATGCCAAAATCGGGCTTATAAACGGGCCGAGCGCCACATTGTAGACCTTGACCATTTTCTCTAATATCTCTTGATGACTCTCTAAGAACCCTGCGTTTAACAGTAATCTTAGCTTTATATATATATATATATAGTAAGAGAGAGAGAGAGAGAGAGAGGTTTTTGCACTTTGCACCCTTTTAGTTTTGGAAAAATCTCATTTTAGTCCCTGCACTTTCAATTTAAACACTAAATTGTGTTTAATGAATTCACCCATGTGGTTCCAAAACAGTAACTCCATAATTTTTTCTGATGGAAATGAGCCACGTGACAAACACGGAATCACCCACGTGGTTAAATTCCATCATAAAAAATGACGGAATGATTGACTCGACATGATTTGGACACTTGAAGGTTTAATGTGTTCAAATTAAAAGGGCGGACTAAAGTAAGATTTTTCTGTAACTACAGGAGTGCAAAGTAAGTCGAACAAATGCTTAGTTGTTGTTGTTTAGGAGTACAAAAAGCGCTCTCTCTCTCTCTATATATATATATATACACACACAATGTTGAGGTTTAGGATATGAACATACACTCGGTTGTCTTCGGGAATGCATCGAAGAGCATAGTCACGATTTGTAAGAGAGTCTGAAACATGAGTTTAAGTCAGTTAGATTGAACGTTTTTTGAGCGATCTGTTTGGTTATGTTTTTGAAAACGGCTTTTGAAAGCACGTTTTCGAACAGCCCCCTACCGATTCATAGATTTCAAAGAAGCTTAGGGGCTTACCAGTACCATACCGCCCGGTTTTACTGGCGATTCAGCGATGATTTGCGCTTTCCTGCGATTAAATACTAATTAGAAGCTTAATATATAGATAGAGAGAGAATCCATATAATCCATATATAGAGAGGGAGAAGGTTGATAATACTTGATGATTAGTCTATCTCCTGACACTGAAAATTGGTAGAAGCTCCAGCCTCTGGTGAAGGGGATCTTCTTCTTCTTCCACTCTGCATTCAAAAGTTATTCGGGTTAATTGCCGCGTTTACCCCCTCTTGTATTTTGGTTTTGTTTTATTTTAATCCCTATACTACGGATCGTCTTTATCTACTCTTGACTAAAGGGAGAAATTCATATTTTATTAAAAATTATATATATATATATATATATATTTAAAGTACGGAGGGGGGATATTTATAAAACAAATTTTGGGAACAAAAAAAATTGTTCCAAATTTTCCATTTGGACCGTTTCTTCTCTATTTCTTTTCCATTTATAGAAACAGAAATTTCAGGAACAAAGTAGAATTGTTACAAGATTTCAGTATTTGTTCCATTTTTTTTTGGGAACATAGATTTAGTGTTTTTGTTCCCAGATGTCTGTAAAAAGGGCAGCCGGGAGCTACAAAACTCCCGTTCCCAGATTTCCGTGTTATCCCAAATTTTCGGAACAGACACAAAATATGTGCATTTAGAAAAAAAAAAAAAAAAAAAAATCAGGGTACAGAGATTTTTCCATGATTTTTGAGAACAGAAACAGTAAACATATAAGTATAGGAAATTACCCAAATGCCAGTTCAGTCCAGCCATAAGCTCATCATCCCCTTCACAAACATGCTCTATACCAAACTCCACATTCTCCCCCATACATGTCATTAGCTTCACCAAAAAACCAAAAACCTCCTGCAAATGGGTTCAAACAAAAACAGCCCCTTATATATATATATATATATATAATCAATAATTAAAAAAAAATGATACCTTTTTTCCTTGTAAAGGTTTAGGAAAACTCAAATCCTCATAAAAACAATCATTGGAGATCAACTTGAGCAATTCGCTTGAGTTTTTCTCATTGATGTAGCCATAGAATTGCTTGATTGTGTCTGAAGGAGAGAGAGAACTAGGATTTATGCTTGAAGAACTCATCAATGACACGATTTGGGGAGATCGATGATGTCTTGATGTTGTATTGTTGTTGTTGTCCCGTCTCTTGATGCTTGTTTTTTTGAATTCCACATGCTTGATTGTTCTTGTTGAAGGCAAGGAGATAAATGAAAGGCTTTTTCTTGTATTTGGACATATATTTTGCACTAATATGGGTTGTTCCGGGAACAACCTTGTCGCGTTCATTGTTTAGTAAGAACAATTTTAGGAGAAATAAGATTTCATGTGTGTGCTTGTGTGTGTTATATAATATACACACACATATATATATTATTATATGCATACATATGTTGTGGATTATGTATGGAGACAAAGAATATTCAATGATATTGCTTGCCTTGATGTGGAATTAAAGAATGTTTTGCTTTATTACATGATCATCACCATCTTTGTCATAGGAAGAACATTTCTTTGTACCAAAAACAAAAACAAAACCGAAACCGATGTTCTTGTTGTGTTTTGAGGTTAAAATTTACTCTTCGACCACATTATTTTTTGATTTTTTTTTCAACGACCCCCTGCCCCCCTCCCCTTTTTTTTTCCCAACTGTTAGTCTTGAGTGATCGTGATTTTAGAACGTTAAAAAATATAGATGCTCTTTGTTTACGCGTTTATTCAGTTGATTTCTTTAAATATTTTTCATATTTTGATTTTTTTTTTAAATAATTATTTGTGGCAGGGTGGGATCATTAATCACTGCCAAGGAGAATATCGAGGAGGCCGGGCTTCTTGTAAATATTTTTCGGTGTTCTTTTTTTAAGAGACTTTAAATGTATCGTTTGCTTTGGTTTGTGGTTGTCTGGATATTGTAGCTCTCATCAAGGTGAAATGTGTAGTTGATGTTAACTATATTGAATTTATCGAGTTAATATCAACTAAATATGATATTTGTATTTGATGAGGCCATTGGTGGTGGTAGTAGGTTGCAATTTGGTGGCCGGAGTTGTGCAGCTAGCAGCATAGCGACCGAGGTTTGTAACGAGTGAGGATAGAGTGACGGAGGGTTTCAGATAACGTTACCTAATGATTAAAAATTAACCCGGAAATAAAATAGTAAGGACTGAAAAATAAGTTGTTATAAAAATTGACGACTACATACTTATGTCATATTTATGTCCATGGCTGCCTTCCTCTTCTCCTCTTCTTCTTGTTCCTTGATCTTCTACGAATTGGGATCTGTTCAAGAAAATAATAATTTATTAAATTAAACTTCAAAACTGAAAAAAGAAAACTTGGGAGGGATAAATTGAAAATGAGTTAAAGTGTGATGGAATAAAGTGTAATTTTCTCCAAAACTTAAATCATGAGAATGCTTAGCAGTTTGGGATGGAATAAAGTGTAAAGTGTAATCTTCCTTTCAATTTGAACATATTAGAGTAGTATTAAACCCGTTGTTATTTTTTACGACGGAATTCACCCATGTGAATGATTTTATGTCTGACAGATGATTGATTTTCGTTATAAAAAATAATGGAGTTATCAATTTGCATTGACTTGACACGATTTGAATATTTCAGGATTTAATGTATTTAAATTAAAAGTACATGAATTAACATGGGATTTCTTCAAAACATCAGGGGTGCAAAGTGCAAAAACATCTATATTTTTTGAAAATTGAAAGAAGTAATTTGGTTTTAATTTGAAAAAAAAAATATAAAACAGAAAATACTCATCGATAATATGTGAAAATTGGAAAATAAAATTAATCTGAATAAATGAAATTTGATATTAAAAAAAAAAAAGATAATGATAATAATATTTATTGGATTAGGCATATCATAGAGTAATATAAAGAAAAAATAAATCAATTTTTTTTTTTTTTTGAAGTAATAAAATATAATTTTATTTTTTGACTTGTGTAGTTAAAAAAAATAGTATTTGAATTATTTGTTTTCAAAAACACAACCAAACAGCCCCTTGGAAAGCCAAATGCAAGAGATTGAAACAAAACCTGGTCTCAGCCTCGTTTGTGTTTCGGTTCCCAGTTCGGCCTCGTTTTGTTTGGTGTTTTTTGTTCCCAAATTTCTGTTACTGTTTCCGATTCAGCAACGTTTCTTTTTGTTCTGCTCCCATATGTCAAGAACAAATTTCTAAGAAAATAAAAGATTTGTTTCCATGTTTCTATTTTTGTTCCCTGTTTTTCTGGGAAAAGAACAGAAACAAACATCATAACCTCATTGAAGCAGCACCATCTCGTCCTCTTCATCATCAAACTCTACCATCTGCTTCTTCAAGTTCTTCAAACACACAAAAACACTTTCACTTTCACTTTCACCTGCAAAAAAATACCGAATCGACCCCCCAATTTGAATCCAACTCGCTCCCGGCCCCTTAAAAATATCCCTTTCCTTCATCTCCCTTCTCAATTCCCCCACCAAACCCCACATCCCAACCGATGCATACAAATTTGAGAGCAAAACGAAAGCAGAATCGTTTTCTGGTTCTATCTCAAGAACCTTCCTAAACGCAAACGTTCCCAAAAAACTGTTCCCAAAATCGTTACAACCCGACAAAAGAATCATCCATATCTTAGCATCGGCCAAAACGGGCATTTGTTCAATTACCATTTTAGCGTCATCCAATCGCCCAACCCTACTAAGAACATCAACCAAACAAGCATAGTGTTCTAAACATGGGAACAACCCGTACACTTTAGACATCGAATTCAAGTGATTTCGTGCCTCTTTTACAAAACCCAAATGGGAACAAGAACTAAGAACACCAATGAAAGTGATCTCATCGGGATCAATACCCAATTCTCGCATTTTGTTGAATAAATCAAAAACCTCTTGATTTCGCCCGTTTTGAGCATACCCCATTATCATTGCATTCCAAGCAGCCAAATTTTCATTGCTTAAGCTCTCAAAAACTTTCTCACCATCATCTATGGCTCCACATTTACAATAAACATCAATTAAAGCACTTTCAAAGTAATTATCCATGTTAATCCCAAGCTTAATACCCATACAATGGATTGATCTCGCTTGTTCTAAATCCGTTCCCAATCCACAAGCTTTAAGCACTATGCTGAAACTAATCGAATCAACTTCAAGAGACAAACTCTGTCTATTTTTGAACAATTCAAGAATATTATCATGGCAACCTTCATGTGAAAATGCAGCCATCATTGAATTAAAGCAAGAAATATTCGATTTTTCAATTTCGCCAAACACCCTTTTCGATTCATCAATCGAATTGCATTTCCCATATACCGTTATTAGACAAGAAATCATGGAATCATCAGAAATTAACCCTAATTTGAGAATAAGGGAATGGATTTGCATTACCTTGTCTTTGGAATTTGAACCAACTTCGAGAACAGTGGCCATCGTGTATTCGTTTGGCTGCAGGGATAAAAATCGCATCTCTGAAAACATTGACATGGCTTCACAAGCATATCCATTCTCGGAGAACGCTGCAATCAAAGAATTCCAAGAAACCGAATCTCGAAAAAACATCTCGCCAAACACACCCTTAGCATCATTCATTCGCCCGTTCTTCCCATACATGGAAATCACAGCATTACAGATGGAAACCAGACACAAATACCCAATTTTGAAACAAATACCGTGAGTTTGTATACCGGGTTTCAACAATTCAGGACTATCGAATTTGGATAAAACATTGATCAAAGTATATTCATTTATTTGAAATCCGCTCGAAAAGCAAAATTTAAAAGTTTCGAAAGCTTTTTTACCATCATAGGATGCAGCAATTCGCCCACTCCAGGACACAATATCTGGGTCGGGAATTTCATCAAACACCTTCAGGGCATCAAATTTACACCCACATTTGCAGTACATATTCATGAGGGCATTGTTCAAGTGAATTGAACAACCAGATAATAGACCCATTTTCGCACCAAAACCATGAATCTGCTCCCCATGTTTAACATCAAACACTGCACCAAGAACACTAGTAAAGCTAAACTCATTCAATTCCATGCCCAAACAACTCATCTCCTTAAGAATTTCTCTAGCCATATGAAACCTCTCATTACGAATATAGCCATTGATCATGGCAGTCCAGACAACAGAGTCCAAAATCAAGCATTCTTCAAAGCACTTTTCAGCACTACCAGGAAGACCCAATTTCGAATAGTTTTCGATAAGTCCACTGATTAAAAAAGCACTGGAGATGAATCCAATTTTTACAGAGACTCCATGGATGATCTCGTTCTGGTTTAAATTATTACAGGCGCCTTTGATTAATGAACTCAATGTACAAACATCGGGCTTAAGACCGATCCATTTCAACTCATTGAAGAGTTCGAAAAGTGGTTCAGATTGGCCGGAGCGGGCGTACCCTGAGATGAGAGAGTTGTAGACGACGGTGTCGGGACAGTGTGTGTCTCGGAGGAATTGGGTGGCGCGTGAGAAGTCGCCGGAGAGAGAGAAGTGGGTGATGAGGGAGGCGGAGAGGTAGGGGTCGAGAATGGAGCCGGATTTGATGAAGAGAGCATAGGTTGCGTCGGTGATGTGCGGGTCGGAGAGGGAAATCGAAGCTTTGAGAGATTGTGGGTAGAGGTGCCGGAGCAGAAGAGTGGTGATAGAATTGGCGGCGACGGTGGGCGGGATTGAGGCCGCGAATTTCTTCATTCATGTTGGTATGGCAAAGCTTGAATATGAGGATTCTTAAAATCATGGAGGGGGGAAAAATCATGATTTTAAAATAATTTTCAAAAATAATTTAGATAAATTTTATTAAAAAAAATGATTCTAGTGTAACATCAGAGCTAATATTCAATTACGAACATGAGTTAGATCAAGCGGAAAGAGTTTCAATTCCTTAAGTAACCATCCCAGGTTCGAACAGTGGGAGTTGTGTATGAAAAATGTTATGTTGGGAGAGGTCCCTCTTCTGACACCTGATAGTACATCGAGTGATTAATCTCTGTCGCCTGTAGTACGGAGATACCCTGAGAAACAAAAAAAAAAAAAAAAAAAACAACCTAATATTGAATTACATCATCCAGTTTACCTCGAGAGAAACTAATAGATGTACTGATTTTCTAACTAAGAAAGGGATTGATGATACCGTGGAAATAAAGATCATCGAAACCCCACCAGAAGAAATGGAAATATTTGATATGTCGGAAATGGACAAAGAAGCCTTTGACAAAGGGCCATAGTTTGTTTTGTATTTTTTCTTTCTTACGCAAAAATAAATAAAAAATAAATAAATAAATAAATAAATAAATAAATGTAACATTGAACTGCATATATATTTAATTAAATTTATATGTCTACATTAATCTAGATAAATGGTATTTGAGTTTTTGGGTGACAGAATCTACATATTACAGTAATTTTTTCAGAAATTTAAAATTATTGTTAAAAATTTAAAAATCATTGTACGAAATAAAAGTTAACAAAATTTTTATATAAAAAAATTATAATAATTTTTATATATTACAAGAATTTTAAATTTCTGAAAGAATTATTGTAGCGCATGAATTGCAAGTGATAAAAATTTAATTTCACTTCAAAACCTATGTTATTTTACACACACAAATTGTCATGGGTCAGAATTTTACAACTCAGTATTCACTCAACCCCTTAGTACAATAATTTTTTTAGAAATTATTATAATTTTTTATATGAAAAAATTAAATGAATTTTATGTAGTGTAATAATTTTGAATTTCTGAAAAAATTACTATAGCGTGTGAACCGTGTGAAGAAAAGTTTTAAACTTGTGGATTTTTAACTAAGAACTCAAAAAAATACTGAATTTTAAAAATAAAAAAATTTATATATTTTTTTCTCAAAATTATGAAGTAAATGAATCTTAACAAATTTTCTATTTTTTTTGAGTAGTCGTTAAAATTTTAAGGAAAAATCGGTGAAAAGTCCTTTTGTGTCATTAGATTTTGATTTAGTCATTTAAGTTAGATTTTACTTGTGTTTTAGTCCCGTATTGCAGGAATTGTAGGGAACCTTTTAATGAGTACATTCAGTTTTTATAGTGAATTTTGTTACATGTAACTAATGTTAGTTACAATTTCATAATTGTCAATTTTCACACATATTTGGCTATTTTTTTTTTAGTTACATGTACTTATATAGTATCAGTTACATGTTACAATTACATATATGTATAATATTTTGTGACGTAACTGAAAAAATATCAAATTTTTTAATTACATATTAGAGATATGTAACTAAAAAGTTACATATTATTGAAACATGTAACTGAAAAATATCAAACTTTTTAACTACATATCAGAACATGTAACTAAAAAATTACATATTATTAGAATATGTAACTGAAAAAATGAAAAATAAAATAAAAAATAGTTACTTGTAACTAATACATTAATATTACACACAAAATAGTTACATGTAACTGGTGCGTGACTATCATATGAGGAAGACTTCTTGCTTTTTAAAACAGATGGGGCTAAATCAAAATTTTTTACCGCATGTAGGACTTTTGACCAATTAAAATTTAAATGGAAGACCTCCCACCCATTCTCCCAAATTTTAATGGGATCATTTATTATTTTATCAAAATACATGATTGGATAATAAAGAAATTAAATTGAGAAATCATTTTCCATGAATTTTTATTTTTATTTTTTAAATAATTTCATTAATACTAACATTAATTGAGAACATCATTGCCAAAATACATCTACTCACATCAAACATTAAATACAACTATGTCCAACCTAGCTCCCATTAATTTTTTTTTAAATTAATGCATTTTTTTATTTTGGTCCTTGTAATTTATTAAAATTTTTAAATTGGTCATTAAAGTTTTGATCTACCAAAATAATTTAAACCACTACCAACTTGCAAAGAGGGAGGGATTCTAAGAAGATCCCAAGAAATAGTTTTAATCTAATTAAAAAAAAATGAAAATTGAGAAGTAAGAAGAGAAAGTTTTGAAGGACTCAATTGGATAAATCAAAACTTGAAGGACCAATTTGAATACCAAGCAAAGGTCCAAACCCGTGAAGAGATGAGGTTGATTGATGATGATATGGATTATAAGCTGGCTCTTTCGCGTACATGCTTCCAAAATCAAACAATTTTTATTAGGATTAATTACCTTTTATCCCCCTTATACTTTAATTTCCTTTCATTTTAATCCTCTTACTTTTAAAACCAACATATCACCATTTTCGTGTATGGACTAAAAGAGAGAAATTAAGGTGGCGTTTGGTTAGTGTTCCGACTTTTTTCAACCCAACTGGGATGGATTGGATTGGGTTGGGTTGGATTAAAAATTTTGTTTCATTTTGGGAACAAAATTGCATTTGGTAATGACAATTTTTGTTTTGTACTGAGAATAGAATCGTGTTTGGTAACGAGTATTAATCTAGAATTGTTTCCTCACAATCTCCGTCAAAACACAATATATATATATATGTTCTGCTCTAAGATGCAGGCGACGGCGACGGACGACGGATGAAGACGAGGCAGGCGACAGACGGCGATTTCGTGTTCAATTTCATTCTTAAAATCGATTTCACGAATGAAATCGATTTCGTGTTCGACGGCTGGAAGACAACGATGACGAAGAGGATGAGGACGACGAAGAGGAAGAGGACAACGACGACGATGAAGAGGACGACAACGACGAAGAGGAAGAGGACGACTCCGACGACGAAGAGGATGACTCCGACTCTGACAACGAACAGGCCTAACATTTTATCAATATATGAGGTGACTTGATTATTTTTATTTTTAATTTAAATATAATAAAAAAAAATTAATATTTTCTCTGTCTCTAGTTCTCTATCTATTTTTCTTTTCTTTTCTTTTTAATTTTTTTTAAAAATAAAAAAAAATGATAGTTTTGTTAATTTTACATAAAATTTAAATGAAATAAATTTAATTTTACAAAATTTGACATCTATTGTTAAATTAAACAAAAAAATTAATGAAAAAATAAATTATAGATTTTTAAATAAAGAAAATAAAATGAAATAAAATCGAAATACAAAGGATAAAGATAATTAACCCTTTTCTTTATATTTTATTTATTTTTGTATCCCTATTTTATTTTATAAATTTATACCTCATACATATATAATAGAATTATACCCATAGAGTATTTTGGTTAGCAATTGCGTGTGATAGTTTAGATATAAACATAACGGTTAACTAGTTATCAGAATTTCACAAGATGACAAATTTATTTATACCTGATTTAATCATATATGACCCGAGAGAAAAAAAAAAAAAAAAAAAAAAGGTAATAAAAGAAAGAACAAAAAGATATTAGCTGACCTAATCAAAGGATATTAAGCAGTTAATAATAAATAATTTATTAATTTAATTTTTTTAATATTTAACTATTAACTTTAACAAAAAAATATAATTGTTATATTTTATTCTGAATTATGGAAAAATAAGCGTTTAGAGAAATACTAGATGAGTATAAAGAGCAATTTACCAACAAGGTGTAACTTAAGTTGCAAAGCACACTTGAACTAAAACAGTTAAGTGGCCTCTGCAAGATCAGAAATTCGAGCCTGCGAAAAAACACTTATTGAGAGGGACAGTCACACTCCCCGAACGAACTAGTTTTTCACTCTGTGTAGGTAAAGGGACACTCGTGGGTATTACCCAAAAAAATAGTATAAAGAGTAATTCGGTCAAATTATTGGGCGACAAAGTGTCATTAACCGTAAATAATTATGTGTTAGAATCCTTGTAAATATAAATAAAGTTCTCTTTTTAATGTAATGTTAGCTCTCTGTATAGGGGACTCTGATTTGACGACACCGATAAAGGAAGAGATTAATATTAGCTTCTCTTTTGCATGTTCATCTCCTCTTCTAAATCAAAGAACCCACCCCCCCCACCCCACCCCACCCCCATCGCTTTCCTCTTTTGAATTTCTTGATTTTTTTTCAAAATTTTGATGATTTTCTTCAATCGACATTGATTTTCACCTCCACCCATCAATGATTACCAAAAACCCACTTCGATTTTTCGCAGATCTAATGATTTTGTTCTGATTTTGTTTCAAAAATTTGATCGAAAATGAAAACAGCCCAGAAAGATTCAGAGAAAATGTTCTGGGATCAGATGAAGAGTCCGTCGGCGGCGAGTTTTCCGGCGACGGGATCGCAGAACAGGGCTATGTCGAAGCTTATGGTGCTAATCCTAATCGTCTTCGCCACCTACGTCGTCTACACCCTGAAACTTCTCTCCACCTCCCGCGGCTGCGACGAGGAAATCTTCGCCGTCCCCCTCCGGAACCAAGAAATTCCCCATTCTTCTCCGGCGATTCTACCCCTAAACAACTCGGAATCATCCATGGCCGTCACCTCTTACCACCGGAAATTCGTCGATACCCAGGAGAAAACCGAGCTCCGGCACATAGTCTTCGGCATTGCCGCCTCGTCCAAGCTCTGGGAAAAAAGAAAAAGCTATATAAAACTCTGGTACAAGCCCAGAGAAATGAGGGGGATCGTTTGGCTGGACAAGCCGGTGAAGACCCGTAACGACGAGGGTCTTCCTCCGGTTAAAATCTCCGGCGACACATCTCGTTTCGCCTATAAAAACCGGCAGGGTCACCGGTCGGCGATTCGAATCTCGAGGATCGTGTCGGAGACGCTCCGGCTGGGGATGGAGGACGTCCGGTGGTTCGTGATGGGCGACGACGACACCGTCTTCGTGACGGAAAATCTGGTGAGGATTCTAAACAAGTACGATCACAATCAGTTTTATTACATAGGGAGTTCCAGCGAATCGCATTTACAGAACATATATTTCTCCTACGCCATGGCTTACGGCGGCGGAGGGTTCGCCGTCAGCTACCCGTTGGCGAAAGCTCTTGCGAAAATTCAAGACAGGTGTATACAGAGGTACCCTGGTTTGTACGGCTCCGACGATAGAATGCAGGCTTGTATGGCTGAACTCGGTGTTCCACTCACCAAAGAACTCGGTTTTCACCAGGTAATTTTTTTTTTTTCCAAAATCTTGTCTGTTTCAATTGTTTCCTGATTTGGGTTTTATTTGTTTTTTGATTTTGATTTCTGGGTTGTTTTTTGTTTTGGGTGTTCTTGTTTTGATTTGCATGGATTCCATTGCCTTGTTCTTCTTCATTTCTTGTGTGTATTTGGCTACATGTTTTGTTTATAGATGTTTGGAAGTACAAATTTGAGGCTTTCACTTTGAATTGCAAATGTATGTGTGAGATCCCACTAAGACGGCTCAGTCCAAAAGGTATTGGGCGAGTGGGACGCATGGAGCGTTACAAATGGTGTAAGAGCCAACTCTGGTCCTGAAACGATGACATTGTGGTGGTGTTGATAGTGGAGTAGAGTCTCTAGAGAGGGGTAGAGACCCTGGGGTAAGTACACTTGTGTCCCTGCGTTGTGTAGGCTTATGGGTTGCTATCTACACCACCAACCAAGGCGTCGGATTGGGATAACGCAACGAGGACATTGTATCTTTGAGTGGGGATAATGTGAGATTCCACGTAGGAAATATTTGAAAATATTGTTGATATATAAAGTACCGTAACTTGACTTAAGTATTTTGGGTCATGTGGACTCGTTGCAAAAGATACTTGAGTCAGTGGGCCGCATGGAGCGTTAAAGTATGCAACCAAACACGGCCTTAGTATGATGCATTCCTACATCGATGTGCGTGTCTTCCTTCTCTTTCTCTTGTTGCAGGCTCATTCCTTTTGTGTTTGTGTGCGAGCTTAGCTCTATGTTTTGTTTGTTAATGTTAGATGGCATTTGGGAGTACAAAATCGAGGTTTTCGGTTTGAATTTTAATTGTAAAAATTCGAAGTTTTATGCAACCAAACACTGCCTTAGTATTACGCTTTTAGTTAACATTAACTAAATTAAATTTTATTAACTAGTGTTGAATTTGTATTTGTTGTTTTAGTTAAAGTTAAGTGAAAAATACAGTATTTGTATTCTAAGTTCTAACTGTAATTCGCTGTTCTTTGTTCTTCAGTATGATGTATACGGAAATTTATTCGGGCTTTTGGCGGCTCACCCGGTGGCCCCGCTCGTGTCCCTCCACCACCTAGACGTGGTGGAGCCCATTTTCCCGAATGTGAGCCGGGCCCAGGCTCTTGAACGCCTCAAGGGCCCAATTAAACTCGACTCGGCAGGAGTCATGCAGCAATCCATATGCTATGACAAGTCGAGGACGTGGACAATCTCCATCTCTTGGGGATTTGCCGTTCAGATATTCAGAGGGGTCCTCTCCCCCCGCGAGATAGAGATGCCTTCTAGAACCTTCCTGAACTGGTATAAACGGGCTGACTATACGGGCTACGCATTCAACACCAGGCCCGTGGCCCGAAACCCATGTCAGAAGCCGTTTGTGTTTTATTTGACCGGGGCAAGATCATTGGGGAAGTTTGGGAATCTGACGGTCAGCGATTACGCTCGGAATCGGGTCCCGCATCCGTCTTGTAAGTGGAGTATGGCCGATCCCGGGCAGATCGACAGAGTGGAGGTCTATAAAAAGCCCGATCCTCATCTTTGGGATAGAGTAAGTGCTAATCTCCTTTCTATATATATATATATATATATTGCTCTATATATATTGGTTTATATGTTGATTATTACATTGATTGATATTAGGTGGCGTTTGGTTAGTGTTTTTGTTTTTCAAAAATTTGGATTTATCGGCCGGTTTGTTCCCAAATTTTAGTTTTTTTTTTAACCAAGAAAATTGGGGACTGAACCAAAATATAGGAACGTAAAAGTATTTTTATGTTGTGTTCCCCGGATTTTGGAACAAAATTTAGAATTGTTTTTAGATTTATGTTTTTCATTTTTTTTTTCTTTTTTTGGAACAGAAACGAAAATGTGAATATTGAAACCCTAAAGGGATGCCACTACGGTGCATCAACATTTATGTTTTCATTGACAATTTTTTAGAAACGGAAACGAAAATATGAAAACAATAACAAGAATTTGCTTCGTAAATTCTGGGATCAGAGCAAAAACACATGTTTTGCGTTTTTGAGAGGAAAAGCTAAAATATAAACAGAAACACCAACCAAACGCTACCTTAAAGACTTGACTAGGGTTTGGACTGGGACAAATAGGAAAAGAGAACAGAAAGAAGGAAAACATCTTCTCTCGGTTTCGATAGGTGAATTGACTATTATACCCTCTTTCATAACCGAAAAGAATGAGTCCTGGAGAGGATATGTTCTTCACATTTTCTCGCATTTGGGGTTTTGAGGATACCTTAAAGACTCAACTAGGGTGTCGTAGGGGTAGGCGGGGTTAGGGACTTAGGGGTAGGGGTAGGGGGGGGGGAAGAGGGTTTAGGAGGGGGGGATAAGAAAGAAAGCAAGAGGTCTTGGCGGGGTGCAAGGGGGGTAGGAGGAGGGGTGAAGGGGTGAAATAGAACCAAAAATTTGGGAGCAAAAAAGAATTGTTTCTGTTCTATTCCCATGTTTATAGATCAAAATTCTGAGGGAAAAAAAAAAAATTTGAAACAGATTTTTGTTTGTTTCTCAATACTGCTCTTTTCTTTTCCAATTTTTCTAGGAACGGAACCGAAAATCTGGGAACAGAAACACTAAAACAACCGAATCATACATGATTATGTTTTTTTTATTTACAAAATTAGTCTAAATAATCATCATCACTAACAAAGTGTATTTTATTTATTTGGGTAGGCACCAAGGAGGAACTGTTGCAAGATATTGGAGAGGAAGAGGAAGGGACTTGTGTTGGATGTGGGTGTATGTGAAGAAGGCCAAATCAGTGAAATGTAACAAACAAAACAACAACAATTAGGAGCTTAATTTTTCTGCTTCTTCTAATTCCAATTTTACCCTTCTGCTTTTTTTTTTTTTTTTTTTTTTTTTTTAATTCTTAGCTGCAATTTTTTCATTTGTTTAGTCGCACGGATTTGAATTTTGATTCCTCTAGAATTTTAGTGTATGGTTTTAGAGTATATATAAATATATCCACATGACATGAATGAGTCCAAGTAATTGTACTTTTAGATTGTTTAAATTAACAATCTTTTGTTAAATTTCATAAGATTTACTTTATATTTTTTCTGGATTTTTGAAAGATAGTGTATGTTTTGTGAAAATATTGAAGGATAAAAAATTATGATATATAGATATAGTTGTTGAATCTCACATCGCCCATGTTACCTGATCCGCCTTTTAGGTAACTCTCATCTTTTGAGAGTATCAGAGTCAGGATTTTTGTCCAATGTTGGGTGTGTTGAATTCCACATTGATTTGGGCCTACCGATATCCGTTAGCAGTAGTTTGTCAAAAAATCCCCCTTACGCATGAGGGGCCGTGTTGAACTCCACATCTTTGATGGGTTCTTTCCTCGATATTTGTTCACAGCGTGCTGAATCTCACATTGTTTTTTCGACCCATTCGATTTATATATATATATATATTAAAAGAATAAAAAGGATGACTCATATTGACCTTAGTGTGGTAGTAGGTATTGTTTTAGTATAATATTTTTTTTTTCTTTAAATGGGATTCATCCAAAGTTGGACTTTTCATGGTGGGGTTTTAAAAGTTTGTTATTTCATAATGTGGGTGTTTTATGCAATGAATACTTTAATTGAATTCATTATGATAGGGATTAGGAAGCCAGTAAGATTTGGACATTTAGTCCATTAAGTTCTGGATTAGGGTTTATTTTTTAATTACTAGACAAGAAATCACAGCCACATTATTAAATATGATTTGATTGGCTAAACAAATGGTCGAAAAAGCGTCAAATTATAGGGAGGTGATATCTGGAGTGTGTTTTTAAGATTGTAAGATGTTCCCCGACAAAACTTATCGTAAAAAAAAAATAAAAATTAAATAAATAAATTTATTGCACTTCAATGCATTCGGGAAGTGTGAATTTAACATCGGTTCAATTTTTCCTAACCTTGTGTATAAGTCAAATGAATTACTCTTTTTAAGACTACGCGGTTTTAGATCTGAAGTTCCTTAAGGTAGCGTTTGGTATATTGCATAGTCAAAGGAATTAAATTCAAGTAAAATTTTAAATTTTGTTTATTTTTAATATCAATTTCTATATCGTGTCTTATTAGAGCTAATGAAATTGAATTTAATTGTTTCCGTCCTCAAAATTTTAAAATTCAAAACAAAAACATGCTTGGTTAGCAAGTTTCTTCTCAAATATTTTTTAGAGTACTCTCTTTTTTTGGAGGTACTTCTATTCCTTCCCAACTCTTAAAAACATGCTTGGTTAGCAAGTTTCTTCTCAAATATATCCAAATTATTATATAAATCAAACCTAATATAAGCGTCACGGCTGAAATATTTGTATCCTGACAAATCCAATTTTGATTCAATTCAAGTGCAAGAGGAGTCCCAACTCAAGAGAGTTCTTCAGTTTTTAAAAAATTTAGTCTAGAGTAGATTGCCTTATATATTTATAGATGTTTATATTCTTTAGAGTATATTTTATAAAAAAAAAGTTCTAAGTCTTGAATCTCGACCGTTAGATTAGATTGATCTTGACCGTGCATCCTGAAGGTCGAGACCTATATAAGGAGATAATCTCATTAGAATCAATCCATCCCTCAAATCCTAAGAACTTAGCAACCTTTGTAAATTCCTCTATGGAGATATAAATAAATATTTTCTTCTAGTTCTTTATTTTTTTCCAAGTTTTCTCCCTCATTCAAGTCTTTCATTAGCGATAGAGTTAACTAGGATTACTTAGCGCTTCTAACAAAGTAGAATAACGCTAAAACGGTATAGATTCTTGGGAAAAACTTTTAAGACTCTAAGAGTCATATAATATAAGTATAAAATTGATTTGTTGCCATCTATTTTAAATGGACAACTACCCCAACATTGACATGTGTGTTTCAATCAATTTCTATTTAGTTAATTTCCAAGTCAATTCACAAAGAAAATTGTGTCACATTTGTTGACTCTTACCAAAATTTGTCAGAATAAATTAACAACTTTATTATAGTCGGTGGAGATCACACTTAAGCTACACAATTACAACTTTGAAATTTAGAATTAATTCAGTGAAAATTTCTTAAAAGTGGCATTTCTCATTTTTGGATCCAAATTCTAACTTTTTCTTTGGTAGGTAAGATAGTTGTTGCCGATACTTTTTATCTTTTCGTACACTTATCATCAGTTTCAAATACTTAAATTCTTTAAAAAAATACCGAAATCTACTACTTTTTTGTTAGAGAATTTAATTTTGTACTTCGTTTATTCTCTGGCAGCAAAAATATGATTTTTGTTAGGTATTTCAAAAATACTTTCTATATTAGAAATATATTGACGTAACTGATTAAAGATGAAACGACTGTGTAAACTCTATTATTAGAATATGTGACGGAACCACGAATTAAGTTAAATTACTTTTAAAAAAAATAAAATTGCAATATATTAAAAAGTTTAAATCCCTATTCTTTAAAAGGATAGAGATTTTCATTAAAAGTAAATTGACATTGAAATTAAAGTATTAAGAGATAGAGAGGTACGTTGAAAGTAAATGAACTGAAAAATTAATAAACTTACAAATAATTCTGAGTTATCCGATAGATCTTCTGAATTCCGAAAGCTCCATTCTAGACATTCCATTATGTCAAGTTACATCTATTCCTACGATAGAGAAAAAAGGGTTTTAGTGACTATGTGGTCTAAAATATGATTTGTGTTGAGTATTGTGTATTACGTGTGTTTCAAATTTATAAACTTGATTTGTTTGTTTCTTTGGTTTAACAATAAGATCCGTCCAAGTCAGCTTATTTGCACCTTAACAAATTAGCTCCCGGGGCAATCTTAAGGGTGTATTTTCCCACGTTGTCCTGGTGCATTCAAGATTAAATTTAAGATTTAATTTATGAAGTGCACTACAGGAAAGTCGAACCCTGATTGACAAGAAAAACAGGTATTGCCCTTAGTCAATCTGACTAATACCTCTTGGGTGTATTCATGATTAAATTCAAGATTCAATTTATAAAGTGCTTTCCAAAAAAAATCAAACTCTGATTGATAAGAAAAAGAGATCCTCTTCATATCAATCGGACCAACACTTCTTAGGTTGAATTTTTTTTTTTTTCTTTTCTGTACAAACGTTGTGGAGAGAGTTTTAAATATTAGATCTCGCACTAACAAGACACACTAAATAACTGTTAAATTACAAGTTTTAGATTATCTCTTGGGTTGATAACTACCACCCTATGAACCCAATGAAACTTTTCATCAAAATTAATCCATTTGAATAAATACTATGTACAATTGTTGGGGTAGAGAAGGCCCTAGGAACACCTATGACCCAATTAAACTTTGAGGCCCAAGCAAACACCTATGCCCTAATAGTTAGCCCATTCATAATACTACCAAGGAAGCCCAATTTGCAACAATGTGGAGATTTAGGCCCTTTATTGTTTCTGTTCTATGTATTTTTATTTTTGTTCTCAAAAAAATTAAATTAGAAAAATATAGGGATGTTTTGCTCACAAATTTCATAATTTTTGCAAGATTTTCGTAAAAGCACTTGTTGATAAGGGCAGCCACGCACCCTGAACGAAATTAGTCTTACATCCTGTGTGAACGTGAAGATACTCATGGATATACAAAAAAAAATAAAAAAAAAATTTAGAAAAAGGAATTTGGGATATTTTAGCACTTCAAATGATTGGAATTAGAACTTATTAAATTACGTGTTTTATATAAAAAATAAAAATAAAACATACAATAAAAATATAAATATGATTTAAAAAAAATAATAAAAAAAATTGCTATTTGGTACATCACTGAATTTTTAGCAAATAAAATAATTAAATATCTATTTTTTATGCTATTAAATATCAATCAATCACAATCACTGATTAATAATTTAAGACGTCAAAAAAGATTATATATAAGTAATTGTAGAGAGAGAAAATATAAAATTAATAAAAAAAATAGAGAGAATATTTATAAAATAAAAATTTTGAAAAGGTCTTATAAAAAATTAATTATTTGAGCCTAAAAGTATTAAAAAATGATTATTTTACATTCAACAATTAACAACTTATTATATATTTTCAATGCTTAATTGATCCAAAAAATAATAAGTCTAAATTCAGTTATGATTGGCTTCGTGATTTGGGCCTACCATGCACTATTGATAATAGAGATAGCATAAATTGTCATATTGAGAAACTAAATCACATTTAAAAAAAAAAAAAAAAAATCTATTTAATTTCGAACTTTTTATTTAAAAATTTTAATTTTATATTAATTTTTCTGATGTTGTAACTCTGCCTATGTGTGTTTTATAATTAAGGATGCCAACGGCTTGATTTTAGACCGATTTCACTAAAAACTAAAATCAAAACCGTTAGGTATAATCAAACCCAAACCTAAAACCGTCAGTACCGTTTAATTTTATGTAAAATTAAAACCAAAACCGTGAAACTGAAACTTTTAAATTTTATATAAAACTAAACCGAAACCGAAACCACAAACTGTTATTTTTTATATATAAACAAATTAACCCAATCAACCTTATAATATATATATATATATATGCGCGTGTACACTAGGGATCAAAATGTAAATAAATAAATAAATAAATATAAAGTTAAAATAATATATATAATAAAAATATATCTAAAATACCAACTATGCGGTTCAGTTTGACAGTTTTTTTTTTTTTTTTTGGTGAGTTAAAAAAAAAAAAAATCACAGTTACTATCACAAAATCAAAATTAAAACCGTTTATGTTTTCAATTTTGAAATCAAACCTATTTAATCAATTTCAAAATCAAATCATTCAGTTTAGTTTGGTTCAATTGTCCATCGATTCGAGCCGAATTGTCATCCCTATTTGTACATCTATGCTTTACGCAACCAATCTCAAATCCGGGTAAAAGAGTAGGATTGCGTTGTGAGATCTTGTATTGATTTTCTGATGTTATGTTTCAAATTTTAGTGTACTAGAGAGAGAGTAAAGGGGGGGTGTTTGGAAGTCAAGGGCAAAGGTCCCATGAAATCAAATCACTGTATAATCAAACCCAAACCTAAAATCGCCGGTTTCAAAAAAAATAATTTTAAAACCGAACCATTTAATTTTATGAAAAATTAAAATCAAAACCGTAAAATTGAAGCTTTTAAATTTTATATAAAACTAAATCGAAACCACAAACCGTTATTTTTTATATATAAACAAATTAACTTAATCAAACTTATAACATATATATTTATATATATGTGTGTGAACGCTAAGGTTCAAAATATAAATAAATAAATAAGTTAAGATAATATATAAAATTAAAATATATCTAAAATACCGGTTACACGGTTCGATTTTACAGTTATTATTGTGAAAATCAATGAATAACATGAAAGAATCTAGAGAGAAACGACGGTTAAGATTTATGAAGAATACAATAGAAAATCTAGAAAAGAGAGACTTATATAGACGTACAATGGAAAACTTAGAAAAACAAATAAAAGACAATTTTACCCTTACTATCACAAAATCAAAATCAAAACTCTTTCGATTTTCAATTCCGAAACCAAACCTATTTAATCAATTTCAAAACCGAATCATTCAGTTTGCTTTCGTTCAATTATCCATCGGGTCGGGTCGAACTGTCGTCTCTATTTACGCTCTATTATTTACGCGACCAATCTCAAATCCGGGTAAAAGAGGAAGATTGGGTTAGGTAGCGGATGACGAATATAAATTTTTATGAGATCTTGTATTGATTTTCTGATGTTCTGTTTCGAATTTTGATGTACTAGAGAGAGAGTAAGGGGGTGTTTGGAAGTCAAGGGCAAAGGTCACATGAAATCAAATCACTGTACAGGAAAAAAAGATGGATTTCTTCTAGGTAGGAAGAAGTTAGGTGAATGGACACCGACGACATCCCACATGGTAACCTGACCCACCTTCCTCCCCCACTGTCTCTATCCCTATATTAGCGGAAAACCCCTTTAAGGCCGTGTTTGGTTAGCATCTTAAAACCATTTTTTTCAAACTTTTTTTCTTTTTTTTAAGAAAAAATTGGTGAAAAGTCCCATTTTTTAAGTCTAATTGGTGAAAAGTCCTTTTGTATTATTAAGTTTTGATTTAATCCTTTAAGTTAGATTCCACTTATGTTTTAGTCCCGCATTGTAGGAATTGTAGGGATATTGCAGGGATTGTAGGGAGTTTTTTAGTGAGCACATTCGATTTTTATAGTGAATTCTGTTACATGTAACTGATGTTAGTTATAATTTCATAATTGTTACTTTCACACATATTTGAGCATTTTTATTTACATGTGTTTATATAATATTAGTTACATGTTACAATATTTATATATGTATAATATTTTGTGACGTTACTGAAAAAATATCAAATTTTTTAATTACATATCAGAAACATGTAATTAAAAAGTTACATATTATTAAAACATATAACTGAAAAATATCAAACTTTACATATTATTGGAATATGTAACTGAAAATAATAATAATAATTAGTTACCTATAACTAATACAGTGATATTACACAGAAAATAGTTACATGTAACTAACACGTGATTATCACATGAATAAGGCTTCCGCGTTTTTAAAAGAGATGGAACTAAATCAAAAGTTTTTATCACATGTAGGACTTTTGACCAATTAGAGCTTAAATATAGGACCTCCTACCCATTGTCCCTTTTTTAAAATAGTAAAGTGTGTCGGATCAATTTACGCGTATCTCGATTAATCACTTTACTGAACGATGTTAAAGACACATTCTCCTATATCGGCCTAGTGCATTCTGGATTAAATTTAAAATTTAATTCTTGAAGTGTTTTTTAGGAGAGTTGAACCTTGATTGATAAAAAAATAAAACAACTCCCTTTCTCCTTACCAACCGAACTAACACCTCTTAAGCTTTTGGTTTCTACTTTCCTATCCGTTCTCAATAATTTTTGAGATAAAAAATGTGTGTGATGGCAACAATAATTTTTAAACTATTTCATAATATGAGAACAAAATCAAAACAAGTTACAATATTAGTTCTCATATATATATATAAAAATTTTATTTTAAATATATATTGGATAGAATTACATAAGCAATTAATTTTCATATTATTTTCCTATTTTTCATGATCAAGAAAACGTTAACAAAAAAAAAAACTAACTTGCTCTACCAATTGAGAATAAACTCAAAAATTATCATATATTTTGGGAAAATATTCTTAAATTTAAAAAATTTCAAAACAGGAACAAATTAAATTATAACCTAAGGATTTTTTAAACTAAATATTTTAGTGATTCTTAGTGTTACAATTGAGATTAATTTAATTCTCTCTCTCTCTCTTTTTTTTTTTTTTTTTTTTATTATTATTATCAAGATAATTTATTTTTTATCTATATTAATTCGTTATTTATTATGTATCAATATTTCAATTGATTTTCACAATAATATTACATAAAATTCAACATCTAATTAATACTAACAAAATAAATAAATATATTATTAAAAAGATTAAAAAATTATTAAATAATTAAAAAAATTAAAATAGGTATGAAAAATGAAAGCTTTTATAATAATATTTACTTGCAAAATCCCATTTCACAAAATATTACCATGAAACTTTCTACACTATTTATAAATTAAAATAGGATTAATTATACTTTACCCCTTACGGTTAGCCCGTTTTGCATTTTGTCACCACTCTGCCCCTTATAGTTAAGATTTGTTGTATTTTACCACTTGATATAGGCATAACTACAGGGCACAAAGTGCTAACGAGGAGGATAAATTGTAACAAAGGCCTAATCACAGAGCGTAAAGTGGTGACGCGAATATCAATGGAGATAAAGTGCAAAATGACTTAATTACAAAGGGTTAAAAAAATTATTTTAAATATATATTGGATAGAATTACATAAGCAATTAATTTTCATATTATTTTCCTATTTTTCATGATCAAGAAAACGTTAACAAAAAAAAAAAAAAAAAAAAAAACTAACTTGCTCTACCAATTGAGAATAAACTAAAAAATTATCATATATTTTGGGAAAATATTCTTAAATTTAAAAATTTTCAAAACAGGAACAAATTAAATTATAACCTAAGGATTTTTTAAACTAAATATTTTAGTGATTCTTAGTGTTACAATTGAGATTAGTTATATTCTCTCTCTCTCTCTTTTTTTTTTTTTTTTTTTTATAATCAAGATAATTTATTTTTTATCTATATTAATTCGTTATTTATTATCTATCAATATTTCAATTGATTTTCCCAATAATATTACATAAAATTCAACATCTAATTAATACTAACAAAATAAATAAATATATTATCAAAAAGATTAAAAACTTATTAAATAATTAAAAAATAAGAAAAATAAATAAAAATAGGTATGAAAAATGAAAGCTTTTATAATAATATTTACTTGCAAAATCCCATTTCACAAAATATTACCATGAAACTTTCTACACTATTTATAAATTAAAATAGGATTAATTATACTTTATCCCCCTACGGTTAGCCCGTTTTGCATTTTGTCACCACTCTGCCCCATATAGTTAGGATTTATTGTACTTTACCACTTGATGTAAGCATAACTACACAAAGTGCTGACGAGGAGAATAAATTGCAATAAAGACCTAATTACATAGTGTAAAGTGGTGACGCGAATATCATAAAGTGCAAAATCATCTAATTACAAAGGGATAAAATGTAATTAATCCATTAAAATATAATTTGACATATTTAGAGTGTTTATTCATTAAAATTTGAACCCTTTACACAAGTGGGGCCTTTTTAACCATAGCCCTATAATTAAACTTTATAGACTACCTAATAGCCCTAAATTAAATTAAATTTTATTTCGTATTTAATCAATTTATTGGGTAAAAAGTTCAGCAATAAGCTTGAGGTTGTGAGAATCTATTGTTTAATAAAATTAGCAATAACTTTAATTTTGTAAAAAGGCATAAAAGACAAGGCTCAAAAGCCAAGCATTAATCAAATTTAAATCAACACTTGATGTATTATATTATTATTCTTTTAATTAAATTCATGCATTTTAAATTATTTTTTTTTTTTATTAAACCGTAATGTGTGTCAGATTCAACTTATCAAAGATAATTTTAAGGATGCACTCTCTTATATTAATCCAGTGAATTCAAGATTAAATTTAAAAGGTTAACCAAATCTGAAAAATCATATTAAAAATCAAATTTAAAATGACATAGAAGTTTTATTTGCTTTTGATACACTTATTTTTAATTTTAATTTATAAAATATAACGGGTTTCAACTTAAAATTGTATGATACAAAGTAAAATAACTCTTTTAACTTATTTAGTGGTTTGCAAACCTTCAAGTGATTTATTTGAAACATGAATCTAACACCTGCCCTTAAGTGTAGTCCCAATTTGCATGGATGATTTGATTAAGAGGAAATAATGAAAAATGTAAACTATCGACTTGCACGGATAATTTGACTACGAGTAAATGAGAGATGAATATTAATAACCTTGAATCTGATAAGAAAGTTTTAACTTAAAATCATATGATATCGAGTGTAGTAACTCTTCTAACTTATTTAGTGATTTAAGAACCCTCAAGTAATTGATGTGAGACAGAAATTTAACATTCGCCCTTACATGCAACTCCCGATTTGCAGGGATAATTTAACTATGAGAAAATGATGAGAAATGTGCAACTCTCAACTTGCACAGATAATTTAACTACAAGTAAATGAAAGATGAATTCTCGTAACCTTGATTTTAATAGAATGTTAGAAAATTCTAACTTAAAATCATATGATATCAGGTGTAGAAATTCTTTTGACTTATCCAGTAATTTGAAACTTTCAAAGCATTAGAAAATTACCTATTTTTTCTAAATAAAAAACAAAAAAATGTATCCAAACACCAGACAAGAGAGAGGGGTGGGGTTGGGTGGGTGGGGGGTGGGGGTGGTTATGTGAACGTTAAGCTAAATGTAAAAGTGAAAGGTAGATGGAGTGGTGGGGAGGACAAGTTACATCAAGAAATCAAAGAGATTTTGATTACAACGTGAAAAAGAAAGATTAGATAGAGACAGTCCATTAAGTTAAATTCCATATCAATAGTCAATTTTTCCCCCAAAAAAATAAATAAAAAAGCGAGGAAAACATTATAGCCACCTCAAACAAACAAGATAATGTCTCAATGGGTGCAAGAAATACATGTGTGGTGGAGAGAGACATAGAGAGAGGTCTAGTCTCTAGAGAGAACCAGAGAGAAAGAGAGTGTAGGACGGTGAGAGAAGGAAAGAGAGAGATCTAGACCGGAGAGAGAGATTTACGTCGTGTATCATTATTGTTTCCGTTTTTATTTTTAATAGACTGGAATGAGATAGAATGAAAATTCTGTTTATGTTCTGAAATATTCCGGCAACAGAAATATGTTTAGCAACGACAATTCTTCTGAAATTATTTCTTTTAATTTATGAGAATAGAAATAAAAAACACGTTTGTTTTCAATATTTGTTCTATTTTTCTTTTAAATATATGGTAGCTTGTGTGGTAGTGGTGGTCAATGGATGGTGGTTGCCAGCGGGGTGGGGGTGATGGTGGTCAGCGGGTGATAGTGAGAATAGTTTTGCGATAATGAATAAGAATCAACATTTTTATATTGTTAGATTCTAAAAAAATTCAGAAATAATCTTAAATTACTCTTAAATTTTTGGGAATAGAAATATGTTTACCAAACGTATTTATGCATTTAAATCTCAAAATTATGAAAACGGAAACAAGAATCAGAGAACAGAAACAGTAATAAAACGAGACCTTAAACTCTAGGGAGAGAACAAGAGAGACTCTAGAGAGAGAGAATGGATTATAGAAAAATATATATTGTAGTTAGGGTTGTTGCCAGCTTTGTTTGGGGGAACAGAACGTGATTACACAGTTGAAATTAATCTTTACAGGTTTAAAATGTTTCTGTGAACTCTAATTCCAATTCAACATCTTCACTACTTTCCAGCAAGTAAAGCTTACACTTACCTCGTCCTACAATATAAATATATATATATATATATATATATATATATATATTTATTTATTTATTTATTTTGAGTAAATTATTAATATTTTCGTCATTCAACTCTTAATTTTTTCTTTTAAATTAAAGACAAATAACATAATTTGTTGAATAATTGAATGATAAGTTCTGATTTTTAGTCATTAAGGGGGCATGTTTAGTTAGGTGGCGTTTGGTTAGTGTTCCCACTTTTCTGAACCCAACTGGAATGGGTTGGATTGGGTAGAGTTGAATTGGGTTGAGTTGAGAATTTTGGGAACAGAATTACATTTGGTAACGACAATTTTTGTTTTATGCTGAGAACATAATGTGTTTGATAACGATTTTATCCTAAAATTAATTTATTTTTTTGAATTTTTTTTTTGTGTTTGGCGGCGGCCGGACGGCGGCGGCAGTGGTGGTGCCCGGCCGGCCGGACGGTGGTGGTGTCAGACGGTGGCCAGACACCGGCAACAGCAATGGTGGCCAGACGATGGTTGGCGGCGGCGGACGGACAGCGACGCACGGTGTCCGGCGACGGTCACCGGACGGTGGCAGCGGCGGTCGTCGGACGGTGGCCGTAGTTGAGAACTTTGGGTTAAATTTTTTTAACAAAAAAAAAAGAAAAGGTTTTTTGTTTCTCATTTCCTTAACATTTTGAGAATCAATTTCTATTTTTTAGGTTGAGTTTTGTATTTGCCAAACGCGTTTCCAAAAATCAAACTCATAATTTTTGGGTTGGGTTTGGTTGAGAACACTAACCAAACACGGCCTTAGTGTTTCTGTTTTTACTTTCAATGAACTAGGATTTTTGTTTCTGTTTTGAAATATTCCGGAAATAGAAATATGTTTAGTAACGACCATTGTCCTAAATTTATTTATTTTTATTTAAGAGAATAAAAACCAAAAACACGTTGAGTTATAACATTTGTTCATTTTTCTTTAAATGCATGGTGGCCGGCGAGTTGTTGTGACTAGGGGAGTGGTGGTGAGCAACGGGATGGTAGTAGAATAGTTTTGTGGGAGTAAATAAGAATTAATATTTTTTTTCTCTCTCATTCTTAAGAAATTCAAGAAATAATCCTCAACTAATCTAAAAAAACTTAGGAACAAAAAGGTGTTTACCAAAACACGTTTCTATACATTAATCTCAAAATTTTAAGAACAAAAATAGAAATCAGAGAATCAAAATAGTGACCAAATGGGGTCTAAAGTTTCAATTTTAGTCTAATCCAAAACAAATCATGCCACTTTTATATCTAATTATTCAATGTAAAAATTTAATTTGTATTGATTTGTAATAAAATTAAAACTAAAAGATACCCAAAAGGTGTTAATTCAGTTGACAATGGGAAATACCCAATTTCCTTGTCAATCAGGATTCGACTCTTTTGAGTAACACTTCAAAAATTAAATCTTAAATTTAATTCTGAATGCACCAGGTTGATATAAAGGAGTGCGTTCTTAAAATCGCCCAGGGAGGTGATTAGTCGAGATGCGCGTAAACTGACCCGGATAACATCTTATCATAAAACCGAAAAAAAAAAAAAAAAAAATTGCAAATTTGTACCACTAGAATGAGGACAAATTGCATTAGTTTTGGCCTTCAAAATTTCCCATTCATGAGGCGGCAAAACAAACAATTAAGAAAATAAGAAGGCCACCTTGGCCTTCCATGTCTATAAACAACAACAATTGTGCTATCACACGTCTTTGAAATGTGGACGTAAAATATTAAATTAAATAAATTAGAAATTTTAAACTACGTTGATATTACATTTAGATTGATAGTTATTTATTCTGTAATAAAAAATAAATAAATTCAGTATATACACGACCTAAAAATATTGATGCATGTTTTTATTTAAATAAATTGAGGTAAAAATTCTATTTTTGTTTTGAAATATTTTGAAAATAAAAACATGTTTGATAACGACTATTGTCCTGATTTTTTTTTCTTTCAATTTATGATAATAAAAGCAAGAAATACGTATGATTTTAACATTTATTCATTTTTTTCTTTAAATGTATGGTGACTAGCGAGGTGGTGGCGGCAAACAACCAATGGTAGGAATAGTTTTGGAAGTGAATAAGAATCAATATTTTTTTTTTCGCTTCTCATATTCTTTAAGGAATTCAAGAAATACTCCCAAAATTTAGAAACAGTAACGTGTTTACTAATATGTACATTAATCCTCAAATCTTAAGAGTGGGAACAAAAATCAGGGAATGGAAACAGTAACCAAACGGCCCCTATATGTGTGTGGATTACATAATGTAATTTGTAAGTTAATGGGTAAACTAACATAATCACGTGCACAACAGCATAAACATTCGACTATATCACTTAGTTTAGATTATGTCCTTCAATTCAACTTTGTCAGAAAATTTTATAAAGTAATCGTTTCAGTTCAATAGTTAGATTTTCTGTTTTAACAAATTTGAACGATTTTCAGTGAGTTTGGATTTTTTGAAGCCGTTTTGTTTTAACGATTGGTCGACCGTTCAACAGATCGGTCTATCCTATTCAGTCCAGTTTTTAAATCAAAACTAAAAATTAACTTCTAATATTTCAAAAATCAAGATTATTTTTTAATATGTTCCTACACCCTAGTGTGTGTATAGAGAGAGATTAAGCTTTTGCTTTACTATATACATTCATATAATATATACATACATATAATATATATATAGTTCAACTTGGTTGTAATATTCCTTTAAGCATATATAGAGAGAGAAAGGTATATATATATATAAGAGACAATTTCTGACAAACAAGGTTGTATTGAGTTGTGGTATTTTTAGGGTAAACATATGTTAGACAGTTTCTGAGGGTTTAGGTTAAAAAGAAGCAAATGCTTTTGGAATTTATTGCCTGCAAATCTTGTTTGTTCATAGACATAAATCTTCATTAATTTCATGAATTATATTAAGGAATAAAGTTACTAGGAAAGCACGAGCCTAGGATTTAATAAAAGACTACTACCATCTCTCCTCTCCTATGGGGAAAGATAAATATATTTAAATTCGAGACAATATATATTCCCTTAAGTTGGTTTTTACTTGTATATTAGTTCTACATGTGCTCATGTCTTTGTAATATTAATTACAGATTACAAATTACATGTATTTGTGTAATATTTGATACATCTGACAAGTATTCTACAAACAAATTAGAGACATGTAACTGCGAGAGTGAAACGTGTGTATTGAGCTTTCTTTTAATGCGCGGGATTAAAACATAAGTTACAATTGAATATGAGATTTTTTTTTTTTAAAATTAAAAATAAAATAAAGGACTTACCACAAAAACACTCTTAAGTTGCATTTGGGTAAGGGATTTGACAAATTTAAGAGATTTATAAAATGAGGGAATTTCAAAATCCCGTCATTTACAAATCTCTTCTTTGGATAAATTAGACACCATTGTAAAGTTTTTCTAAAACTGAGAACAAAAATAAAAGAACAAAACCAAATCGCAATTGAATCAAACGATGAAAACAAAATTGAAGACGAAAACAATGAACAAAAACCCATCACAAAAAAAAAATGAAGACGAAGTTGAACGAATCCTAATCGCAACGAACCCTAATCAACGACGAAGAACGGCGACGAAAAACGATGAAGACGAAATTGAACGAATCCTAATCGCAATTGAATCAAACGAACCCTAATCGCAATGAACCCTAATCGGCAACGAAGAACTATGGACGACGAAGAAGAAGATCAACGAAAGAGGGGCTTGTTGTCGCGAAGGAAGGGCAAGCCGTCGGCGAATGAGGGGCTCGTCGGCGGCGATCGTCGCGAAGGAGGACCTCAGCGAAGAAGAGATGGACAAAAGGGAGGTCGTCGCGCAAGAGATAGAGGAAAGAAGATGTGAGATTGATGAAATCCTCTCTTGGGTGGATTTTTGAAATTCCATTTATTTCAAAAGGATTTCTAATTTCTCTCTTTTACCCAAATTTCACACTTGAAGGTATTTTACAAATTCACCATACTCAATACCCAAACAAGATATTTGTTAAAAAAAAAAAAATTGAAATTTCTTACCCAAATGGAATCCCTCACCCAAATCTCTTATCCAAACACAACCCTATTTATTTTGTAGTTTCATAAGTTATGGAAGTAAAAAATTTCTCACTAACTTAGTGAGTTAGTGCTCCGTTGATGATATTATTTTGTATTCTTATAAATTTCAAGATCTTTGGTATTTTATAATACTTTTTATTTATTTTGTGTCTTTAATCTTATATTTTGGAAGCCTATAAATAGGTCCCCCTACAATATTTTTACATATACATACTTTATATTAGGTAAAAAAAAAAAAATGGAGCTTTTTTGGTTGACAAAGAAAAAAGGTATCTTCCCTCACCGACCAGACTAACATTTGGCTTATATATCACAGTAAGAGCATCTCCACTCCAAATAACCATTTACACTAACTAAAATATATTTTGCCTCAGTAATAGTTTTTTGGCTAATAGATAATTGGAATTATATTCCAACCATGTCAATCAAATTAACTAGCAATTGGTATTTTACTTTTAATTTTGGCTAAGCAATAATTTACCTAGTGGGTTTGAATACATCATATTATTATTGAATAGACAAATTGGTAGTTAAATGTTCCTATCAATTCTTAGTTAACTCTTTCACCTTAGGCGGAAATGACTATTAGGTAAAATAACTAGAGTGATGGCTCTTGGATTGTAGTTTGAATTTTTATGTTTAGTTAGATAAATTGATAGCTCGGGAGATAACTAGTGAGTTGGAGTTGCTCCAACACCCGAGAAGGGAGCACAAAATCAAATGTAAAAGAAAAAATTAAAAAAAATGGGGGAATAATTAAAGAAAGCAAGACGTAGGAAGAGACAAAAGGGGTGAGTGGAAAGAGCAGTGACCACTGAGGGAAGGGGGGAGAAAGCTCCGCTCCAAGCGGTCGGCGTGGGGGCCCATTTCAGCCGTGTCACGGTGGTGGAATTTGTATAGTAGGTAGAAGTGGTGGTGGTGGTGGTGGGGTCACCGTGTCTTGGCCTTTATAGACACAGTTTCAGAGAGGCCAGTGTGTGGGAGAGGGGGGAAGGGGATGAAGCCACCCCATTTGGCTCACATGCTGCCACGTCTCACACCACCCCCTCAATCCATAACCCATACTTCTTGGTTGGTTTTTGTTGGTCAAATTAACCTTTTTTATGAATTGATTCAAATAAAATAGATTGATTTAAAAAAAAAAAAAAAAAAAAATATTCTTAAAAATTTTATACCTCACTTCTAAAATTGTTAAATTGCATTTTATAGGGTGATCTAAAATCTCTCTCAATTTCAAAATATAGCTCATGAGGTGAGATTTTCCCTCACACTTGTAATCTGACCACCCCACATCAATATATTTCGTATCCTTTAAGTTTTTTATATATTTTTTATTAGTAAATATTTTTAGTATGGTTTTACATATATATAATTAAAAATCAATATAGTGCATTTAGAAACGAGAAATTCTAAATCTAAAAATAAATCAGAACAAATTTTTTAAATGTCTTTTTATTAACGATTCAGATTAATTTTAGAATAATTGATGGTTAGGATAAATTGATGAAATATTTAAAATATATATATATATATATATATATACTTATTGTTTAACACTTATAAATTTTAATATAATTTAGTTAGGTGCTGGAAATCCCTAGTAGATACAAGGAAGATTTTTGTGAATCTTACCCATATATCTTGTAAAGGGAAAGGATCCACTCTAGTAAATGGGTTGAGTGCAATGACTTATTCTTCATATATTCCAATTACGAAGTCTAAAAATTAAATCCAAATTTTCAAATTGATAACCTAAAATCATAAGGTAAAAGATTTGACTAGATTGAGAAGCTTTATTGAAATGATTTGAAGATCCCGGTCGCGAAGTCTAAAAATTAAATTTACTGCATTAAATTGATCTAGTTTGTTGGATAACGTGATTAGAATTTTCAACCTAAAATCGTAAGGCGAAAGATTTAGTAATCATTTTGGCTAGATTGAGAAGCTTTATTGAAATGATTTGAAGATTAATAAATTCATTTAAAAAAAATAATTTGTTACAAAAAATGATTTGGGTTTGGAGGGGATAATGAGACATAAAATTTTCTCCAAAATCTTTTGTTCAAAGTGACTATCATTGTGTATTTGTAGTAATGGCTTCCCTCCATTAAGATCTATACATGATGGCCCAAAGGCAACCAAAATCCAACCCCAATAGGCCATCTCTCTCTTGTTCTTTTCCCTTGTTCTTGTTTTTTTTTTTCCCCCTTTTATGTCTTGGCTTGTTTCTAAAGGCTCCTTGATTCTCTCTCTCTTTTTTTTTTTTTTTTTTTTAAATATATTTTTTTTTCTTTTTTAAATGTGGGCTTCAATAGGGATGATTGGTGGAACCAATAGTCCCACTTGATTAAAATTGGACTTTGAAATAGAACCACTTTTGTCTTTTTGGTCCCATTGCTTGATTGATCATCAAAATTATACTTTTCCACCCACTCAATTTTACATAAAAATTGAAAAAAAAAAAAAAAAAACATACAAAGGGTATATAATTCTTGTTCTAATTGTAATTTAGAGACTCCGATTTTGAACTCTAAATCACTTGTTGAATTCCACTTTCTTTGATTATAACTTTGTTTTACTACTCTCAGCTATTCTAATTGATTATTTCACAAAGGGTTGACGAAATTTAAACCCTATAGTGTTATCAGTAGGCAAACGTCGACTTCATTTTAACCGTTTGTTTCATATATTCGTTTTTAGGGAAGAAATTATATGTTATTCTGAAATTTTGTCAAAAAATAAATTAATCTTCACACGTCGTTGAGCAATTTCTATTTACTTTGCTATAAAGAGCGGTATAGTTATCGCTTACAAATAAATAAAATAAAATTCACATTTATTATTTAAACTCTTGTCTAATAAATACCTTGAAACTAATAACACTCTCCCCCCCCCCTCCCCCCCAAAAAAACCTAATGGGCAATTTCCGATGTAATGAACAACCCATAATAGAGAATTACGACTTTTTTTTTTTTTTTTCAACACACCCTACTCACGCACCCGGTGGGATTTGAACCCCACACCACTTGTGGGGAGAGATGGCAAGCCTACGACTAGACCACCACCTCAATACCATAGAGAATTACGACTTGTCAATTGCTTGCAAGCCTAAATTGAACAAACCACTATAAAATGACATTAGATGTTAGAATCTAAATATGAGTTCATTTGGCAAAGTTCTAATGATAAAAATAAGTATAAGGTATACGTATTTTGCCTGGTGTTTTGCCTGATAAAAAATTAGATTTGGATTGCAACCATATTAACCAAATGAATTGATTATTAATATTTTAATTTTAACTAAGCAATTATTTACCTAACGGGTAACAGTAAATAACAGTATTATTTGGTGGTTAAAAATTTCTATTAATTTTTTGTTAATCCCTTCACCTTATATTTGAATCTTGTGATAGTTATTAGGTAAAATGTTTAAAGTGATGGTTTTGGGTTGAACTTTAAAATTTTTAGTTTATTTAGATAAAATAGTAGTTAGACTGTTTGGCTCTTCACATAGCTACTAGGTTGAAATTTCTCTAATAAAAATAAGTAAATCATTTTAATATGTTTTAAATTATTTCTAAATTTTTTTAATAATTTTTTTTTAGGTTCTATGGTAAGGTATGTCTAGACCAACTTATGCTCACCAAAACTAATTATCTCACCAAACGATTTTAAAGGCACTCTCCCCCACATCAGTCTGATGCATTCAGGATTAAATTCAAGATTTAATTTCTAGAGTATTGCTCAGGAGAGTCAAATCCTGATTGACAAAAAAAAATAAAAATTTTATTTTAGGATTAAATAAGCAAATTGATACTTAAATGTTCTCATCAATTTTTAGTTAACTCATTTACTTTAGGCAAAAATAGCTATTAAGTAAAATAACTAGAGTGATGGCTCTTAGATTATAACTTGAATTTTTATGTTTGGTTAGAATGTGATAATTATTAGGTAAAATGTTTAAAGTGATAGTTTTGGGTTGAACTTTAAAAAATTTAGTTAGACTGTTTGGCTCTTCATATAGGTTGAAGTTTCTCTAATAAAAATAAGTAAATCATTTTAATATGTTTTAAATTATTTCTAATTTTTTTTTAAGTTTTATGGTAAGGTTGTTCGAGTCAGCCTATACACACTGAACTAATTACCTTACCAGACCATCTTAAGGGTATATTACCACATATCGACTTAGTGCATTTAGGATTAAATTCAAATTTTAATTCTCATAATACTCTTCGGGACAAAAAAAAAAAAAAAAAATACCACCGGACTAACTCCTCTTGGATTTTTTAATAATATAATTGATGAGGAAATGATTAAACAAACAAAAACACGCACACACAGCGTCCCTTCCCTGTCACTGTGTGAAAAAGCATCAGCCATTCACTGATTCACGACATTCTCACATGCTATATGTCATTCACATTTCACTCCTCTATATAACCCTGCCTCCCTCCCACGGCACGTCCTCTCTCTCTCTCTCTCTCTCTCTATAAATCACACACAATCAGTAGCTAAATCACAGGCAGTGAGACTCCTCTCTCTCTATATCTATCGTTTTCTCTCTCTAAAATTACTCCGATGGGTTTTCCGGTGGGTTACACGGACCTCTTCCTCCCAAAACTACTGTTTTACCTACTCACGCTTCTGGGTTTCGTCCGGAAGCTCATTTCGGCGCTCTTAGCCGCCGTGGGTCTCGGCGATTTCCTCGAGCCGGAAGTCCAGTTCTCCGACCAGCCGGAATCCTGCTCGGAGCCCCACTCTGTGTCGGCGGTTCTGATCCGGGAGCTCCTGCCCGTCGTGAAATTCTCCGACCTCGTCGACCCGCCGGAGAACTGCGCGGTTTGTCTGTACGAGTTCGACGGCGGGGACGAGATCCGGCGGCTGGCGAATTGTCGGCACATATTCCACCGGAGCTGTCTGGACCGTTGGATGGACCACGATCAACAGACGTGTCCGCTCTGCCGGACGCCGATCATACCGGAGGATATGCAGGAGAGTTTCAACGAGAGGCTATGGGCTGCCTCCGGGATATCGGATTTCTACGGCGATTACTCGCCGATCACAACCGGTTTGTAATGATTAAGGTTGTTTCAATTTGGGTTTTTTTTTTTTTTCAATTTTTGGTCGGGTCGGATCGGGTCATATGTACAATGTAAATAACTTAGAAAATTAAAAAAAAGAAAAAAAGAAAATGAGATCACTCTTGTATAGTTTATAGTTCTTTTTGGATAATGAATTTTGATATTTGGGTCCATTTTATTGCCTGAATTTTTCTTTCTGATTGTGGAGATTGAATAAGAACCTTAAACATTAATTTATAGATATCTTTACATTATAAATTATAGTTTTTTTATTTTATTTTAAAGTAAGGTTGCCGGACAATTTACAGGACGATCTTGAGGACGTATTCAAGATTTAATTCAGTGCTTTAAAAAAAAAAAATTATGAATCAAGATAATATTTACAATTATCTTTTAATTTATAAATGAGATTAATTTTAATTATAAAATAAAAATAAAAAAAAATCATTTGGATTTTTATTATTTGGTTCATATCTCATACTCTCTCACTTCAATAGATTTTTTTTTAAAAAAATTTATTTTTTAGTCTCTAGGTTATTTTTTAATCATTTTATAAATGTGAATAGACATGTTTACCCCTCCTTATATATAGGGGTAAAGAGAAACCCTAATTTCTCATTTATTGAGGAAATTTCGACCCCTCCTCTCTCTCTCTCCTGAACCATAGCCGTCCTCTGTCTCTCATATATCCGACGACGCAAACGCCACTGTTGGGATCGTCACCTTCATCTTTCTCTACTATGTTTGTCAACGCCGCCGTGTGTTCATCCGATGACGAACCGACGGATGTGGTGGCCCAACAACGGCGGGTGTGGCTTGATGTTGTGGCCAGACGACGGCGGACAATGGATCTAGGGATCGGGACATCTGGACGACAGCGGATGTGGCTTGAGCGCTTGACGGTGGCCAGACGACGGCGAACGACGGATCTAGAGATTTAGAGATCTGGACAACGCCTATGCTATGCTCGCAAACATCAAACCCTAACACTAATGATTTCTCTCTCTCTTAGCCCCCTCTCCTCTCCGAAACATACATACAGGTGGATGTTCAATTTTCGGATATGAATGTTCCATTTTCCCCCATTTGAGCCTCCAAAATCATCTCTAGCAGTTTCAAATCTGATTGGTCCTCCATTTTGAAAATTAAATTTTCAGATGCAAAAGTTCATTTTCAATGTGTGATTTTCGTGGACGTTCATTTTTGTGATTTGATGAATATTCAGGTTTGTTTTTCGTTGATTTTTAGAGTTTTTTCAAAGGGAATTTTCAATGTTCTTGATTTATTTTTTTGTGAATATTCGTATAGAGGTTAGATTTGTTTTGATTTTTCATTATGAATATTTTTTTTTGTTCGATTTGTTCATATCAATTTTTTCAGATCTATTTTTGGTGGAGTTTTTGGGTTGATTTTTATTGTGATCTCCCAAATTTATTCAGATTTTGAATGTTCATACGAAGTGTGTTTTCATTAATCTTTTTTATTAGGTTGGTGAATGTCCATAAATACTAAACATATTTGTTGTGGACCATTTGATATTCATATGAACATTTACTATTTTTCATTTCTTGTTTAAAAAATTCAAAAATGATCTCATTAGAAAGAAAAAAATTGTAGATATTAATTTGATGTTTTTTCGTTCACTTTTTTAGCAGCAATTTCGATCACAACAATCCTTTTTTTTGTGACTGGTTTTGATGTTTTTAAAAACTATAAGTTCACATAAATATTGAACGTGTTTGTAGTACTCGTTTCACATTCATATGAACATTCACTACTTATTTTTGTCCAAAAATTTCAAAAATTATCTCATTAGAAAGAAGATTTTGTGAATATTAATTTGATGTTATTTGCTCACTTCTTAAGCAGTGATTTCTATCACAGCAACCATTTTTTTGTGATTGGTTTGATATCTTTGGAAATTATAATTTCCCATAAATATTAGCCGTTACATAGCACTCAATGGCAGTGATTTGTAAATACAACATCAATAGGAGATAAATGTTAAGGATTATTTTGTAAAAACTTAAAAAATTAATTTTTCGAGGGATTCATTTTATGAGTTGTAGGGCCTATATAATAAAAATCTTTATTTCATTCACACTAACATTTTGTTAATTTAAATTATATTTTTTATTTTTTAAATTTTTTATATTTAATTGTCAATTTTTTTATTCTTTATTATTTATTTATTTATAAATTTAAAAATAAATATAATAATTTGAGACAAAATCCTAATAGCTATATCAATTTTTTATTTTTTTTTGTACACACGAGTGTCTCCAAACTTATACATGGTGTGAAACTAATCATATTCAGGGTATATGAATGTCCCTCACAATAAGTGTTTTTCACAGACTCGAATTCTTAACCTTACAGAGATCTCTCAACTGTTTTAACTCAAACAAATTTTATCACTTGAACTATACTATGTTAGTCTAATACATATATCAATTTCATATGTACATTTATTTATTATTAATTTAACTTTTCACACACCAATTCTATGCAAACAAATACTACCTCAACCCTTCAAAAATAAATCACTTAGATAATAGTGCTTCCTTTTTCTTTCTTTTTTTTAAGGATATTTGCCCAAGTTGAAGGCATTTAAGAGGAAGAGGGATGAATCAATGATAACAATTTTTATTTCATATAATTGAGTGTTTAGAAGACGATTAGTGGATAATGACGGGAACAAGTGGATGTTTCAAATTTGGCAATTTGGTATTAATTAGTCTTAATGGAATTTGACCCGTTTCTCTCCCATCCAGAGTGTCTTCAATACATATGCTATAAAATATGATTAAAAATTTAACCAATTATTTTAACATTTTTCAACCAAAGTCAAGACTAACCCGAAAAAACACCGACTTTGTTAATTTTATTTTATTTGAATTAGATTAATTTATTAATTTTAATTTATTAATTAAATTAGGTTATAGCTTAATTTGAATTAATTTAAATTCAAGTTCGCTTGATTTATTTAATTTAATTTAATTTAATAAATGAGGATTCACAGTCGATCCATGCAAATACACAATACTAATTGAAATACAAACTAAACGAAACAAAATTAATTTAGTATTCAATTTTTTAAAATAAAAATTAAAAAAAATAGATTACAAAATACATTAAAAAAATTATTTAATTTTTTTTTTAATTTTAATACAAAATACATTTAAAGAATAATCACACCATTTTTACCCCAACTATTGGAATCCTGATCTTAAACTACATGTGTCATACCATATTTTACAAATATCGTACCAAATTTAACACATCTATTGGAAATACTCTTATAATTTATTTTTCTCTCTCAAAATTCATCTTCTAAGCACATATTTTTATTTTTATTTTATTGTCCAACATTTTTGAAATTTGAATCATAAAAAATAATCAATTTTATTGTTTTCAACGATATCCTACAATTTTCAATTAAGGGTGGAAGATTAATGAATTTCCCTAATGCTTCTAGAGGAATTTCCCTTTCATGAATTTAATACGATGATCATTTTTCTTCCTTCTTTGGACCATTCTTGATGCCACAATTTTCAATTAAAATATTTTTATTATTTAGAAAAATGTCCATTTCAAGAAAAGATTCAAACTTTAGGTGGCACAAGATCGTGTGTATTATTATATTATGAAATTTTTAACTATTTTCTTCAAAATTAATTATTATTATTATTTTCGTTTTTGTTTTATTTAAGGTAGCCTAGCCGCCCCAAATCAATAGGTTGAGAATTGGCAAGTCATATTAATATGTCTAGAGATTGAGGTGGTGACCATCTTCCCCCACAGTTGGTGTCAGGGTCGAATTCCACCGAGTGCGTGTGTATGGAATTTGTTGTTGGCCCTGTAGAACTACCAAACAGACTCCCACACTCGTGGTTGGAGATCGAATCCACTTCCACACATTTGGGTGTGAGATGCCAATCTCATCCGTTCGAAGGGTGCGTAAGTTAGGGATGTGTGTGTGAGAGTCGGGTGCGTGAGTACAAAGGCGTTATGACAAAAAAAAAAAAAAAAAAATTAATATGTTTAAAAATACTTTATAATCATAGATCTTTCATATTTTGATTTTTTTTTGGGTACAAATATATCTTTCATATTTCATATATCCCCAATCTTCTTCATTGGTATTTTAAAAAAGTCTAATCAATATTAATGTCTCATAATACCAACATTATATATTATATAATTTAACATTGATATAAAAAAATTCATAAAATAAATAAATAAAAATGAATGTATATTCCGAAAATCGAGTTTTGCAGCTATAAATCAAAATTATCATACTTTAAAATCTCTAGTAATTACGAGAAGAAAAAAAAATGATGTATGTTATAATAAAAAATTCAATATATAAATTAGCAAATTATAGTTTAGGGATAATTGGTTATTGCTACCAATTATGCAGTCTAATCTATGATTGAACATTTTTTAATTTTAAATTAAGTAATAATCTTTTTATTTTCTTTTACCTTATGTTGTAGTCCTACCGTCAATGCTCCTAAATATAATTTTGCATCGTCATTTTCACCCACCGCTCAATAGAGTTCCAACCACCAGACATTGGACTTTTGCAACTGATTACCTTTTTTTTTTTTTTTAGCTAGATTCATGTATATAATTTAGTTGCATCTTTAGTATTTTTTTCAATTACATTCATTTACATATTTAAAATGTTTAATATACCTTTATGTTATATTTATTTTTTAGTTATACTTAAGGAAAACCCAAATAATTACATTATTAGTAATTGTTGGGGAAGTTTTTGATAATTATGTGCGACATAGAAGAATTGAGAGACAAAATATTAGAAAAATATATAGGATAATGTTAGGTATACAAGGATGTATACCATTCTCTACATATAGGCAAGGATTAGAGTTTGATTTATTAATGGATCAAGACCCATGTATACATTTATTAATATCTATCCTCAAATTTAAGGTGATAAAGAAGATATTAACTTGAATTTGAAAAGTACATTGAGAAAGCGTCCAAATAGATAGGACTTGATGTAAATATATGAAGTTTTATCAGCAAAACCAATTGAATGGAAGTGAATTCTATTCTAGAAAATGTGATGACGAATGAAGAATAAGTCTCGATGAGTTTTCTATGCTCCAAAAAAAAAAAAATCATTGTGGACGATTTAGATGGCATTAGAAAATTAGGGAAATTTGGAGAAATGTTCCATTCTATAAAATTATCATTCTGTAGAGTCCTGTAATAGTGATTTTTTAACACATAACATGATCCTTAGAAAGTGATTTTTTAAATCTTAGGACCTCTCAACAAAATTCTCTTAAAATTATTACAATAGACAAATGATGAGGTGGGCTTGAAATTGATAGACCCATATATAACATTAAGCAATTGGATATCGGTCAATGGGCTTGAATTGAGCTAGCCTATATCTAAGAATAGAGAACTTAATTTAGGTTTGGTTTATTTGGACAAACCAATATACGATCTAATACAAAGGAAATTACCAGAGTATAAAATAAAGTCCAAGAATATTGCCTGCTATTTTCGTAAGTAAATCAAATATCAACTAGATCTTTGTAACATTGATCAGTTACAATGTAACAAGAATAACGGGGAGTTCAGGTATGATTTGAGTTTATAAGTATAGCAATTGTGAAGGTTCAACACACAATTCTAATACCATTCGATTTCTGATTAATTTATTCTCATGCCGAACGATATTTGGTCGGATACTATACTCTTATATACCGCAATTATTTTTTCTAAGTTTTAAAGGTGTTGGTTAGTGAGTCAAAAATTGAGAGTATCGTGAATATTTTAGCAATATCAGGAGATAAGCAAGAGCCGTATTCATATATATCAGGAGACAAACAAGGGGCCGTATTCACCTGGGGTAGGCTGAAGGAGGATAATAGGAAGCTGGATATAGCCTTGTCCATGCCCGGGGTTGGGTTCAACCTTGCGTCGTGTCTGCAAACATATGAATGGAACACACTCAACCTTGTGTTTGGTTACACGGAATTTAATCATTGCAATTGGAATTAAAACGTAACCCAACATCGATTTTATTTCGATTTCTAATTCCACTCAACCAAACAATACTATATTTGCATTTCATATGACTGGCATAGTTCAAAATGCAAATTTGAGGTATTGAGTTATTATTAGGGAAAAATACAATATAGTCTACTTAAAAGGCTCAAATTACAAGATGGCTCTACTGATTTTATTTTGCACCAAATAGTCTTATGAAATAAGGTACTTATTACCAAAAAGTCCTAATTTTTTTTATTCACCTATTTTACCCTTCTTTATATATATAACCAACAGACTATTCTCATGGATTCCTCTCCCTCTCGCAATCTTCCTCTCCCTACATCACCCTCGCTCACCGTCATCCCAACACCGTCAACGTTGTCCGGCTTCAGATCTAGTCAAACCCATGTCTATTTGCAAGGGCAAAACGTGATCCAACCTTTATCGGCGATGAAGAGGAGTACAACGATTTGTTCATCTCAATCTTCAAGCAATTCGAGTTTCATCAATGGCGATGCCGATTGTTGACACGGAGTATTTGAAAGAAATGGACAAAGCTCGTCGCGATCTTCGCGCTAAATTGTATTGCAACTGGCACAATTTGAAACACCGATTCCGGCCACTTTTTGGTGATGTATAGTTCTCGATTCGATTTTCGTGCTTTCTTGTTGCTCGAATTTGTATAGTTTTTTATGTATTTTGATTGTTGAACGTTAGATCTGAAGTTTCAATTTTATAATCGATGTGATATTTTTCATCTCCTACTGTTGTGTGTGTATTTGTGTTTGTGGATATATATGCATGTGTAAATTTGCGTTCATGTACAAATTAGTATTGTTTTGCTTCGTGTTATTCGGTTTTCGTGCTTCTTGATGCTCGAATTTGTATAGTTTTTTATGTATTTGGATTGTTGAACATTGATTTGAAGATTCGAATTTATAATCTAGGTGATGTTTTCCATCTCCTTTTTCAATTTGAGCGAAAAAATTAGAATGTAACACGATCTCGTGTTATATTCAACACGAGATCGAGTAAAATGTAATACGATCTGAGATTGTGTTGAATGTAACACGATCTGAAATTGTGTTGAATATAACACGACTCTCGTGTGGAATATAACACGAGGGGTAAAATTGACATAAAAAAGTAAAAAGACTATTTTGTAATATGTTTTTAAAAAGATATATTTGGTAGTTTTATCCTCATATGAGGACTTATTGGCAATTGTCCCTTATTATTATTATTATTCAGTATCAAGGCGAAAATAAATAAAAACTCGTTTTCGAAGTCTTTTTACTATAAACCTATCTGAGTTATCTTTTCTAGCTATTCTCTCGCACTTTCTATTAGTTATTCAATATAATAAACCTATTCTTTTTCTTTTTTCTTTCTAAACTTTATGTTACTCATTGAGTTAGGTTTGAGAAATCTCGTTTATTTGTATTCGCATCATGTGCAAGACGGACTTGCATGTGAGGATGGATGGTAAAATCTCACATCGAATTTGTGAGACTTCCCAAAGTAGTTCATATATGAAAAGAGTTACTCCACTTGATACTATATAGTTTTAAGTTGAAACCTTTTAAACTAGTATCAAATCAAACTTTGAGAAGTTTCGTTTGTTCGTCCCCAATTGTTTGAGTGTTTTTCTTGTTTATTTTGTTGTTTGATTGCATCACACGCAAAGTGAGGTTGTATGTGAAAGTGGGTATTAAAATTTCACATCGAATCTACGAAACATCCCAAAGTAATCTATGTATGATGTGGGATGTCTCACAGATTACTTTGGGAAGTCTCATAAATTTAAAGTGGAATTCTATCCAAAGAAAGCCCGAAATAGGAATTACTCTTTTTACATGGGTTCATTTCCAATTCTAAATCTAAACCTCCAATTGCATGACAACACTACCTTAAGGTAGTGTTTGGTTGCACAGAATGGAAGCCACCTAATTGGAATTTGAAATGAATTCAATTTCATTTGTGGTTGGCTCCAATTCCATGAAACCAAACAGGACCTAAGATTTTTCATTTTCAGGAGACAAGGTCATGCTAAATGGCATCTTCATCAGGCTCAACGAGATGTCTAAAGACCTTTCCAATGATAGGGACTAAGTCACTAAAGATAAAAAGAACTATAAGTAGAAATTATTGAAGTTTAGCAATACATACATTTCAATTTTAATTCTAATACTCCAATTACATATCACCAAACAATTACCTAAAGGAAGCAGACATGTGAACGTTTTGTGTTAAAAGAGTTAGCTAAATCCCTCCTTTTTTTTTTCCTTACAACATAACACTAAAAAAAAAATAGTGCAATTTGCGAAAAGATGGACAGCCAAATGGCCCTGATAAGGGTGATTTAGCCACGATCTACAAGGTAGATATAACGGACGAAAGGCAATGGGACTGAACAAAACAGGCCCGTCATGTATAATATAAATAATTTCAGATGATGAGCATGAATAAGTGAGCCCACGTCTAGGAACGAGGGGAACTGAACATGGGTCGGAGACAAACAAGCCCAAGAGAGATTTGAAAATTATTTAGCAAGGCCCAAGATTATAATTCAAATACTCGTACATACGGATCAAGAAGATCTTGAAAACATTGATCACTTAAGATAAAACGAGAATAAAGGAATTCAGATAAGGTTTCGGTCTATAAATATATCGATTTCCAGGTTTCAACATACATTTGAATATATCACTCAATTTCCTAATTAACTTATTCTCACACCAAACGGTATTTGGCCGTATCACACCGGTATCCCAAGTGCTTTTCCTAATTTTTGTAGGTATTGATTAGTGAGTTAATAACTAGAGCCATCATGGAATTTCTAGCCTTATCAGGCCCCAGAGTGGTGTGGAAGAACGCGTATTAATCTTCATATTCTTACATGTGTTCATTTCTAGTTCCCAATTCGATGCAACCAAACAATACCTTTACGAGTAAATATCCGTATGTCCCAACAATGAACTACGGAAAATACTCAAAATGTGGTTGAATTTTGAGACAAATCAGCTAATTTTCCTTGAAATGTCATACTATGAGGAATGATGCAGAGATATAATCAGTATCATGAAGAACATGAACAAACACAAATTACTTGATAATGTGAATTGAAAGAGATTATTTATAGGAGTAACAAAAAAATATCATCCGATATTAAGCAATGTATGAATTGAAAGTACTTACCGGGAAAAAGGAGAAACAGCAATCTGCAAAAACGCATAGCCAAATAAATCAAACAATTAGAATCATAAGCATAATGATGTTAGATCCAATAAGCACAAGCAAGTAGAACATATGCACAGACAGAAGTAGAATTTTCAAAAATGCAGAACCGAATGAAACAACTAATTTTCTAATTAAAATCATCAGCATATTCATGTGAAATTCAGTAAACGCAAGCAAGTCAGAAAAGGAATTTGTGACAGAAAGGAGCGCATACATGGAGGATCCGTTGAATTGTGTTCATGTGAAATCGAATAAACACAAGCAAGTTGAAAATACGCATAGACAGAACTAGAATTTCAAAAAACAACCAAATGAATCAACTAAGTTTCTAATTAGAATCATCAGCATATTCATGTGAAATCCAGTAAACACAAGCAAGTCAGAAAAGGAATTTGTAACAGAAATGAGCGAATACATGGAGGATCAGTCGAATTGTGTTCATATGAAATCCAATAAACGCAGAATCAAAAGAATCAACTAAGTTTCTAATTAGAATCATCGGCATATTCATGTGAAATCCAGTAAACACAATCAAGTCAGAAAAGGAATTTGCAACAGATAGGAGTGAATACATAAAGGATCGGCCGAAATCAGATCATATGAAATCCAATAAACACAAGCAAGTTGAAAATACACATAGACAGGACTAAAATTTTCAAAAAACGCACAATCAAATGAATCAACTAAGTTTCTAATTAGAATCATCAGCATATTCATGTGAATACATGGAGGATCGGTCGAATTATGTTCATATAAAATCCAATAAACACAAGAAAGTCGAACATATGCAGAGACAGAACTAGAATTTTCAAAAAAAAAAAACGCACAATCAAATGAATCAACTAAGTTTCTAATTAGAATCATCAAAATATTCAATGTCAAATCCAGTAAACACAATCAAGTTGAACATAAACATAAACAGAGAAAGAATTTGCTACAGATAGGAGCGATTACATGGAGGATCGGCCGAATTAAGTTCATGAGGTCGGTGAATTTGCATTTGGTTCATATTCTCCTGCAACGCCATCGCAATCCTGGAATCTCTTCTACTCGAGACGTCGATAAAACGAAGTTCCAAAAAACCTAGCTCAAAATGAAGACGCTCTTCGAGATGAAATGAAGTTCATATTTATAGCTGGCGGAAGAAACGAAAATTCAAAATTTCGCGTTGTGTAAAAGGCGAAACAAGAGAAGAAATATTTTGAAAATTGGGAGACGAAGTGAGAAAATTACACATTTTACCCCTAAAGTTTATTTTAGTCACAAATATGTCCCTAGACAATGAATAACTCAAATTTTTAATTGGTTGGCCTCAATTTCCTTCAATGCAAACATTATGCCGATGTAATGAGAATAATTTGGCTCAATTGCACTTTTACAAATTTTTCTTTATTCTAAGATATTTTAGCGAAATAAATTTAAAATACAAAAGATTTTTCCATAACGGTTTGTTTGGATGCAGGGGAGGAGTAGAGCCCACTTTTGGTATTTGGAAGAGGACCTAACAACGTTGGAGGACCAAACGGCACCAGCTTGGTGCAATTTGCTACTGAACACGGTACATGTGGCACGGATAGAGTCGTTGGCAAGGCCAACACCAACTTGGTGCGTGTCGGTGGGCTGAGGCGTTGTGGCACAACACCGGCAGGTGTTGGTCAGTGAGAAAGACCTCGGTGCAGTACCGAGGGAAGGCAGCACAACGTAGGTGCAACGCATCGTTGTTGGTAGAGTCATGTATGGCGCATGATAGACTGTTGGGAACAACAGTGCATTTTGGTGCAGAAAATGCATACGACATTAGGACGTTGTTGGGCGCAATAACGCAATGAGACAGAACGTAGGCACAACGACACGTTCTGGCCATGCAGGCAGCGTGGTAAGACGTTGGAGAACGTCGACTGACTATGGGATGAGATGGCAATGAGGCAGAATGTTGGGACCGTGCAAAAACGCTTGAAGAAAGCTGAGCTCGTTGTGAGCTGATGAACTGTTGGCTACCAGACATGTGCAGGACATGTGGGAGTAGTTCTGGTTAGTTTTCAGTGGCGGTTTTGGTTGGCTTTCAGACTGGAAAACCAACTCCTGTGAGTTGGACACATGTTGGGACACATGTCGGTTATTTGCCTAGGTAGTTGGGGCTGTCAATTGTCATTTTCTCCTATAAATAGTCATTTTCTAATCTATTTTTTAGTTAGTGATTGTATAGCGGCGAATATTAGACCAAGTGTTGTAAATTGGTTCTTTGTAACCCGAGTTAAATAATTCAAGGTTGAGTTTTCCCATAAACGTTAGTGTGCCGTTGCGTGGGTGCGTTTCTAATACTGTTTCAGTGTATACTCGTTGTATTACATTGCAAGAACGTGTGTGTGTTTACAAACAGTCGGTGTATTTCCGTTCTGTGGCAGTACATTCACGGAACTGCTAGTTGTCAATACAATTAGGCCATCACATGATTACGATTTTTAAGGTAAAAATTTAACCCTGTGACAAGTACCCTTAGCCTAGAAAATGCCATCACCAACCTCAACGACGGTCTCAATCAGTGACGAATCTAGAAAATTGATCGAGTTACACTAATTTTTTAGGTAATTTATTATATAGTTTTATAATTCAGATGGCTTAATGTAAAAATATAAAGGATTTGTAATTTTTTCTTAAATTGTAGGGCTAATAGTGAAAAAAATTCAACAGTTCAGGGGACTAAGCACCAAGTAACTCTGCCACTGGTTAGAACCACCTTTGGATAACTAAAACAATCTTCAGATACACACAAAAATATGGGGAGAATGCAATTGAACTTTCGAAATACGGGTGAGATTAATCCAGAATCACGTAAGAAATGTCTTAGTATAATCATACTTTCACAACTCAGATCGAGAGATCATTCTCAACAATCCTAATCAAATAAAGCCAAATTTAAACCCTAAAACTCTCGACATTCTTCGAAATATTTTACCTCTAAAAGAACGGTTGAGTTATTCTCACGCTGAAAAAGTTTCACCAAAAGCCAAACCCCCGGATTATTAACTTCGTTTTACAGGATTATAGGAGAATTTTTCAACAAACTCAACTGAATCTGTAGAATCAGATTTCGGCATCATAAAAAATTATTCGCATTTTCTTCTATTTTTTTCTATTTTAACTTTTTATTCATGCTTAATTTACTTTATTAGGAAGTATTGTTTATTAATCTCCCACCCATATATACATATATAAAAAGGATTAATAGTTATATTAGATAATGAGAAGTGGACATCTTTTTTTGATCAAGCATCACCTAAAAACGAGGTCCTCTTCCCCTAACTCCTTTTATCTTTATGTTGCCATTGTTTGGGAGATCTGGAAGGACAGGAATAGAGAAGCAATTGAAAGTACTTCCCAAAATCCCTTCCATGTGGTTAACAGCATTTGGCGTTTGATAAACGATATGCTAAAAGCTTTTTGTCCCAAGACGGATTCCCCAAACTTGCCAGATTGTACTAATGCTACCCATCTCTCACATAATGCAGGGCATTTCTCTTTAAGCACGGATGGTTGTGTGAAAGGCAGCACAAGAAACGGCAAGTTCGGAGACCTTTTAAGAGACAAACTTGGTGTATGGCAATTCGGATACTAAGGCTACCTACCAAGCTACAACAATCTCAAAACTGAAATCAGGTGCATACACAAGAGAATAAACTTGGTATCAACCATGGTTACACTCGGGTCATCGTTGTAATGGATGTTGCTAAAGTCGTCAAGCTTAAAACAGAAGAATGTCCCAAAGACCACCAATACAAATGTTGGATTTATGACCGGAAGCGAATGACAAGGAGAAAGACCATACCATCAAACCTATCCCTAGAGAGAAAAAATTACTAGGTTGATTACCTTACCCATCGAGGAACGGTTAGGGACCAAGAATTTAAAATACTTTTTAATTCTCCTGAGGACATGAAAAATTTGTTACTTATTGAGATAAGACCGGATGCGTTTGATGGGTGCCCTTCCATACATATATGGACCTATTTGTGATTATTTCAAGAGATTAGGGACTAATAGCTTAATTTATTCCTTCTATAAAGTACAAATAAAGTACTAATATTCCGACGGCCGGTCAACTAATGATCAAATTTAGAAAAGAATACGACTAATTTTGGAAAAACAAAACTAAGTGGGCCTCTAAAGAATGAGGGCTTTGAAAAGAAATAAGATAAAAATCAGGGGTTTTTCTGCAAAGTGGCCTCCTTTTTATATCGGAAGTAGGTGGACTGCTCTCTAGCGGTTGTGTCATCTCCGGCAGCTCTCAGGAGTCAGAAACATACTCTGTTTTTTTGTGGAATTTTAGAGAGAAAGAGAGAAAGGGGGACATTTCTAGTGAGAGAAACACTGTTTTTCTGCGTATTTAGAGAGAGAAAGGGACACTGTTTTTCGCGGAATTTTAGAGAGAGGGGCCATGGCTAGTGAGAGAAACACTGTTTTTTCTGTGTATTTTTAGAGAGAGAGAGAGAGATGAATTTGTTGTCATCTTCCTGAGAATTGCTGTCATGTCTTCTTCATTAAACAAACCAGCAGCCCAATTGTCCTGACGTGTGTGGTTTTTTTTGTCTCTCCTTCAACAACTCCTTACAAACACATTTATACAATAAAATTAAAATTAGGAAAACAGAGCTCCAATTCACTGTTCAATGTCTTCCGATTTCTTCCCATTTGAAACCCCCTTCTTCTCTGATCCATTCTCTCCATTTTCCGACCCACCCATCATCGATCACCATGAATTTCTCCAAGAAATCCCAGAATTCCACACCCACCAAATTCACCAAAACCCAGTTCATCAAATCGATTGTTTTGATCAAATTGCCCCACCCCTTCTCCCCAATTCGATTTCACCGCCAACCCACCACCTGAAAAACCTCTCAATTTGCCAAACAACCCATTTGGAAGATGGGTTTAGCGATTGCTCTGTTTTCAATATGGGAACAGAGGAATGCTGCAGCTCCTTTGCGCCGCAGAGCTATGGCGGTGATGATGAGGAACAGGATGGTGAATCGGCATTGAAGATGATGCAGAGGAGCTACAGCAGCAAATCGTTTGAGGGGAGGAATGGGTTTTTGCTGCAACCTCGATTTGATGGTTTCATGGCGTCGTCATCTAATTCTCTGACAGCGGTGCCATTGATGAACTCCCCTGAAAACAGCTTCTCCTCTGTCCAGATGAGGAGGGTTTGCAGTACTGGAGATTTACAAGTTAGTTAATTCATTGCCTAAATTTAAATTTACTGTTTTATTAAAAAAATAAAATAAAATAAAACAATATATATATATCTCATAATTGCTAAAAAGTACTCCAATTTCCGAATTTGTTTTTCAAAAATTTTTGAAAAAAAATATATGCTTGTTAAATTACATAATTAAATTTATAAGTTTCCTTTTATTTTTTCAGATCATTTTTCGAATTACTGGAGAATTCAGAAGATACTGTAATTTATATGTAAGAACGAACCTCAATAACAATGCATGCAAAGCGGAACCAACAACTATAAATTTCAAATTAAATGTAAATCGAGGGGTTATTTTGATACTTTTAAAATATTTTTTTTAGTGTATTTTTTAAGAATTATAGATAAATGCATAATATTTTTAAAAAATTTATAGTGTGAGGACCACCCTCATTCGGTGCTTTAACGTCATTATTAATTTGATATTCTATATTGTAAAAAAAATAGGCTGAACTTCTCTGATCACTGAAGAAAAATCAGACTCCGATTTCAGAGATATATAAACAAAACCTGTATAATTTTTCTTTAGAAGAGAAAATATTTTTAACTTTTTTGTGTTTGGATAGGGATTTGAGTAAATTATTGATTTTTGTTTTTATTTTTGTGGGTTGTTTTGTGATAGAATATGAAAATGGGGGACAAAAGTGAAATTTTAGGTTCAAGTCCATCTTTCATAGGGGAGGCAATGTCAAACTTTAAAGTGGGAAAGTATAGTGCTGAGGAGAGGAGGGAGAAGATTAACAAGTATAGAGCAAAGAGAACACAAAGGAATTTCAATAAAACAATTAAGGTAACTATATTATTTTTGTTTTTATTAATTTTAAAAAATAAAAATTTAATTTTATTAACATTTTTTTTTTACTAATTTGATGAAAAGTATGCATGCCGAAAGACACTAGCAGACAACAGGCCAAGGATTCGTGGCAGATTTGCAAAAAACGACGAAACTGAAGAAATTTCGAAATCTGTTAATTTTAACAGTTTTGAGATTGAAGACGATTTATGGGTAATTTTCTTTCTCCCTTTTCATATAATTTCATTTTCTATTTCCAAAATTGGCAAAATCAAAATTAGTCACAATTTCCCCTTCATAAGTTTTCTTTAGGGGTATCTTTGTTTAGGTAAAAAAAAAACGATGGATTGAAAAAAAAATATACGATTGCAAAAAATACTATTGTTTGGTATATGAAGGAAAAATCAGAAGGAAAAGAAAATACACAATTTTCTGAGCGATTTTTATCTGTAGGAGAAAATTTAAGGAAAACGAGGAAAGAAATCTTTAAAAAAAAAACATTAAAAATACAGTTATACATTAAATTTTTATTTTATTTTTATAATATACGAGGGTAAAATAGTAAAAATATTTTTTTTTCTCCGAAAAAAAAAATATATTTTTTATTTTACTTTTTTATCATCTAACCAAACATACCCTATGATTAGTGTGGAACTCGAGAGCTTAGAAAAATATTTATTTTTTATTTTTTTATTTTATATAAATTAATTTATTATTATTTATTTTAATGTGTAGATGGATGGTTTTCAAGAGGATGATGGAACAATAAATGGAGGGCCACCATTTAACAACTATGGTCCCACCCAGTTTCAATACTATGGTTATTATGGTTAATTAAGGGAGGAAGAAACTTGGAGGACTAAATTGAAATTTTATATAAATTAGCGAGGTTAATTGTAATTTTCTGATAGTTGAAGCCCTTGAGGCAATGTGTTATGACTCTTGTTTTTATTTCCTTTTTAGTCAGTCCTCCCCCTCGTGTATATATGAAAATAAAATAAAATAATATTTTGGGAAAATTATATCTTTGGTCCCTATTAGTATGGGGTGGTTGTCTACATGGACCTTCACGTTTGTCAATTTGCGCATTTGGTCCCTAAAATTTCAATCTTACAAATTAGAAACGTTATTAATGATTTTAAATGAAAAATTGATTGTGCACTGCTCAGCACGTGGAGATAAATTGTTTGTTTTTTTTAACTCAATAAGATTCTTTTTATTTATCAGTTATTTAACTTCATTTTTTTTTAAATAAAAACATATTTAATTTTTAAAAATAAAAAATATTTTTTCAAATATATATTTTGTGGCAGCTCGTAGTTGGATTTAAAAAGCGAAGCCTTTAATTTATTCTTTGATTTATTTAAACCCTAATTTTTAAACTTTTCTTTATGAGAAAGATGATTTTTGTTATGGACCACAAATTATAATTAGGTTAACTTTAAGTTTCGATCTGATTAAATTTAAGGTTCTCATTGGTTTAGAATTTAAAATAATATAAATTAAAAATATGCATCCATAGAGGTTTCAAATGACTTTAAAGTTCATAAAACAAGTATATTGTTTGATGTGGGGAAAAATTGTATCGTCCACCGACTTCCACTCAACAACCAACATGTGATAGAATAATGTCTTGTTGAGGTTCGCCTCACCCGTTGAATAACCCCATGACGCCATCTATGTGGCCCACTCTGCTTATTAACCTGTGACTAGAGTAACCCCAAGCATGACACTTCTTGCGATCATCGATCAATAAGTAGGGGCCTATTGACCTCGTCAACTTTCTCCCCTACTGAGCACCAATCTCATGATGATAGTCTTGTATGACCTGCCATGACGTGACCGACTTCATCTAGATGAACACCGCCCAACGACTAGCGCTGAGAGATTCACCACTGAGGCTTCCGGGTTGGTCTCTGACCAACGACCTCCGGACAATAACCTCCTATAGGCTCTATCACTTCTATGGGGTTGGGCTTTATCTCGTGTTCACCTGAGCTAGCCCATGAGCTCCTCCTGGTGGGTCGAAGGGCAAGATCCAATGGCCTAATCTCCTCACACGTCTCTTCGTTGGCCACGTGCCAAGTTATCTTAATGAACCGTGCTCAAGACCCTAATTTTACAACGTGATTGTTCTCCTCGCCTATAAATAGGCTAGCGTTTAATGTCTTGGGTAATGCTCAACTACTCACTTGAAGCATATAATTGTCTTTTCCCCTGAACTCTAACTTTCACGCCGAAGGACTTCACTAGGCACACCCCAACGAATCTTTGTATAGGTACGAATTTGGATTTGATAATTATTTACCATTGAACGTTGACTGTGGTCGAGGACTGCCCAGAAAACATCGAACTCCGTACTCAAGACCTCTACTTCAATAAGAAATCTTTACGTGTTTGCTGACAAGATCAATTGCGTTTGTTAACCAAATTTAAACAATAACAATTATTAAATTAATTTTTTTTATGGTGCCTAAGTCGTTTTAATTTAATTTACTTTTTAAATATTTCAATATTTTTTTTAAAATTAAAATAAATAAGAGAAGAAGAAAAACACATTTTAAGTGGAGGGTTCAAAAAGTGCTACCTTCTTTTTTATATTTTAATCAGAAGATCAGTCTAAAGGAATTTCCAAGCCTAGAGGGCTAGATGACTTTTTATTTTTTAATATATATATATTTAATTAATTTTCTTCAACCCTTTTTATGGGTGCTGTCTAATCTAATCTATTTGTGATGATCTATTACTAATTGTCTCCAAATAGAGTTAGATCGTGTTATGAAAATTAAAGTCAAATTATCGCAAGAAAATCGCCCAATACTAATCCGCGCATTGTGTGGGTGTTAAATCTTGAAACCTGCACATGTATGGACGGGTTACGATTTAGTCCATGTTCTTACGGGTTCAACCCGTCCGTCTGAGTAACCACAAAACGATCTCGTTTTAAACTTTATTACTTACGTTTGTAATTATTTTTTCTATTTTTGTGATGGTTTATAAATTACATTATAATTTATTTTATTTTTTTGTGTTACTACAATTTTGTCTCAATTTTTCTAATGTAATGGTTTTTCTTTTTAGCAACATTTATTATATTTCAATAGCAATCCACGATTCTAATTAGTCCAACCCAAAAATAGGTTCAACCCGTACACTATTAGGTAGCCTATGGTTTAAATTAACCAACACGCACAATCCAACCCACCTCAACTAGCACATCATTGGGCGGTCCATGGTTCAAACTAACCCAACCCGTCTAGTATTGGTTTGGTTTGCGGTTTTGGCCCAACCCGCCCCAATCTGCCCGTTGTCCGCCCCTATATATTAGGTAATAAGAATTTATACCCTACATATCTTCTGTTATTTCGACAAATAATGATGATATCTTATATCATTTTCATAATATTTGAGACATTTCTTCTCTTTTCAGTTTGGTTACTCAAATACACCATTCATTATAATTTATTAACATAAACATTCTCGTGATATAATATTTTTTATTATTTATTTTATATTTTATAATTTTAATTTTCTATTTTATGCATTCTCTTATTTTATATTTAATAATTCTTTTAATTTTATTTGGTATTTTTTATTTCATTTGTTTTATTTTTGTACAGTATTCGTCGAAAATTAAAAAAGAACGAAAGGAATAATCTAAAAAAGATTTGAAAATAAAAAATAAATTTTAAAACTAAAACAAAAACAAAAACAAAATTAGTATTTTCATTTTCTTTTTATTTTTATTTGAAGTGTTTTTTTTGTCTTATTTATGTTTTTCGTTTTCTAGTTACTTTTTTCCCTATAAATACCATATATAAATTTTAAAATAAAAATAAAAATATCAATCAAAATAAAAAATAAGAAAAAAAAGAGAGTTAAAAATAAAATAAAAGACAAGAAAAATACATTATAAATGTTTTTTTTTCAACAAAATGTGATAAAGGGGTAAGGATGATCTTGGTATTAGTCGACATGACAAAGGATGTCTCATGTATAAACTCTTTAAAATAATTAATTTTTTATATGTTTACCAAACAATTATAATTTCGATACTACGGTTCAAATATGAACCTGATCTGTCATTCCGTTTTTACAAACAGTAATCAACATGTATAATTCGATATTTTGTCTTATAATTATAATTCAACTATTTAATTAATATATAGATTGAAATTCGATCACCATTGATTTGGTCAATTCCGATCTGCGCACATGCTTATTTTAAGCAACGAAAACAAAATTATTACAGTTTTATTATATTTCAAGAAAAAATGTTATATCTATTAATAAATCACTTCAAATTTCTCTGCACAATTCAATGGCTTAATTATACATTATATCCTTCAAATTTCGTATATGTATTTTATTAACTATTTTTTATTTTTAAGTTATAAATTTAAAAATCGATATACTGTCTTTAGGCACGGAGAATCCCTAGTATTTAAAAAAAATAATAGGGTTACTAAAATATACAAATGTACCAAATTACCCTTTTAAAACTTTCGAAATTACAATTTGAATAATCCAGCAAAGCATTTTCAGTTCTTGGATTGTATAGTAAGAAAGAGTGGAAATGAAGAATATATTCGTCCGTATATTTTATTGAGCAATGTAAAGAGATGCTTGTCTCTTACTTAACCAAAAACAAAATATATATGCAAAGAAATCTTTTTTTTTTTTTTTTTCCAGGGTATTCCCGCACTACGGTCGGCGAAGACTAATTCCTCGAGATACTGTTAGATGCCAGAAGCGGAGATCTTTCCCAATAGAGCACTTTCTATACACAATCCTCCAAGAATCGAACCTCAGTGGTTGCTTAAGGAGTTCAAGTCCCTTCTACTTGGACCAACTCATGTTGATATATGCAAAAAAATCTTGACTTACATCTTCAATCAAAATCTAGATAATTGACTAAATTATTATATTAAAATAAAATAAAAAAGTGTATTAGCTCTGCTATAATTAACTAGGGTTTTGATGAACAGTTCACAAAATTAATATTTTAACTTATGCAATCTACGCACTATGATAATTTTTTCAAAAGTTCAAAGTGACTGTAATACATAAAAATTGATATAATTTTCCCATATAGAAAATTTCATATATTAATTTTTTGACTTTTGACAGTAATTTTGGATTTCGATAAAAATTAGTATAGCGCGTGAACTGTGTGGACTAAAATTTTAATTGTGACTGTTCACAAATACACACAAAAAAAATAACTACTGGAGTTATTTTCTTGCTTATAATTAAATTATCAACTAACACATGTTTAATATTTTTTTTCATTTTAATTTAGTTTATGGTAGTTTAATTGCTAAAATAATAATATTTGAATGACTTTTTTGTAGATTCATTTTTTATTTAAATATTTCCTAGAGAAATTTTTTGAGAGGTCTCAAGATTCTAAAAATAATTTTCTAAAGACCATTTTATGTGTAAAAAAATTACTATTACAGAACTCCATAAAGTGGTGTTTTTATGAGATGGGATTTTTGGGAGAATTTTCTTAATTAATGCTTTATTTATTCAATTTTTACTAGCGTGTTATTTAATTTTTATTATTTAATAAATTTAACATAATTTATATATTTTGAAATTAAAAAAAAAACTTAAATCATGCAGTATTAATTAATTATGAGATCATTTAATCTAATGAATGAATTAAGGATATGCACCGGTTTCATAAAATAAATAATTTTTAAAGTACCGTCAAAAATGGTTTCAATGTAAATATTTTTTAATTATTTGATTGAAATTTTTACATATATATATTATTTTTTTTCGAATATTTTAAAAACAAAAAATTAATCACATAAATAATCAGTCGTGGGTATAAAAAAAAAATTAAAAAATTGCAAGTAAATAAACAAACATGCACGCACTAATAAGCACAAATAGTAAAAGTTCGGAAAAACAACCAGGGAGATGAAAGAGACCAAATGCTGTCCATTCAAATCCCTCAACTCCCCTTTTCCTGTTCCCAAAAGTCTCGTCATCCATCAACAAGTTATTCCCTAGTCCCTACGTCAATTTATGTTGTTTTTTATTTTTTATTTTTAATTTATTTTTATACCCACGAGTGTCCATAAATTCATACAGAATATAAGATTAATTTTGTTCGGGGTGCATGACTATCCTTCCCAACAAATATTTTTCTGCAGGTTCGAACTCCTAATCTTACAGAAATTCCTCAATTGTTTTAATTCAAATGAATCTTATCACTTGAGTCACACTTTTTTGGTAGTTTAGGTGGCGTTTGGTTAGTGTTTTCACTTTTCTGAACCCAACTGGAATGGGTTGGTTTGAGTTGAATTGGGTTGGGTTGAGAATTTTAGGAACAAAATTGCGTTTGGTAACGACAATTTTTGTTTTGTGCTGAGAACAGAATGTGTTTGATAACGATTTTATTCTAAAACTATTTTTTTTTTGTTTGGTGGCGGTGCCGGTGGTGTCAAACGGTGGCCGGATGCCGGTGCCGGCGGTGGAGGTGGAGGTGGCCGGCGGCAGCGGAAGGTTGCTGGAGGTGGGCGGATACGGCGGTCGGTCGCCGGCGATGGTCGCCGGACGGTGGCCGGCGGCGGCGGGTGGTGGTGGTCGGCCGGCAGATGAAGTTGGAAGTTGAGAACTTTGAATTGAGTTTTTTGAGTACAAAAAGAAACATTTTTTTTTTTATTTCTGATTTCTTTAGGATTTTGAGAATCAATTCTTATTTTTTGGGTTGGGTTGGGTTGAGTTTTGTGTTTGCCAAACGCGTTCCCAAAAATCAAACCCAAAATTTTTGGGTTGGATTGGGTTGAGTTTGGTTGGGAACACTAACCAAACGGGTTATATTCTTGTGATGATAAAATATTAGAGAGAGAGAGAAGAGAGAGAGCATCTATGCACAAGTTATTGGCTGTGTTATTGTTTTTGTTTCTACTTTCTAATAAATTGGGATGTGATGAGATATGAATTTTATTTTCGTTCTGGAGTATTCCGAAAATAAAAATATGTTTAGTAACGACTATTGTCCTCAAATTATGTTTAATTATAACATTTTTTCTTTTTTTCTTTTTCTTTTCTTTTAAATGTATGGTGGCTGACGTAGTGGTAGCGGCCAACGAATTGTATTAGAAATACCGGGAATAAATAGGAATTAACATTTTTTTTTATTTTCAAATTTTTAAAAATTCAGAAAATAATTTCAGATTACTTTTAAAATTTTTAGAACAAAAATATGTTTACCAAACACGTATGTATATTTGCCAGAGAATAAGAATGAGCGAACGGAAACAGATTAAAGAGAGGGAGACCTCACAAAGATACCCCCAGCCAAACAATGATTCCAAAACACTAATTAACTTTTTGACCAACACATTATTAGATGAATTAATATTAAACAAGCCATTTCAGTGTCCTATCATTGCACTGCTATAGATTAGGAGGACGACTGGTTCATTAAAAAAAAAAAGGGTTAATAGCACTTTACTCCCTGTGATTTGGCCAATTTTCACTTTATACCCCTATAGTTTGAAAATTGTCACTTACCCCTTGTGGTTAGATATTTATAGCACTTATAAGGGGTTAAGTGGTTTGAAAATCTAACCACAGGAAGGGTAAGTGACGACTTTCAGACCACAGAGGGATAAGTGCAAATCGGTCAAACCATAATGGGTAAAATTTAATTAACCCAAAAAAAAGCCCTAAATTGCAACTTACACTCCAAACTTCTCCTCTTCAATCTTTTAATTTTACATTTTTCTTCCTCAAAACTACTTTTTGGTATTGCAATTTGGTCCAATTAACTGATTTCGATTAATTTGTCTCCAGAATGAGAGGAGAAACACAACTATAAAACTTTAGGGGTAAAAATTGTAATACAATATTATTCTTTACCCCATCACTTTTTTTATTTTTTAAATTTTTAGGTAAAGTGTGTTTAGGCCAATTTACGCGCATTTCGACTAATTGTCTCACCGGGTAATTCTAAAAGGGCACTCCTTCATATTAGCCTGATGCATTCAAAACCAAATTTAAGATTTAATTCTCGGAGTGCTTTTCGGAAGGGTCGGTCGAACCCTGATTAACAAGGAAAACGATATCTCCTCTTACCAATCGGATTAACTCCTCTTGAAAACTCGATCACTTTTCTCTCATGTATAAGTCACACGACTATCGCTTGTGATAAAATAAAGAGAAATCAATAAATTAAACCAAAATCGATACAAAAAATAAGTTTTTGAAGCCATAAACAACAAAAAAGACAAAATACTAGGGAGTAAATTGCGAGAATAGACAAACTTTAGGGAATAAAAAAAATCTAACCATAAATAAACAATATAGAAGTATATATTCATAGAGATGAGGAGAGTTGTCCTTTTGATTTGAGTAAAAGATAGTTCCATGTTCTTCAACCGTACAATTATTAAAAGAGATAATCATGACCATAAATAAATTAATATAAATATGTGCACGAATGGTTCTATGTAATATTAATTAAGTGGATTTTTAAAATAAAAATAAAAATAAATAAATAAATAAATAAAAATATATATATACATATTATATATAGACGCACACAAGACCACAAGAATTTCATATGTCACGATGATGAAAATTGAAAGAAATCACTAGACAAGAAAAGTAAGGTTATGTTTGGTTAGAATGGTGAGAAAGGGAAAGGAAAAGAAAAATCACTAGACAAGAAAAGTAAGGTTATGTTTGGTTAGAATGGTGAGAAAGGGAAAGGAAAAGAAAAATGAAAAATAATTTTTTTTATCTTTTGTAGAGTGATTTTTTTTTTTTTTTTTTTTTATTTGGTTGGAGGGATATAGAAGGAGGAGGGAATAATATTTTGTGTGTACTAAAAAAAAAAAAAAATAATATATTTTTTGTTTAATTTACTATTTTACCCTTAGTATAAATGAAATATGTATTTGTTATATAAAATAAAAGGGCAAAACAATAATTTTGACTTTTTCTCCCACACTCTTTTCATTTTCCCCAAATTTGGGAAGGAAAAAAAATGGATAATTTCACGCCCTATTTTGATTTTTCTTTTCCTTTTCCTTTTCACCTCCAACCATACTCGGGGGGGGGGGGGAATAGGTAATTTCATTTCCTATTTTCATTTCTCTTTCGTTTTTCACCTCCAGCCAAACATACCCTAAAAGAATTTGTTTTTTTTTTAGGTAAATTGACTCTTTTTTTTCCCCTCTAAAATGACAGTCCGGTGCTACAAAGCTCTCGCTATGCACGGAGTCTGAAAAAGGGTTAGATCACTTAGGTCTATTGTGCGTAACCTTACATTTTTTTTTGTTTATTCTGCCTAATTACCACTTTATTCCTTAGCTACATTTTATCTACTTCTATTTTTTATTTTTAATTTTGATTTAATTTTTTTTAATCAAAATTAAGATAACGGGGTAATTTTGTCTATTTCATTCAAGAAATTTGATAAAAAAAATTAACTCTATCCATTTCTAAACATATTTCGTTAATATAAATGGAAAAAAGTTAATTTCTCACTATATTCAAAATGTAAAAATAAGTAAAGTGTAATTTTTAAAAAATTTGGGAGTAATTTTATAATTAGATAAAATAGGAGGGTAAAAGGCAATTTACTCTTTTTTACTAATCAAAAGTGTATTTAAAATGGGGAATTTGTCCTATATTCATCAATTATATATGGGTTTATGGTTGACTAAACCTTGGTAGGCTATAGTTAGGTTTAATTTGGGGTTGCTTTTTATTTCGTCCACAAGTAAAAAAAACAGTTCGGTACTACAAAACTCTCACTATATGTGAGGTCCGAGAAAGAGTCGGACTATTTAGATTTATTGTACGAAACCTTATCTTACTTTTTGCAAGAGGCTATTTCCACAACTTGAACCCGTGACCTACAGGTCACATAACGACAACCTTTACTGTTGCGCCAAGGTTCCATTCTTTGTCCACAAGTGATTATTGTAAAATAAATAAAAATAATCATAAAATTGGCTTAAAAAATTTGTATTTTTCATTTTTGAGATTTCTTTGAAAAATAAATCTATGAAATGCTGAAAAACGAAAAAAGATCCCTCGAATCTATGCTTCGATGGCAGCTCAAGATCAGCCTCATGAAAATCTTGTTTGGAATGGTAATTAATAAAAATAAAAGGAATATTGATGAACAATCCACAAACTTAAAATTTTTACCTATACAGTGCATACGCTACAACAATTTTTTTAAAAGTCTAAAATTACTATAATATATAAAACTCACTGTTTTTTTTTCATATAAAAAATTATAGGAATTTTTAAGCGTGCAGTAACTTTTGATTTTTGATACAATTATTGAATTTCTCAAAAAAGTTGGATGAATAATGAGTTATAAATTTTGAAATATGGAGAAAAAAAAAACTCAAAATAAAAATGTCAAGAATAAGCTTACAATATAAGGCGATTTATAGTATAATATATTGATTTTGTCCCCTCTTTGAAAGCCTACATTTTATTCCCATCTACTTATAATAAATTATTGAAAGCTATTTTTTTTTTTTAAAATTATCCAAATATAATAAAAAATGGATAAAATTAAAATTGTCGTCTTAAATTTACATAAAATGGATAAATTTGACTTTTATTTTTTTTAATTTATTTTAAATATTAGTTCTAAATTAAAAAATAATAATGAGATTTTAATATATTTTATTATATGTTTAGGCATAATTAGTTTGTTGCGCCATTTATATGAATGGGCTATTTATTATTTATTTCATATTCAAGTGCTAAATGATTGAGGCAAAGCCCAAAAGAGTGTCTCAAAACCAGTCAAATGCTATAAAGTCCCCACTTGTGTCCTTTACAAGTACCTAAAATTCCACATTTGATTAGACTGAATTTTAGTTTACATTCTTATGATATTTTCGTCCCACTTTTATTTATATATATATATATATATATATATATATATATATTTAAGATTTCAATGTTACGATTAAACTTTTTTGTTAATTTTAATGATATGAAAATCAAATAAAATGTGTTAATTATTATTTAATGACGTTTGTACATTTTAAATATTTTAATACGGACAATTTTTATACTATTTAAAAATTTAGGAGGTCATAGTGTATTTTTAAGAATTCAAATGTATTTTTTTTTTCAATATCATCTTCTTCTTGTTCTTCCGCTCTGGCGAATCCTCTTCTGAATCCCTTCTCTCTCTATATATTTCTTTCTCTTCTCTCATCCCCATTCGCTCGCTAATTATACACACACATATATGTATAATCCAAGCACGGATTTATAGATCTTTGCTTGGATCTATAGATCGATTGGATTTTATACACATGCACACACATATTAGAGAAAGAGAGAGGGGAGAACGCCACTGGGAAGTGAAAATACGGGAACAACGATGGGGAAGAGGGGGAAGGGAAGAGATGAGAGAGAGAGAGAGAGAGAGGAAAAGTCACTGGAAATGAATAGGAAATGGGAGGGGGTCGTAACAAGTGGGGATAGAGAGAGGATCAGGGAAGGAAAAGAGATGAGGGAATAGAGAGAGACGTTGTCGGAAATGAACAAGGTGTGGGAGGGGGTTGCTATCGCTAGAATAAGGGGGTGGAGTGGAAGTGACGAAAAGTGGGTAAGTTTAAAAGAAAAAAAAATATTTTGACCTTTTAAGTTTAATAGACTCAATTGAATTAGTTGAAACAAATGATGAAATTACCTTTATTTTGAAGTGAAATAACGAAAATACTATTACCATCAAAATATCGTCTCCGTTAATGGTGATCCTTACACCATCTTCTCCGGCGAGAATTCGAAGTCGGTAGCTGACGCCAGATTCTCTATCTCTCTTTCTCTCTCTCTCTCTCTCTCACACACACACACAAATCTTGTAACCAATCCCTCAATCTGACCACCGGTACCACCATCTCAACCCTATCGGTAACACCGCTGCTTACCCCCCATCGGGCCCTACCCCCTGTCTATCACCTTCTCCTCCTTTTTTTTCTTTCCCGCTTGTCTCTTCTACACACACACACACATATACCTTTTATTTGGAATTTCATTTGGTCTATGTTCTTATATTTTTTATTTACAAAAATGAATTTTTTATCATTTAGCTCTAATTTTGGGTTATCTTTCCTCAATGAGGTTTTTAAATAAAAAGGTTATTATTTAATTTTGTCTTATTATTTAATCCTTGAGCAGTTAAAATATATAGTGAACAAAAGGTTTTATCCCTGTATAAATATAAGAAACCCTAGCCATCATCTCTAAACTCTCTAATTTCCCTCACTTCAATCGCCCCTCTCTCTATCTCTCTTCATTTTCTTTCGATTCGAATCCATCACCCTATTCCTTCTCGTACCACACCGCTGTCGCCCCGAGATCGAACAACTGATGTTCGTTACTACGATTCTAGGAGTTTTAAAACCGCTGCGACTCTCTGATCAAAAATTGGATTTCAGAAATCAGATTTAGATTGCCATTGTTCGTCACCGCCTCCATTCGTCACCCGTTGTTGCCAACCGTAGTTCTTCGCCGTTGTTAGTCATTGCGTCCATTCGTCAACCGTTGTTCATCATCGCTTCCATTCGTCAGCAACAGTCAGTCGCCACTCTCTCTCTCTTTTTGAATTGTGACCCCCCCTCTCTCTATGTCTGTCTTTCCCAGATCTTGTTTAGATTTGGAAATTCTTCAGATTTGGTGATGGTGGAGATTTAAGGTTATTGCAAATAGCTATGTATGGTCTGGCGGGACTGGTGATACTTTGCCCTCTTCTTTAAATAGATTTCATTTAATTAGTTGAAGCAAAATAATAAAATTAACATTAATTTTGAAGTAAAATTAGAAATAGTAAATACCATCCTTGTATTAGTCCTTTAGCAGTTAAAAGATATAGTAAACAGACGATTTTATTCCTGTATAAATATAAGAAACCCTAGTGCTCATCTTTAAACTCTCTCATTTCTCTCATATCGACCGCCCCTCTCTCTATCTCTCTCTATTTTCTTTTGATTCAAATCCATCGCCCTACTCCTTCCCGCACCACACTGCCATCGCCTTGAGATCGTACAATTAATGCTTGTTACTGTCGCTCTAGGAGTTCTAAAACCGTTGTGACTCTACGATTGCAAATTGGATTTCAAAAATCAGATTTAGATCGCCGTTGTTCATTTCCGCCTCCATTCCTCAACTGCTATCGCCAACTATAGTTTGTCTCCGTTGTTCGTTACCGCATCCATTTGTCAGCCACTGTTCATCATCACTTCCATTCGTCAGCTGCAGTACGTTGCCACTCTCTTTTTCTCTCTTCCTGAATTGCCACCCTTTCTCTCTCTCTCTCTCCGCCTGTCTTTTCTAGATCTGGTTTAGATTTGGAAAATTCTTCAAATCTGGTGATGGTGGAGATTTAAGGTTATTGCAGGTAGTTATGTATGGTTTGGCGGGACTGGTAATACTTCACCCCCTTATTTAAATAGATTCCATTTAATTAGTTGAAGGAAAATAATAAAATTAACATTAATTTTGAAGTAAAATTATAAAATTATCTTTAATTTTGTTAAATAGTTAATAGTTGCATTTAAGTCTCCTAAAGAGGATAAGTGCAGACAAAAATACTATAGGGGTGTAAAGTAAAATTTGGTTAAATCACAGGGGGCAAAGTATAATTAAATCCTTTAAAAAATCGTTCACGCGCTGGATTGCGCGCGCTTCTGAAACAAATTCGGTTCACTTTAAGGCGCGCTCGTTTCTGAAACTTCCTGTCATTCCACCGCCATTTCTACGCCTTACTCTCTGTGCGGAAGTTCTCTCTCTGTCTCGCCAGAAGTTCCTTCCAGCCATCTCTCTCTCTCTCTTGCCAGAAGTTCCATCTAGTCATCCGGTGTAAGAAACCGCAGAGATCAGCAAATATGAGCATAAACGATTCCAGTTACTTCACCATCAGGAATGGTGAAATCGCTGAGCTCAAGGATGAACTCAATACTCAGTACAAGGTCATCTCTCTCTCTCTCTACCTATTATAATGCAATTGATATGAACTTCTGGAAATAAATCGAAATGATTTGGAGTATTAACCTTTGATATGTTTGAATTACGTTATCGGTTATTGATTCAACTGATTCGATTTCGCCTTCTCACATCGAATTGGGGAGAGTCTTTGTGAGCTATATACTTTCGACTAATCGCATTGTTTGTGGATTTCACTGATTTCACCTAATCGCATTGTTTGTGGATTTCGCCTTCTCACATCATCTCTCTCTCTCTATCCCTCTCTTGCCAGAAGTTCCTTCCACTCATCTCTCTCTCTCTCTCTTGCCAGAAGTTCCATCTAGTTATCCGGTGTAAGAAACCGTAGAGATCAGCAAATACGAGCACATACGGTTCCAATTGCTTCACCACCACGAAAGGTGCAATCGCTGAGCTCAAGGATGAACTCAATTCTCAGTACAAGGTCATCTCTATCTCTCTCTATTATAATGCATTTGATATGAAATTTTGGAGATAAATTGATACTATTTGGAATATTAGCCCTCGATATGCTTGAATTACGTTATTGATTCATCAACTGATTCGATTTTCGCCTTCTCACATCAAATTCATGAGAGTATTTGTGAGCTATTTACTACTTCGATTGATCGCATTGTCGGTAGATTTCAGTGAAATCGCGATGGATTACCGTCAGTGCTTGCAAATTACATTCATCGAACTTATAGTTATACAGAATCGATAAATTCGTCTCTCTTGTAATCGCATTTGTACATGCATAATGAAAATTGTTGTTTGAATTGAAAAGGGATTTTCACACTTTGTATCCCTAAAGTTTGACCATAATCTCACTTTGGTTCCCATAGTTTTAATTTGAACGTATAACACCTTAAAGTTTTCTAATCACCCTTTACAATTTTGGACAGAAAATAGTCACTCTTCATGCACTTGACTGATTGTAAGGGATTTTGTAGGCATTCTCAGTCTCTTTTTTTCGATCCCATTCTCTTTCGTGTCCAAATATTTAGAAGTAAAAAATATGGATATTACATAATATATATAAATAAACATAGTTGGGTCCGTAGGTGATGATTTGCCATCCTAATTTTATAACGGACCTTCTGATTTGGATTGAAATGGAATCATCATTACAAAAAAAATAAATGAAAACTAAGTAGTATTCTCTCCAATATCAATCATTCGGAAACACCTGCACGTTCCTTCTTGTTGAAGCAACTCCAACCCATCAGCTATTTCAAAAGCTAAATGATGCAACTACCATTTTAATTTAACCGAACCTAAAAATTTAAACTTCAACCCATCATCTATCTCAATGTTAGAACCACTCTAATAGTTTGGATTTGATGTCAATTCATAAGATATTATGATATTGATTTCAATGTGTTATAATATGTCATCGACCGATTCATATCTTTGACGTTGAGTTATAGACGTAGCTGACATCTTGAATGATAGTAAGATGTCAGATTTCTTATATATATATATATATATATAGGAAGGGCAAATATGAAAAAAAAATCTTTTGCCAAGTCAATATAAGACTTTGAAGTCAAAAAATTTAAAATGGGAGTTTTGACAAAACTTTAGAAAGGTAGCTTGTAAAGTTAGGGACAATGGGTAGGAGGTTCTATATTTAAATTCTAATTGGTCAAAAGTTCTACATGTGGTAAATTTTTTTGATTTAGTCCTATCTTTTTTAAAAATGCGAAAGCCTTACTCATGTGATAATCACGCGTTAGTTATATGTACCTATTTTTTGTGTAATATCACTGTATTAGTTACAGGTAACTATTTTTTTTTTATTTTTTTTTCAGTTACATATTTCAATAATTTGTAACTTTTTACTTACATGTCTCTGATATGTAACTAAAAAGTTTGATATTTTTCAGTTACATGTTTCAATAATATGTAATTTTTTAGTTACATATCTCTGATATGTAACTAAAAAATTTGATATTTTTTCAGTAACGTCACAAAATATTATATATATATATATATATATATAATTGTAACATGTAGTTAATATTATATAAACACATGTAACTAAAAATGCTCAAAGATGTGTGAAAAGTAACAATTATAAAATTATAACTAACATTAGTTACATGTAACATAATTCACTATAAAAATCGAATGTATTCACTAAAAGACTCATTACAATCCTTGCAATATTCCTATAATTTCCGCAATGCGAGACTAAAACACAAGTGAAATCTAATTTAAAGGACTAAATCAAAATCTAATAACACAAAAAGACTTTTCACTAATTAAATTTTAAAAAAGGGACTTTTCACTAATTTTCCCGTAAAGTTATCCAAGTTAGAAAATGGAACTTTAGAGGAAAAACCCTAAATTTATTGGGTTATTTGTGTGTTATAAAAAAAAAACTGTTAAATTATTAAGAGTTTTTAGTTTTTTTAAAATAAATTAGTTATTTCGGACTTAGTCATACACTAATTAGACTAGTAATTATTTTTTATTTAATGAAAAAACTAATTAAATATATTGGGCCGCGTGTAGTGAGTGGGCTTAGAGAAATGGGAGGGCTGGGAACGTCGGGTAGGTTGGTTAGTGGGTCGGGTTTGAGTATTAGGCGGGTGTCTAGTTGGGTATCCATTTAGGTGATAACACTGCGATTGATTGTGCCCTAGTCTTCCACAGTGAGAGCAAAGGGAGCGGCGGTGCTGCATCGAAGCTGTAGCGGCAGCGATGGGAGGGGAAGAGTTCTGGAACGCCGTGGATTCAGTAACCAAAACAGTAGATCAGATCGTCTGTTGCCGTTCTTCTTGAATAACGATATTAAAAGCTTTGCTCACGGTAGGAAGAGGATCGTGCATCAATATTTGAGCTCGGGCAGCAGCGAATGAGTCATTTAGGCCTATAAGAAATTGCATGAGATGCTCGTGCTGTTGAAAATCAATTCATAACTTCATCCTACAACAATCGGTTGGCAATCTTTTAATTCATCCCAAATAATTTTTAGTTTTGTAAAGTACTGATTGATATCAAAAGATCCTTGAGAGAGAGCAACTAATTGTTGTTTGATTTGAAAAATGTGAGGAGCATCACTTTGACGAAATCGAGAATAAAGATCAGTTCAAACTTCCTGGGCAGTAGCCATGTAGAGGAGGCTGTGTCATTACAACGAGACCAAGCACCTGAAGACGGATCATCCGACGGAGACTGTGGAAGCGTGCCAGTAACAAAGCCAAGTTTATTCTTGGCATTGAGAGCCATGCGCATCGCTCGACTCCAGGTATTATAATTAGAACCAGTAAGAACTTGTGAAACAAAAATTAAACCAGGATGATCACTGCTTTGAAGGAATAATGGACTCTGAGTATTGTCCATATGTAAAAATTCTGGTAGATTTTGAGCAATGGTAGAAGAAGAAGAAATGGTTAATGGCTGAAATCAATTATTAGTGGTGGGAGGTTGTTGATTGCCACCACCACGAGCCATGATGGCGTGGACTGGATCAGCAACAAAACTGCTATTCTGTAGCAGTAGTACTGCTATTCTTTGAAACTATCATCTGATACCATATTAAAAGGTAGAAATGAAGAAAAAGATTGAATGAAAATTTTTATTCTCATTGATTTTCTCAAGTACAAGAAGCATCTATTTATAGGAGAATAAACTAACAAATTTCAACAAACTTTAACAATTTGACAACTTAACAAATTTTTCATCTAGAAACACTAGAATCTTCTATGGAAATTATTCTCTTAATTTCTAATAAAAGGAGAGGTAGATCTAAGAAGACGTTGGACAAGATTATTAGAAATGATTTGGCGATATTAAACCTAACGAAAGGGATGACCCATGCTCGATCTCTATGGCGTAAATGGATTCAAGTAACCGACTTTATATAAGTGGAATAAAGGCTTAGTTATTGTTGTTGTATCCACTGTAGATAGATACATTAAACAATTAACCTTCTTATTTTTAGATAACTAATCAAAATTAATATTTATTACCATTTACAATACAAAATACTAAACAAATTTAAAAAATTAACTAACCAAGTTCAAGACTTGTAATTTAACGGTTATTTAATGTGTTTTTCTAGTACGAAGTCTAGTGTTAAAAATTCTTTCCTAACTATTTGTACCAAGAAAAAAGCGTTAACTAACAAAATTTAATATATATTTACAATAATTATGTAAATAAGGATTAAACTATTTATATAAAGACAATATTATACAAATTAAAAAACAATTATTTCAAACAAATTAAATCAAGAACAAGTAACAACAATTAAATAGATTATTAATGAATAATTAATATTTAAATTAAATTAAAGTTACTTAATTAAAATTACCCATAAAAATAAGACGCTTATAATTACTTAGTGAGTGAGCGAAAAAGTTGAGGGATGTCGGTGAAGAGGAAAGGAGGGACATTGACTGGGAATGAGACGACCAATAACGAGCCATTGAGGAGAGGATGACAGACGGTGAAGACACGTATAGGATAAAGCGTTGGCAAAGACACATAGAGGTAGAGCAAAGCAAATCGGGAGGGAAGGACGAAGCACTGGTGAAAAATTTCAAAACCTTGGTCGGTTCGAGTTAATACGCTCCGCTTTCTTAATTTATCCATTGAATCAAATTCGAATCGGTCAATTCATCAATTTTAAATCCTAAATAATTTCAGAGAGGTGATCGAACCGAAACTTAATTCTTATGCAACAAGTCAATATATATATTCGGAAATAAATAATTTTTTGACATTTAAATTTATTTATTTTTCAAACAAAAGGATTTTGAATTTTAGATCATGAGACAAGATAAGGGATAATTCTACTTACACCCTCTTAATTATAGTGAAATTTTACATACACCCCCCTAACTTTCAAAATTACCATAGCGACCCCCTGTCGGAGCAATTTTTAATGAATGGGTCATTTTGCCCTTACTAAACCTGACATAAAACAAAATAGAAAAATTAAAAATAAAATAACATATGTAATTACCAAGTTGCCTATACCATTTTCTCTTTTTTTCCACATTTTTTTTTGGCTCTTTTCTTTCTTTGTTTCTCTGCACTACTGGGCACCATCACACCACCACACCACACCAACACACAACCACCTCCACTATTGCCAAACCAAAGACGACCTCCACCATTGTCGAACAACACCAACTAACCAAACATCACCACCGCCGAACACCACCACCGAACAAAAAAACAGTTAAATGAAAAAGAGAGAGAGAGAGATAAGCTTTACTTGAGAAGAAAACCCTAATCAATCTCCATCGTCGCCCTATTTTCCATTGTTGACCACCCTCTATCGTAGCCATCATTGTCATCTTCGGCCAGATCTCCCTCGATTTCTTGAATGTGTCATTCAACAATTTCACCAGCGTAATCACCACCAATAAAGTTCGGAAATTTGGTCACTCAGTTTTCATTCTTGCTGGAAGCTTTAAAACTAAAAAAGCCCCCCAAAGCATCATGTAAAATCTCACGAATTGCTGCAAAAGCTCAAACCAATGAAAACAGAGAAATCCAAATCGAAAACAGAGCATCTGGTAATGGGTTTATTGTTTTCAGCGATATTTATAGTCTCCGTCATGGCTTTTTCCAGTTATTGCGTGTACAGGAAGAGGAAAATGGCCCGAATCAACAAATGGGTGATATCAAAACCCGTTCAGTTCCCATTCAAGGTGGAGAAATCAGTGCCGAACAACACCAACGAACCGAACAACACCCCTCCGCCAAAGAAAAACTTTTTCCCCTCTCAGATCTACCATTTCAACCACTCAAGGTTTTCGAATTTGGGCACAAAAGAAAAACGATCATTATCAACACTTAGAATTTTCAAAATGCACCTGTGAAAGATTCAGACATTGATTTGAATAGTGGATTGTTGTAAGAATCCAGTGGTTGAGCTTGAATCGACGACTTTAATGGTGGCAAAGAGAGAGGAGTGACAAAGGGTGTGTCGGGAATGAGAATGAGAATGAGAATGAGAAGTGAAATCGCATTTTGTCGAGATCAGCAGTGAATTGGAGCCCCAGAGGAAGAAACCTAAAATTGAACCCTAAAATCAACGGGAAATTCTTTGGTGGAAACATAGATGAAGGTGGTGGATTTGGGGCTCTAGCTCTAGGTTTTTTCCGTTGTGAGGCTCGTTGATTACCATTACCGTTGCTGTGTAGAGCTTCGGTAGTGGTGTTCGTTTTGGTTGTGTTGTTTGGCATTATTGTTGTTTGTTTTGGTTGTAGTGTTCGGCGGCGGTGTTCGGCGGTTACTATCACCGTTCAAGGCTCGTCCGTTGATGGTGAGGGATGAGAAAGAGAAAACGATGGTGAGGGGATGAGAGAGAGAAAATTGTTGAGATGGAGAAGGTTCAAGATTATTTTGGTCTTTTCATAATGAAATTGGAGGTTAATTTGATAATAGGAATAAAGTTGAAAATTTGTATTTTCAAAGGGCATTTTCGGAAGAAAAAATAAAGTGGAGGTCTTAGTGACTTTTGAATAAATTATTTAAAGGTGTCCCATATAGTTTCAAAAGTTAAGGAGATTTCCGTGATCACGGTTAATAGCTGAGGTCCCGTTTGGTAATCACTCTCATCTCACTTTTTTTCCATCCCATTCCTAGTTATTGGGCATAGCGTTTGGTAACCACTTCCATTTTTTTGTTTCTATTCCCATCACATTCTAAAATGGGAATTGTGTCCATTTTTTCTGTAGGTTTAAGAAACAAAAAAATGTTGTGCCCAAGATTTCTCATTCTATTCCCAACCAAAAACAAACTATCTGAATTCTCATTCCCAAACAAAAACAAACCATTTGAGCTCACCTTCTTCCATCTTCATCATTCATCATCTGTTCTTTATTTTCATTATCTTCATCATCTTTGTCTGCACGTTCGTTGTCCTCCGACATTTGTTTCTCCATCGATTTTGTTCGCTTCTCCATGGATTTTGTCTGCTAATAGGGTTTCGATTTCGAATTCGAAATAGGCTTTTGATTTCAATTTCGAAACCTTATTTCAATTTCGATTTCAAAATAGAGTTTTGTCGTCGATCGTGTTCATCGTTTTTTTTATCACGTTCTTCTCCATCGTCGTCTACTTTTCAATTTCGTCGACCGTGTTTGTCTCGTCGTCTGCTTCGAAATCGAAATGAAGCTTGAAATTGATTTCGATTTCGAGTTTGAAATCAAAATCCTATGTTGAATTTGTTCGAATTTGATCGGGTTTCTTCTTCGTCTTCATCCATCAATCTTCTTCGTCTTCGGTCATGTGCGTTTGCTTCGCCTTTGATTCCGATTTTGAAATCGAAACTCTATTTTGAAATCGAAATTGGGTTTCGGTTTGTGATTGTTTGTGAATTTGTTCGAAATCGAAATTGGATTTAGATTTGTGATGTTCTATTTCGAGTTTCTGATTTCGAAATCAAAATTGTTCTTGGTGTAATACAAATTTATTCTTGGATTTTTGTTCTTGAAGAAAATAATGGTTATCTTACCAAACGGGCCTGAGGATTCATGTAAGGTGAATTATCCCGAAAGGTAACCGTTAATTCTCATGCTCTTTAGCAAAATGCCTGAATGGATGACGTGGGGAGCTGGGGACTTGGGAGCGGGAAAACAGGCGCGGCGCATGTGGAGGTGCGGGCCCCCACCCTCTTTGTTAGCGCACATGATGACTGATGGAGTGGGTGCGCTCCAGCTGCCTCGAAAAAAGAGCGGACTCCAAAATCAAATTTTCAAATTTATAAAAACACGCAAATGATTCACTACTACTAATAACTGTTATTAAATAGCCTAAATTTCATTTTACCCCCCTCTACTTTGCGTATTTATCATTTTATCCTCCTATACTTTAAAACAACTATGTTTTAACTTCTTTTTATTTTTGAACAAAATAATTTTTATTTTTTTTCGTTTAAATTAACAGAATATACTTTTAAAAATAGATGAAACTAAATTTTTTACTCCAAAATTTATAAATTATTCTTTTATTTTAGTTTTTTTTAAATATTAATAATAAATATAAATTAAACATAGAAAAAATAGAGAAAATCTCACTTTTACCATTAAAATTAAAATGAGCTATTACTTGCAAGTTCATATTAAGAAAACATCTCTTATATATTTATTATTTAATATTAACTCAAATACATATTCTCTTACTTTATCAACAACAATATAATAAATGGAGGATGCAATTGCTACTTCTTAACAATAATATTACTAGCAACATAATGAATGAATGATGTAAATATTATTGTACAGTAACAATGTCAACAACAATATAATGAATAAAGAATATAAATATTACTGTTTAATAAATAATTACCATATGCCAATTGGATTTTTTTCTAAACTTAAATGGCTATATAAGTATAAGAATAAATTAGTAATGAGTCTTGAGATTAATTATAAAATACCCTTAAACTTATAATAAATGAGTAATTTTGTCTATTTTAAATTAAATGAAAATTTAATTTTATATATTTTTAAAATATATCTCGTTAATTTAAACTGAAAAAAAATAATTTATAAAAGTAGTGAAAAATATTTTTTTAAAATAGAAGGGGACAAAATGATAATAAGGCAAAGTAAAAGGGGATATAAAAAAATTTATCCTATTAAATATTATAAAAGAGACAGGGAGAAAGCGCGGGAAGGGTAAAATATTTTGCTTATTGAAATGCGACGGCTGTCCGATGTCTGACACGTGTAGGATATTTTCAAAAGGACTAACTTTTTATACCCATATACTTTAATCTTATTTCATTTTATACCCTCTAACTTTAAAATTACACTTTATTTTGGAATTTTTTTTTAAAAAAAAAATCATTAAAAAACTATGTTTTACTTAAAATATGTTAATTTTTTTTTTATTTTTTATTTTTCATCTAAAATTTTACATGAAACTGATGGAATTTATCTTTATTTTAAAATTTAATTTAATTTTTATTACAAAATAAATTAAATTACAGAGAGAAAATGTAAGTTTTAAATTTTTTTAACTTAAATATTTGATATAAAATAAAAAAAAATATAGTGAAATTAAGTTGATTTATACATATATATATTTATATAAATGTGAGTTTCTCCCTTTATCAAAAAGTAGGAGGGGTTGATCGATGAAATTTTGAAGTAAAAGGTTTGAAGTGAAATTAGAGCAAAATATAAGGAAGTCAAAAGCAATTATTCACTGTGACCGTACGTTGTCTCCATTATTTGCAGGCAGTTGGTGAGCATTTATTGTATGCATACTCTCTCTCTCTCTCACACACACACACACTCATACACACACACGCTCGTAGTAGAATCAGTCTCAGAATCGTACAGGATCTCTTGAATGTACTCTGTAATTCTGAATTTCAGCCTCCTCGATCCATGTTTTGGTCGTCTCGACGCTCCGATTGATTGGCATTCCGTGAATCACTGCCGATTCGTGGCTTGAATTCTCAATAATGGAGGTAAATAAGCAGTAATTGGAGTGTATTGCGATGCTCGATGCTTCGATTTCGATGCGGTTTGCTTCAAATGTTTTTTGCGTCTTGGCAATTGATCGAAATCGTGCATGGAATATATTCGTTCTACTGATTTTCAAAGTTCTCAGTCGTTTTTTTCTACTACTTCATGCAATTCTCTCTCTCTCTTAACTATTTAGAAGAAGAAGAATGATTAGAAGTTAGAATAGAGATCTGAATATCATAGTAGATTCGACCCTATCCCAGGAATTAAATTTTGGCATAATTAGCTGAGGTGCGTGTAAATTGGTTCGGACACACTTAACCTTAAAGAATATTATAGTAGATTAGCAGGCTAGATATATGTTATTCAAAATGTGTATGAAATTTCGTTATCCTTCTTTTTACTTTTTATTTTGGAAATCAACAGTCCTTTCTTTACTGTCATCTGACTAAACCCGTGAATTGCAAATAATTTTGGTACTTCGTGTCATTCGCATTTAACATTCCCTTGTCAATTTCGTGTAATTCTTTGTATACAAAAGAGTTAAAAGGAGGGAACACGGGTTAATTGAATACATTTATCCTTTTATCTCTTTCTTTCATTCAATTTTATGATCCTCTCCATGACAATTGCTTAATATTAGAATTTTTTCATGCAGTCCAATGGAGCTTCGGTAGTAAGGATTTTTTGCCAGCAGTCATGCCATAATGAAGTAATTTGAGTAGATTCAGTAACTTGGTCTTAACTGGGTTCGATTTGATTTGCTTCCAGAAATTTTGGGAGGGAACAAAACAAGGAAGATTTTTGCAACATGCTGGGTTTCTGGAATTGAACAGTGGAGGAAAGTCTTGCTGGTTTTCGTGGCTTATCTGATCAGTTGGTTAAGTTATTTTCTATATATAGCTGGGAATTGAGGGGGAATTCTAGATTTGGAAAATGCTCGAATCGGAGCAATGTTCTTCCAGGATCTTTTCACCTTACCAGGAGGAATGTGGCGATGAAGAGCTCTCGGTTCTTCCGAGGCACACTAAAGTTATTGTTACTGGAAACAACAGGACAAAATCAGTCTTGGTGGGTCTGCAGGGCGTCGTGAAGAAGGCCGTGGGCCTTGGTGGTTGGCATTGGCTGGTATTTTTATCTTCCCTATCCTCCACCAACTTATGCTTCATTACTATGGCATAACTAGCAAAAATTAATCACCATGTAGAGCTCTATGATGCCGTTTAGTTTTTGCAAACTTTTTTTGAAAATTTTGAAAAGTTAAAAGGTTTAGTTTTAAAAAAAGAGAACATTTGTTAATAATTTGTTATGATTTTGAAAAGTAAGAGTGATTAGATTGATTGAAATATGATATTAAAAAAGAGATATAATAATGATGTTTGTAGGATGAATTTGTGGCGGAGAAAAAATATAATATTAAGTTTCCAAGAATCCTAGTGTTGCTTCCTTGTTTTGTGGGGTTTGGTTAAAATTCATGCTATTATCTTAAATGCTAGGTTTTGAAGAATGGGATTGAAGTGAAGCTCCAAAGGAATGCTTTGAGCGTGCTCGAACCTCCAACCGGGAATGAAGAGGATGAAGATTATGAATTCGACAACTCTAGCTGTGATTCTATTGGTGATAACGCTAACAATTTCTGTAAGTTATAGAATTTAGGGTCTGTTTGGTTGAATTTAAGAAAACTGTTTCGGAAAATTTTGAAACGTTGTTTGATTTAGTTTGGAATTTTTTTTGAAAAAGAGAATATTTATGAATAACGGGTTAAAATTTTGAAAAGTGAACATGATCTGAATGAGTCTTCCGAAAATTGTTCTATAAAAGTGTGTTTGAGTTATATTGTTAAAAAAGACATGTATGCTTTCTCTTTTGGGCAGGTGCAGGTATTGAGTTCAGAAAACTTAACAAGCCCAGAATTAGGTATATGAAGCCACGGGTTCGACCTATGTTGCCCAAGTTAGGGAGGTTTAGCAGCCATAAAGAAGCTCAATCTATAAGCAAAATCGATGGAAAGGTATTAATTTTGCCGAGTGAAATTGAAGCATTTCGTTTCTTGTAGAAATACTTCTTAATTAGTGTGTTCGGGTGCAGTATCCTGAAGAATGAATTTGTTTTGATGGAGAGATTTGTAAAATTTTCTTCGGGTCTGTTTGGGTATAGGTATTTGAAGAACGTCTTTCATTTCATGAATGGTTTTGTATATTTTTCTAAAGAAATCTTGTTAAGAAAATTTTACAAATCGCGTCCCGAAATCAAATCCCTCAACCAAATGGACTATAAAGAAAAATTCTTGATAGTTCGTTTGGATGAGATATTTGAAGAAAGTGTTTTGATTTCAAACAAGTATTTGTGCAAGGAAAATTCTACAAATCCATTTGTAAAATTGAATAGCTTCTTCAAACCAAACGAACTATAAAGGAGTGTTTGGGTGAGGTATTTGATTTCAAGAAGGGGTTTGTAGATTTTGTTTTAAAAAAAAGAAATTGTGAAGAAAAATTTGCAAATTCCTTATCGATATAAAAGTCTAATGATAAAACCTTTTTTTATTTCTTCTTCTTTGGGATAGTTGAATCCCACATCACGTGTATTACCTGATCTTGAGCTATATATAGAGTTTAGGGCAATCTTACTCTCTCAAGGCGTCTTTTGAGAGTGATTTAGACCTATTTAATATTTACATGGTATCAGAGTTAGACATTTTGTCCGATATTGGGCTTGTTTAATCCCACGTCAATGTTGGACCTCCCGATATTTGTTCGTAGAGGTTTGCAAAGTCAACCCTACGCGTGAGGGGACTTGTTGAATCTCACATTGATGTTGGATCCGCCAATATCCATTCGCAGTAGTTTAGCGAAGAACCCTGCGCGTGTGGGGGCGTGTTGAATCCCACATCATATTAGCTAATCCTGAGCTATATATAAAGTCTAGGGTAATCCTCCTCTTTGAAGGTGTCTTTTGAGAGTGGGTTAAGCCTTTTCTCCCTATTTCTTAATTTGATATTTGTTGATATTGATTAGAGACTCAGCTTGGCAAATCTTGGAACCTCTTCATTGTGGAGATATTGGAGATGCTTCAAACTTGTAAGTCTTCCCGCTTTTACCCCCTTTTTTTCTTCATTGTCTTGAAAACTGAATGCCTTTTACTTAATTCATTTTCATTATATTTTTCCTTTTCAGGGAAGGTTTAATCCGAATCCTATGAAGACTGAGATGGTTCATGCCATTCAAAAGCATTTTGCTTCACTGGTATTCCCCCCCCTCTCTCTCTCAAAAAATCCGAATAGAAAAAATGTGAAAAATGTTTCTCTTACGAGTTACGGCTTGTTTGGTTGAACGAAATTGGGGTGGAATGGAATTGGCATTCCACCGTCGATTTCAATTCCGTTGTTTGATGTCCAATGGAATAAAAAATTTGGTTCCATTGGAATGAAAGATGACGGAATTGAATTTTTTTGGGCTCGAATTAACCTTACCCAATGAAATCTAAAAACAATTTCCACAAAAGCACATTTCTATTATTAGAAATAACGTATTTTGTAATCATTTTTTTAATAATCTATTGTTAGATATATATTCAAAGTTAATATCTAAAAAGGCATTATGAGAATTTTGCTATGTTTCATTATTCTTTTCTTTCTCTCATTCTTTAACAACTAAACAAGATAATGGAATAATGATTCCATTGACAAATTCATTATATTTCTTCTCTCATTTTATTCTATTTTGATTCTATTTTATCCAACTAAACGAGCTGTTGGATTCCCATATTTCTAAAAATAAATTTGGAAACCATAACAAAAACATATATATATATATATATATATATATATTGTTTTGTTTTTTTACTTAGAAAAAAAAAAAAAAAACACTATTTTTCGGCGTTTGTTTATGTTGAATCCCACATTGATATTGCACCCCTAGATATTGCAGTAGTGGGCGTGTTGAATTTCACATCACTCGTGTTTTACCTATTCTTTGGTTTTATTTTTGAAAATTTTGATAATGCTTTTTAAAAATCTTGGAAACACGTTTGGTTTACTTTTGAGAAAGAGAATATTTATTAATAATTAGAAAAACGATGATTGATTGAGATATGATAAAGAAAGAGATAATAAGAATGTTCGACTTTAAGAGAAAATTAAAATTGAATTTGTAAAATAATAAAAATATATGGTGTGATAGATTGAGTATTGTGAAAATTATTTTGTAATTTTTTATTTTTTTTTGTGTTTGAGAGACAAAAAATAGTAATATTTTGAGTTTTTAAAAATTGAGAACACTATTGGTAATGAACCAAACATAACCCTAGTGTTTTTCTTCTCAAATGTTTGCTTATCCTCTTTGAAATGGAAAAGGAAATATGGGAATAAGAAAAAAAAGACTGTTTTTGTTTGTTTTGTTCATGATAACAAAAATCTTGGGAACAGACCAGATTTGTTCTGAGTTTCATGAGAGCAGAAACATTAAACTCCAAACATTTATTAGATGGGTCTCCAAAAGGGTCTTATTTTTGTGCATCTATTTTTGATACAACAGCAATTGGATGAGGTAGAAGTGATTCTGGATTTCATCAATGCAGCAAACAGGAGAAAATCGCCTAACATTTACTGATAATGTTTGTCTTAATATATATATATATTTATGTATGTATGTATTAAACATATGAAACCTAACCATTTAGTCCTGCTAACCTTTGTAGTAGTATTAGTGAAGTTCGCCTTGTAAGTTTGTATTATGATCCTGATTTATGATAAGTTATGTGCTCTAATTTTTCTTTCTCATGTAACTTAAGGGAGTGTTTGGTTGTTTGAAAATTAAATTGGAGAAATTAAAATTTTAACACTTGTTAAAGTAATTTTTCAAGAATTCGAATGCAAAGTTATTGGAAATTTTTTTGATAAAAGATTGCTGTAATTTTTATGATGCATCGTGACTTTTGGATTTTTGTCCAACAATTTTATTCTCTTGACATACCGAAGAATGCGAAGAACAACCGAATAATGAGTGGTCCGAGGAGCGGATAAGAACTAGCTGATCTAATGAACGGCATAAGCAATATCAGGGCGAGTGATAATAAGATATACAAGATTTCCAACCAATTGGCAATATAGAGTGACATTCTAAAGAGGTGAACTATCAAGTGGGGTAAGTTTGACGTTCGGCTCGAGAGGAGTAGTGGCAGTGGTTGAGTCAGTGATCCCAGCCTTGGAAAGTAGATTCGAGACATATTTGGCCTGAGAGAAAATATCCATCAGAACTAGATGAGACTTTGAGACTAAGAAAATGGGTGAGCACGCCAAGATCTTTTATCTTAAATTGGCTATTGAGAAGCTTTTTGAGTTCAGAAATGCCACGTAGATTTTCTCCAGTAATAACCATATCATCCACATACAGCAAAAGAATGATAATACTGTTGGTAGTATGGCGAATAAACAGAGCCGAATCATGAGAATTAGGTGTAAACCCAAAACGATGAATAGTAGTGTTGAATTTAGAAAAGCAAGCACGTGGAGCTTGTTTTAAACCACATAGGGCACGACGAAGGCAACAAACTTTATTTCTAGGGGCAATCAAGCTGGGAGGTGTATGCATATAGACTTCCTCAAGAAGATCACCATTGAGAAATGCATTTTTTACATCCATTTGAAAGAGAGTCAATTTTCGAATGACAGCGACGGCAAGAAGTGTATGAATAGATGTTAACCTCGCCACTGGAGCAAATGTCTCTTCATAGTCAATGTCATATTCCTGAGTGAATCGTTTAGCAACAAGTCGGGTTTTATATCGTTCAATAGAGTCATCAGAGAGCATCTTGATTTTAAACACCCATTTGCACCCAATATGAGTTTTTTTAGGTGACAGATCAACAATATCTCAAGTATGAGTTTTAGCGAGGGCCTAAAATTCTTCGTCCATTGTTTTCTGCCAAAGAGGATTAGTACTAGCCTTTTTATAGGATTGACACTCATGTAGATGAAGTATAATGGAAAAACAATGAAAATCAGTAATGTAGTAATGTAATGTGGACGATGAGTTACCCTGGTAGAGCGGCGATGGTGTTCTAGAGCATGGATCTCAAAGGCAGTTGGTACAGAATCATCGACCACAAAAGAAGTCTCAGACATAGTCGCTGGAACTGGAGAGGTGAGATCAGTTGGTGGGTCTGGGGTAGACTCAGTATAAGGTGCAGGGTTGGGCACAACAGGTGGTGCTAGAGTGGACTCAAAAATACATGGAACTGTATCATCTGGAAATAACTCAATGGATGGATCAGTAAAGAATCTGGAGTTGGTGAGGGTTGACATGTCAAATGACCGTAAGGAAGAAAACATTTGATGTTCCCAAAAAATAACATATCGTGAGATACGAAGAGCTTTAGAAATGGGATCCCAATACCGATACTCTTTATGTTCAATGTCATATCCAAGAAAACAACACAAATGAGCCATTGGTTCCAGTTTGTTGTATTCATGTGGTTTGAGAAGAACAAAACAGATGCAACCAAAGACTCTGAGTTCAAAGTAATCAGGAGTTTTACCAAAAAGGTATTCAAATGGAGACTGGTTTTGGATTGTAGAAGAAGAGACACGGTTTATGGTGTAGACGGCTGTGAAGGCAGCCTCATCAGGACATGATAAAGAAATTAGTAGAGCACAAACTATGTCAAGAATATGTCTATGTTTGCTTTCGGCTTGTTCATTTTGTTGAGATGTACTAGGACACGAGCGATGGGGGAGCGTGCCATTTTTGCGAAGTAGGTTAAGAAAAATACGATCCTTGTATTCCATTGCATTATCTGAGCGAAAAACTTTGATATTTCTAGAAAATTGGGTTTGAACCATAGAAGAAAACTCAGAATATATTTGGAATAGTTCGGATCGATGTTTCATAAGAAACAATCATGTATATCGAGAGTAGTCGTCCACAAAGATAACCAAGTAACGAAGGCCACCCATCGAGGCATGAAGAGAAGGCCTCCAAATATCATAATGAATTAGATCAAATGGTGCAAGGGAAATAGACTGACTCTCTTTGAAAGGTAGGGCTAGTTGTTTGGCAAATTAGCAATGGATACATTTGAGGAACTCATGTGGAACTAAACCTAACTGACCACTATAAATAAGCGATTTGAGTCGACTAGATGAAGTGTAGCCTAACTGAGCATACCATATTTGGGATAGTGAGAGATCAATTGGTAGTTGTGGAGATAATGATGAGGATATCGGTGGTAGTGGTGAGGTTGCACAAGTTGATGAAGGGACTTGGAATTGTGGTGGTGATGGAGTTGGAGATGGAAGGTGCAAACTGGTAAGTTCAAATAGGCGTCTAACCTTACGACCAGTCCCAAGAGTTTCTCCTGTCTAAGGATCCTGCACATGACAACCACTATTAGAAAATATGATTTCAAATCGCAATTCACAAAGTTGCCCAACTGACAAGAGATTTAAGGTGAGTTTCGGAATCAAATACGTGTCATGAGCAAAAAGATGAGAAGTAGAAACCCGACCGGTATGAGTAACACGCATTTGAGAACCATCAGCAGTATTAATACAAAGGATATTCATAGCGGAGAATCTGGTTGAAAAAATATGAGGATCAGATGTCATATGATTGTAACAAGCAGAATCAAAGAACCAAGAAAAGTTATATGTAGTAAGTGGAAGAGCAGGGGAAAGGTTTGTACCATTACCAATGTTGGAGAAGATATGAAGGAGGAGTGATGTCAAATCTGCAATAGACATGGTGACAGTAGTGGAGCAAGGATTCGAACCCTCTTTGACATTGATAATGAGCGAAAAACCTACAAACATCGTTGTTAAGCCTAGAGAAACTATTATTACAGATGGATTTAGGATGTTGAAATTATCTAGGAACCGATCTATACTCGTGAAGAACCGATTGAGAGTCTCTTGAACTGATCAGATCTCCGTGATGAACCGAATCAACAATATAAAGAGAGCTATACTATATGATCTGAATTTGATTTTGATGGATATCACAGATAGATCCAGAATACTGAAATTGTCCAGAAACCAATATTGAATCTTCTAGGACAAGGTGAAAAACAGGTGAACCGATGTAGGAACCACATTCATATAACAGAAAGTATATTCTGTGAGCCTCAAATCACAAAATAGAGGCCATAAACAGAATCGGGATGTAAAACAACCTCAGGAATCGATTTAAATTTGCAGAAAACTGGTCAAAAATTGGCTGAACCGGTTAAATAATGAACCTTGAAGAAAACCGGTGATGTGGCGGTCAACTGTTGACGTAGCGATCAATCGCTAACATGGCGTTGACGTGTCGACTGGTGTAGCGGTCAACTGCTGATGTGGTAATGAAGTAGCAGTTAACATGGCGCTGACTTGGTGCTGAGATGGCAACTGAGTGGGCTTTAGGGCTGGTGTGGTAGTGAGGTTGGCTGAACAGAAGATGACTGCGAGTGGATCTGACGCGCGCTACTATTTTCCGCGCGTGGAAGCGCTTGTAGTCTTAGACGGTGATGGGCCTTACGTCGTTTGAATCATCTCGTCGAGGTGGTTTCGATGATATATCGTGAGATGGATTTGGAGCTATTGTTGAGGTGGTAGAGCCCAAAATCCGAGACATTGCAAGCTGGCACACAGATCTTAAACGCGAACTGACACAGACACTTTGGGATGCTCGTGGGAGCTCATGAACAGTCTTATGTGCTTGATTTTTGCGTTGTTGGAAACGTCTCGTCGATACGATTCCGATGGTATATTGTGAGATATATTTGGAAGTCTGGTTGAGGTGGTAGAACCCAAAATCTGAGACAACGCGGTTTAGTGGTACTGCAGGCTGTGGGAGGCGCGTGTGTGCGCGTCGGAGCTCCGGTGGCGGTGATTTTGGTGGCGCTGTGTTCGTCTCTGTAAGACAAAGATGGTGGTGTGGTGGTTGTTGATATCAGAGTGGTGATGAAGCCTATATCAGTTACGAAAATCACGAGAGAAAGTAAGGCGGCGGCGGAAGCTTGAGGGTTTTGAAAAAAAATGTTTAGAGAGAACAGATTTAGGAAAGACTTGCTCTTGATACCATGTTAAGATAATTGAGAAGTAAAGAATGAATCATGTATTGATATATTGAGAAATAAATACAAGGTTACATGTATTAAGAATATACAGAATAGAAATTATACATGAGTATTTATAGAGAAAGTGGGGTTAGAGTTTTGCCCTATGGGCCAAGTGGGCTAAGCCCATTATTACACTAACATTATGGATAACCATCTAAAGCGAAAAAACATTGCTAGGATGGTTGTAATAGTAAAGAATAAAAAATAAATGTTCTATCAATAAGATTAAATAAAAAATTTGTAAGTAGAGGTTTATATGGTAAGAAACCCTAAATGAATTGAGATAGGACGATCTCCCAAGATAATTGAGTAAAAATTAACTTAAGGAGCAAATTGCATCAATTAAAAGATCAAGGAACACCAATACGGTGTGGCTCAAGCGACAAGACACGCTTGAGTTAAAACAGTTGAAGGATCTCTACAAAGTTAGGGATTCAAGCATGCAAAAAAACACTTGTTAGAAATAACAGACACGGAATTCCGAACAAGATTAGTTTCACACCATATGTAGATGGGGGATGGGGGACACTTATAGATATACTAAAAAAAAATAAAAATCAAAGAACCAAAGAGATATATCTAAACTTCAAGAGTGCAAGTTAGCCAAAAGTTAAGGTGGTGTTTGGATATATTTGTAAAAGTAGTCCTATATTGGATCCCAACTTTTTAAAAAAATCAAAGAACGAAAGAGATACCATCTAAACTTTAAGAGTGCAAGTTAGCCAAAAGTTAAGGTGGTGTTTGGATATTTTTGTAAAAGTAGTCCTATATTGGATCCCAACTTTTTTCTTCTTCAGGGAGAGGGGGTGTTGTTCTATCAACATCAAGAGACTTGCCTTTCTAATATTCAATTTTTGGCAAAAATTTACTTTAAACCTTAAAGTTTAGGTCGAGTGTTTAGTCGCAACATATCGGATTTTAAAAAATATCACATTTGACCTGGATGTTTGAGTTAGTGTTAATTAGGTTCAATTATTAACGGTATGCTAAAATGTAGACGAAAATGACGAGATACCTTAAAGTTAAGACGTCCGTCACTGGTAAAATTGCTAACCAACGACGGCGACTGTCGACGCTACGAAAAAGAGGAACAATAGGGCTTTCGTAGTAAGGAGAAGAAAAAAAATTGCATTTTGTACTATTAAATTTATTATAGATTTCTAAATTGTCCTTGTAAGATTAATTGTATTTTGATTAACAAAATTGTCCATAAAATTAATGTTACATCATGGCCTTTGGACCGGCTTGGATGATTTTAAAGCCCAAAGTAGCTTCAAAATTCCTCAACGTTTAAATATTTATTTAAAATACTCATAATTTTTTTATAATTAAAATAATAGTTAATATAATGATTAAATCAAAATCGAGATTTTGTTAACATCATCATCATAATAATGATTTAAATTTGATTGATGTGACATGTAGATTATTCCATATTACTCACTGAATAATATGAAAAGTCGTTTATTAATATTTAGGCTACCTCTTGCAGGTAAACTCTCTAGGACGGATAGAAAGTAGACTAATAGTTATAACATAAATAAAACCCCACGCGCTCGCGCATTGTCGATCGACCGACCGCTTGCTTGGCAGAACTCGTGCTCGAGCTTGTGGTCTTGGGGAATATTTGGCTTGGTCTTGGTATTCTTGTAGCACTTTTTTGTTCATTGAGCTTTTAGTTTTTAGCTTTGATACTAGTAATTATTAATCGTTTTTAGTTTCATTTCTCAAATTTGGTTTTAATAATTGTTAAATTAATTTTTAAATCATTTCTCTAACCTTATCTTCATTATTTTAAAGCACTATATTGAGTAAAGTACAATTAACTAATTATTTGAGGATAGCATCTAAAGTGCTAATGTCCAAATAGGTTATGATGAGTTGGAGGTTATAGAGAGGGGGTTAAATTTGAAACTAAGGGCAAATTTAAAACAATTAACAAGTTGAAGGATGCATTTAAAAAAGATTGTAAATTTAAGGACCAATTTGAAGGTTTTTCAATATTTTGTGGGTTAAAAGTGTATTTTATCTGGGGTTTTTTAACGGAGCTAGATTAGTTTCTGCTAGATGAGAAATAAAGAACATAACCAATACAGGGAATAAGGTAATACCAAACCATATTTGCTTTCACGTCATGAGAATCTGCGTTTACCCAATGTCCAACTTATTCCTGTCGAACAGGGAAGTTGGTGGGTTCCCACGTGGAAGTCAATTCCCTTTGATATTTTGTCAGATAGAGTATCCGAAAGATAGCGGGCAAGGCGAAAAACCGTGATTCAAAGACACGGTCTATTTTATTGTCCTGGTTCTGGGAGATTTTGTCCTGGACCAATTCGAAGGTTTCTCAACATTTTGTGGGCTAAAGGTGTATTTAATCCTTTATTTTTTAACGGAGCACGATTAGTTTCTACTAGATGAGAAATAAAAAACATAACCAATACAGGGAACAAAAGAATATCAAACCATATTTGTTTTTGCACCATGACAATCTGCTTTTACCCATGGTACGTATTATTCCTGTCAAACAGGAAAGTTAGTGGGTTCCCACGTGGAAGTCTGTGCCCTATGATGTTTTGTCAGATAGAGTATGCAAAAGACGGCAGACAAGGCGAAAAACCATAATTTAAAGACACGGTCTATTTTATTGTCTTGATTCTGGGAGATTTTGTCCTTAACCAATTTGAAGGTTTCTCAATATTTTGTTGGCTAAAGGTGTATTTTATCCTTTATTTTTTAACGGAGCTCAGTTAGTTTCTACTAGACGAGAAATAAAAAACATAACCAATACAGGGAATAAGGGGATATCAGACCATATCTGCTTTTGCACCATGACAATCTATTTTTACCCATGATCTGTATTATTCCTGTCGAACAGGAGATGTTGGTGGGTTCTCACGTGGAAGTCAGTGCCCTCTAATGTTTTGTCCGATAGAGTATCTGATAGACGGCGGACAAGGCGAAAAACCGTAATTCAAAGGCACGGTCTATTTTATTGTACTGGTTCTGAGAGATTTTGTCCCGGACCAATTTGAAGGTTTCTCAATATTTTGTGGGCTACAGGTGTATTTTATCCGTTATTTTTATTCTGTTTTATTCTCGTCGTCTTTCTTATACGAAACAGAGGAGAGAGAGAAGAGAGCGAAAAGGCCGCGGCGATGATTCTCTCTCCTAACTGATAAAGTGGACGCCTCTCAGCTCGTCAATCTCAAACAATTCCATCAAAAGGTGCGCGCATACTTATATGAGTTGTGTATATGTTTACGCATGTGTATATATCTGTGTATAGGTGTTGATTTTTGTTGTTGTATATGAGCAAATCGAATTTGATTGATGGTCGATTGATCGATTCGTTTTTGTACGTGCTGCGGGTTTGAAGTTCCGTTAATCATATTTATCGGTCCCTTTTTACTGTTTTGGAGTTTGTGTTGATCGATTTCGTGTTTGATGCGGTTCTTCGGTTGTGTTTTCAATGAATCGGTTGTGGTTTGATCGATTTTAGTTATGAGCTTATTGAATTTAGGGCTTATGAGTTAGCTGTTGATGGTGTTTGTTTGACTTTGTTTCCAGTGTGTTTTCTATATCGATATGCAGTTTAGTAGGTTAGTTGCGTCTGCTGCGGAGAATATGGAGTGAATTTAGTTACGGAATATTGTTGCCGATGGAGTTACTCGTTAATTTTGATTCCATGAGGAGTAGTTCCATGCGGTTGTAGTTTTTTATGGTACTGGTATTGCTTTGATTGTTTAGCTTGTTCCCTTTGTTTCTGAATCACTTTAGAAGTGTTATTAGTTTATATGGAGCCGGTAAGGGTGGAGAAGTTGATTGGGAATTGGTCATTGATCAATTGAGGATAGGTTTGCTTCAGCTTTGCCTTATTAAGTGATAACACTGGACTTCTGACGATGATCCCAACCTCTAAATACCTGATTACCTCCTGCAAAACTTAGGATAAGTACTTGAGATATCGGTGTGGTATCGGCTAAATACCTTCCGGCGTGAGAATAAGTTAATCAGATCTTTAGAGATATCAGAGTTGAAAGTATACAATCGATGATCGACTGACCAATGTCTCTCTCAGATATATCTCATCTATAACGTGTAGATCAGTTATCCGAATGTTTGGTCCTTTCTTTGACCATTTTAGGTATCCCATGGGCTGCCCTTGCACATGCCCATGTTCTTCTTTCATTTTATTGTCTGGGCTTACTCAATTGTGCCTGTCGAATTATGCCCTCTCTGGCGACTATGTGCCCAATCCAGCTGGGTTTATAACTGTTGCTATATTTAATGTTGGCATGGGTCATGGGAATCCATCCACATCATTAAGGACATCTTTGTTCAAATAATTTCCGTTTTTCGCTTGGAGGGGAGAGTGGAGATGGGATGTCCGAGTTTAGTGCAAATCTAGATGTCAAAATCAAGCACTGGAGTCAATGTTTATTTAGTAATCTCTTTCTCATTTTCTTTCTAGATGAATTTCTCGGTTTCTTAAAGAACAATATATTTATGTCGTAATATGGCAGTGTCGTGTTATCAAGTCAAGGTAATCTGAGTCTATCCTAGTGCACGCACTTAGTGATGCATGCTGTATTTCTTTGTGGCCTTTATGTATATTGTTGATTACTTCCGTTGATTAGTCTTCTCTCTCAATGTAATAAAACAGGTAAGAATGAACCAATTTCCGGTAGCGCCAGGTGGGTAGTCATTATTAAAAAATGGGAGGCTGTTGCTGTTGTTGCGCTGCAAGAGGAGTTGAATTGAACAGTTCCCCGCCATTCTATCTTGTGAGTAATCTCTTTATTGTAGCATAAAATTGCTTCGACTGAATAACAAAATCTAGTTTATGCTGCATAGTTTTCTTCTACATCATTGAAAAATTATTGTGCTATTTTAGATTTCTAGTATGGTAATCAGTAATGTCGTCATTTATACCCAAGAGGTGTTAGTCTGATTGGCAAGGGGGGGGAGATGCCCTCTTTCCTTGCCAACTAAGATTCGATTCTCATGGGAAACACTTTAAGAATTAAATCTTGAATTTAATCTTGAATGCATCAGGCTGACGTGGGGGATTGTGCCTTTAAGATCACTTAGTGAGATAATTAGTCGAGGTGCACGTAAGCTAGTCTGGATACACATTACCGAAAAACCAAACATTTATATTGCAGTTGTTTAATGTCGTGTGAGTAGTCTGTTTCCTTTCTTTTGGGGGATAAATGGCTAGTGAGGTTCGGGCCTGTGCTGTTACTATTGTTTAGATGTATCATTTTAGTAAGTACCTGAAGAGAGCTAAGGCCCTATTTAATAAGTTAAGGTTAAGAGGAAATCTTTGATGAAAAGCACTCGTTAGCATTAGTTTACATGTGGGCTTGCAACAATCATCTCAATAACCAACATCGATGCTGTAGTTGGGGTGCGTTCTCTTAGACCATCTTATGAGGGATGGTGCAGGGTGTCTCCCAGCACATGTTCTTACATCTTTGTCTATTCTCAAAAGTTCTCTTCAATTTGTTGCATATTGCTCTCTGTTTCTGCTTGGAATCCACATATGTTAGCATCAGGATCTCCAATCAATGTAATGGCGACTGTGGACCTTTGCGGGTTGTCAGTCTAATGCCACAGCCAGCATGCTCTAAGCAATCTTCTTATTGTTAAAAAAAAAAAGGTAGCCCAGTGCTACAAAGCTCCCACTATGTGTGGGTTCGGAGAAGGGTCGGACCACTTGGGTTTTATTATACGCAACCTTACCTGCATTGCAAGAGGTTGTTTCCACGACTTGAACCTGTGACCTCCAAGTCACACTACGACAACCTTGTGCCAAGGCTCCCCTTCAATCTTCTTATTGTACATGGCCAAATTTCCTAATTAAGATGGATCTAGCGATATTTTGAGTTGATGCCTTTCCTATTATTTTCAGCAGCAGGTCTGAAGTTTATAACGAGCCAACTAGCAAATCCGATTAGAAATTTAGAATGCAAACTCCGAAAAGAACGTGGATATAATATTACAAGTGACTTATTTTAATGGCAATCTTATAATTTTTCCTTTTTTTTTTTTTTTTTTTTTTTTCCTCTCTGGTTCGCTTTTCGTTTGCGAAACTTCCACTTTCTTATGCAGTATCCAGTATCGGAAGAGCGTGAACCCTTGTCGTCTCACTCTCACCACGTGACACCCTCAACACTCAGTACAGGTCTCTTAGTTGATACAAATCTAGATACTTCAAGTCCAGACACTTATAGAGCACCTCCAGCGCCTTTACCTTATGATTCAAATCTAGGCCGCCCTCAAACTCCACCTGGCAATCGTGTCAACAAGGGGGAATCAGCAGTCATAACCCCAAATGCTGAGCCTGTTGAAGGAACCAATACTAGCAACGTCGATGAAACTTCTGCAAAAGGCTTGAAGGAATCCGAGGGCAAAGTTGAAACTGATATTGAACTTGCTGTGTCGAAAGATGTGGAAGATGAAAAGTCTGATGACCTCAAGAAATCCACCGAGCCAATGGTTTTGCCTCTGGAGGAGGACGTTTGTCCCACTTGTCTTGAAGGTAATCCATCTGATTGAAGTTTAGGCCTCATTTTGTTTAGGGCCTGTTTGGTTTACAATTTGAAAATAATTTCTGAAAAGTTTGAAATCAATTTTTAAAAAACCGTGTTTGAAAATTGTGAAGGAACGATAGCTTTGGGTTTTAAAAGTTTTTGAAAACAAAATCTTTATTAAAATGTGTTAGAAAATGAAAGTAGAAGTGATGTGATGTGATGTGATTGATTGGAAATGTGTGTATGTGAAAGAGAATTGTGAGTATAGAGATAAAGAATAAAAAAAATATATTTTTTAAAAATAATTAAAGTATAATATTGAAAAAAAATAATGTGATTAAATTGAAAATTGTGAAGATTGTTCTCTAAAATTGTTTTTGAGTTAATGTTGTGAAAGTAAAAGTAGTTGAATTCTTGTTTTTGAAAATCAAATATACAACTCAAGACGTGTTGGTTCGGTTGGTAAGAGGAGGTATCCCATTTCCTTGTCAACCAGAGTTCGACTCTCTTGGGGAATATTTTAGGAATTATGTCTTGAATTTAATCTTGAATGCACCAGATTGATGTGGGGCTTAAGCCCGGTGAGTTGATTAGTCGAGGTGCACTTAAGCTGGTTTAGACTCAATTGACCCCAAAAAAAAAGGAAAAAAGAAAAAAACAAATATCCAACTGAGAGTTGTTCGCACCCAGAATTTTAGAACAAATTTTCGGGAGCAAAAGAGAATTGCCCCCATATTTTTGTGTTCGTTTTTTTTTCAAGTTTTTGGGATGACAAACCGAAATGTGGGAATTGAATCAACAAAGCCGGCTTATTACCCGTTTGGCAGACTGTTTGGACGGATCAAACTTCACTGTAGAAGTCAAAATAAATTGTTTTTGGACATCTAAACGGCCATTTGAGGGCTCAAAATGGCTATTATTAGATGATGCTAACATGAACTTGTGTTTGATTTCCCTGCAGAGTACGATAAAGAGAACCCAAAAATTATTACAAAATGTGAGCACCATTTTCACCTCGCCTGCATTCTCGAATGGATGGAGAGAAGCGACACCTGCCCTGTCTGTGATCAGGTTTGTTTCGAATGCATTAATGACATAATTAGACTAGGGTAGCCTTTGGTAGCACAGAATTGAAGCATTGGAATTGGAATTAGAACTAAAAGTATGTAAAATTTTTAAGTTTTTATGTGTGTTCATTTTGAATTCCAATTATGACGCACCATTTTCATGACCCCAAACACTACCTAAGATCAACTCCAATGATACACTTTGGCTCACGAATAATGTTTTGGCTAATAGAAGCTAGGAAGTTTACTCCAACCCTACTAGTCAAATGAATTAATTATTAATATTTTAATTTTAATTTTGGCCAAATTGAAAGGAATCTTCTACAAAACTGCGATAAGATTGTCGATTCTCTATAGTTCAGAATGTTGGGCAGTAAACAACAAACACGTTCAAAAAGTAAAAGTAGCAGAGATGAGAATGTTAAGGTGAATAAGTGGTAAGATAAAGATGTTTAAATTTAGGAAAATGTGATTATTAGGAAGAGGTTAGGAATAATAGCACAAAAGTTGAGAAAAAATTGTTTACAATGATTCGACCATGCGTATAGAACACCTGAGAATGCACCGGTGCGAATACATGATTTAATTCAAGTAGAAGGTACTCCAAGAAGTAGACCTAAAAAAATTTGGGATGAGACATTTTGGAATGATTCGATTGGTTTGAAGTTAATTGAGAGGATCGACCCTTAAATGAACGATCTGTATGATGCAAAAAGATTCGTGTAGCACATCCTACTTCAGTGGTGGCGGAACGTTAGGCTGAGTGGGGATTCAAGGCCCCCCCTCCGGCCCTCCCCCCAACTTTTTATTTTTTTATTTTTACCCTTATCTTTTATAAAAATTCAATTAGAACCCCAAAAATTTTATATAAACCCTCCTGATTTATATAAAATATCGAATAAAAATCTAATTATTTTTTTAGACCCCCCCGATTAATTTTCTAGATCTACCGCTGTTCTTTAGGTAATCAATTTTCTAGATCTGCTAATGTCCTATTTAGGTGGGGCAAGGCATTTTTGTTGGTGGTGGTGGTGGTGGTGGTGGTGGTGTTTAATTTTAATTTTGGCTACAATCACTTACCTTATCTAGTTGGTTGGAGTAGTGAATTTAGATGTTCATTAGGCAAATTGGTGGTTAATTACTGAATGTTACTTCTGCATCTTATCTTTTAATACTTATCAGTATTTCAGTTGATTTTACTTATGATATAAAATACAAATTCAACCTCAATTGATATCAACGTGTGAATCCAATTTAGTTGATATTAACCAATGGACTAAAAATGCATCAAATATAAAGTCAACATCTAGTTAATATTAATTAAATGAATTCTATCTAGTAAATGATATCGACCTTAGCCCTAAAAACTTAATCAAAAGATGAAAAAGTAAAGAAAATAAAAAGCGGCAATTTTAAGGATAATACTTTTTTTTCCTCAATGCAGGAGATGATATTCGATGCCAGTATTGACAGTTAGTCATTAAGGAGTCATCGATGGCTATTTTTGTCAGCGGCAAACAGGTTTAGCTGTAGTTTTGCCGCCTCTCTCTCTTTCTCTCTCTCTCTCTCTCTCGCTCGCTCACTCTTTCTTCTTTTTCTTCTTTTTAATTTTATTTTTTATTTTTGTGGGAATGTCTCTTTTAAATGCTGTAGTGTTTGTGCGAGTTGTTCTCCTTTTAAATTTTGTTGAAGCGAAAAATGGGGAGTGAGATGAAGCAAGTCAAATGAAAGCTTCGATAATTCAGTATTTCTGTTCACAAATTTTTGTTTCTGTTCCCATAAATCCATGAATGAAAAAAATTCTGTTTTTGCTCTGCTCTCAGAATTTTGGAACAGATTTTTTGGGAACATAAATACGTTCTTCCCAAAATTCTGTTTCTGTTCTATGTTTTGTGAGAACAAAAACACAAACAAACTGAAATCTAGAAGCAGAAACACTAAACAAATGCCACCTAAAATACTCTTCCGATCCTTCTCTCCCTCTCCCCCCTCTCTAAGTCGCATTTGGTTTGTATTTTTGTTTCTGTTTTTTTGTTCTCAGAAACTTGGAAATTTGGATAGAAAGAGAGAGGAACAGGAAAGGAGGAAAAAAAGGTGTTTTGTGTTCTGTGAACACCAATTATTGTTCTTAGAATTTGTTCTGTAAATTTTGTACTTGATATTGTAGCTGAGGGCTGAGAAATGATTCATTTGTATGATAAAAGTATTGATCATTTTTGGATTTCTGTACATTTTGTACCAAATTAATAGGGTTAGGGTATGTTTTTTCCCTTCAACAAACCCTACTTTTTTTCCTCTGCTCTCAGAATTTTGGAATAGATTTTTTGGGAACATAAATACATTCTTCCCAAATATCTGTTTCTGTTCTATGTTTTGTGAGAACAAAAAACGAACAAACTGAAATCTAGAAGCAGAAACACTAAACAAATGCCACCTAAAATTCTCTTCCGATCCTTCTCTCCCTCTCCCCCCTCTCTAAGTCGCATTTGGTTTGTATTTTTGTTTCTACTTTTTTGTTCTCAGAAACTTGGAAATTTGGATAGAAAGAGAGAGGAACAGGAAAGGGGAAAAAAACAGGTGTTTTGTGTTCTGTTAACACCAATTATTGTTCTTAGAATTTGTTCTGTAAATTTTGTACTTGATATTGTAGCTGAGGGCTGAGAAATGATTCATTTGTATGATATAAGTATTGATCATTTTCTGTACATTTTGTACCAAATTAATTTGCCTAATTTGCTCCCTCTCTCTCTCTCTCTCTGTCTCTATCTCTATCTATCTCTATATCTATCTCTAGGTGGCGTGTAATATGATGTTTTTAGAGTTTTTCTTTTTCTTTTCTTTCTTTTTACATCCTCACATTTTTGTTTCTATTCCTAATTTTTAGGGAACAAAAACACAAAAAAGACTAGATGACTAAGATGTGTTTTACAAATAGATGCACGTAAAAACCTAAAATTAACGTTTTCGAACATTAATTATGTGTTCCCAAATACTATTTTAAATCAATGTTTAAACAATTTCATTCATTATATAAATCTATACACTTTTGTTTGTGTATATATAAAGTTGTACATGGATGAGGAACAAAACATGTGGAATTTTTATTTTATTTTTCTATGACACGTGAGTCACGGGACCGGTTATTCTTAACTTTTATGGAATTAACTAAAATTTTGGATTATCTTATTAAAATTCATATTTATTTCTTCTTACAATAATATTTTATTATTTTTATAAAAATCATAGTAATTTGAACATTCGATGAATCTTATAAATATTAAAATTTTATTTATAACCAATTTAATTAAATAATTTATAAATATAATGAGATTTAATCTCCAACATATCCAATAATTTTAAAAAATAAAATAAATAATTCTATTATATAATCTTATATTAAGAGTATTATAGATAATTAATAAAATAAAGAGATATATTAATACTTTATAAAAAATATTAAAAAAATAGTCCTTGACAGTTGTACAAATATATATACGGGCAATAAATTATAAACCCCTTCAATCAAATATAAATAGGGTTAGGGTATGTTTTTTCCCTTCAACAAACCCTACTTCTATACCCCCTCCCTACCTATATCTCTCAATCCCCAAACCCTAATTCAAATTTAATTTTGAATTTTCATACAATCAAATCATTTCGCTGGCGATTCCAAAAAACGGTCTGAAATTTCAACCCCCCCATTCATGTCGAACAAAAGAAAAAGTGTTCGAAAATTTCCGAATTCGTCGCTGTAATAAAGTGTTCATCAGTCACTGTCATGCACCTGTATCGGAATTTCGGTAAATTCTGCAGCAAAGATTGCGTCAATCGCCCTCTTCTCTTTTGTCAGGTAAAAAATCTTGACTCGAAACAGGGAGGGGTGAGGCCGGAGGCATGTTCAATTTCTGTATATATAGATTGTATCTATCGTCTGTTTAGTTGATTTTTCTTGTATTTAAAGTGTATATTAATTTGAAATTAATGGCGAGGTGGTCTAATTTGGATGAACAATCGAATTTACATGCTGTTGAAATCGTTCAATCATTCAAGAACAGCAGTGTTTTTTGTCCGAATTTCGATTCCCCGAGTAATTACAGTGGTTTCGAATCTTTCGATTTCAATGATTGTGAGAACAGATTAAGGAGATTGTTCAACGAAGTTCTTACATCCTTAAACAAACATGTTCATCCGATCCCGGCATTGCTAAATGATGGCCGGCCGGTGGATTTGTTCAAACTTTTCTTGGTTGTTACGAAGAGAGGCGGATTCGATTCGGTTTCCAAAAACGGTTTATGGAGTTTCGTAGCTGATGATTGTGGTGGATTAGGGTTTGTTTCGGGCTCGAACATTAAATTGATTTACAACAAATATTTGTCTGAATTGGACCGTTGGTTAAGGCAGATTTTCATGAAAAAAGGTTCGAATTATCGAGACAATCGAGGTTTACAAAACCTAGATTTGTTGTTGTTAGATTTGGAGACCGAATTTAAAACCATGTTGTCTGAAAAATCCAAGAAAATCAACGATGATGACGAAAAATCGATTTCAGACAAGAAGATGTTTAAAGATGTTTCTCTTCTTGGGAAGAGGAAAAAACGAGAATCGTTTTCGTTTCATGGGATGCTACATTGGTTAATAAATTTGGCGAAGAGTTGCGGGGATCCTAAGATTGTTGGGATTACACCGGAATTTTCAAAGTGGAAGGAGTATGGAAATGAGGAATTATGGGTTCAAGCTATGTTGGCTCGAGAGGCTTTGTTGATCAAAAGACATATTGATCCCAAAATCGAAGAATCGCTTTTACAGGTACGACTCGTTTGTTCTGTATATATATATATATGTATATACTGGTATATATCCCGTGGCTAAAGGTATGAATTTTAATTGAATATATTGATCTTTAATAACCTAGTTAGATAAAATGCTTTATGGTGAGAGTTTGTCAATAAAATTTAAATCAACAATTTGAGATGGTTTGTTTATATGTTGAGACAGTTTGTTGAAAGTCTTATGATCTCAGTCCGCTGAAAGTGTCCTAAAATCTTTTAATTTTGGCTCTTGAATATCTAATTCAAGGGCTTAAAATGTCTCAAATATAAGATATGTCTTGATTTATAGAATAGTAGGGATTTCTCGTGTCTAAAGGTATTATATTGATTTTTTTTTTAATTTATAAGTATAAAAAATAGTAAATAAAAAAAAAAATAACTAATTAACTGCAAAACTTAAAGGGTACAAAAGGTAATTTTATTTAACCGTTTTAGAAGTAGAAGTGTGGAATTTTGGTGAGATATTTTGAGATGGGTTATTAGTTTTTTTAGAGATATTATATGATATAAGATTATAAGAATTTAAAATGATATTTGATCTCAACCGTTAGATCGAAAGTTGATACAACGATTCAAAATGTCGAAAATGTAAAATATGTCCTATATATATATAAATTTTATTTATTTTTTAAATTTGATCTTTTAGTAGTTTTTTTTATTATGATTTCATTATTTGTGTTATTTGAAATTGGTTTATGATTTTAAGTGCCTGTTTGGTTTAGAAGTTGAAAATAATTCTCTGAAAAGTTTGAATTCAAAAATGATTTTTGAAAATTCTTAGAACTCCCTTGTTTTAATTTTTTAAAAATTTGAACATTTTTTTTTTTTTTTAAATGTGTTAAAAAATTAAAAGTCGAAGATTGAAATTTTTGAAAGTCGGTGCTTCTTTGGTTTAGAAATCGAAAGGAACTATAACTTCTATAACATAATCTTTACTAATACTATTAGGTACTGTGTGGTAACGTTTTTCTTTTTAACTGAACAAAGAATTTCGTGAGAAGGGTTGAAAAAAAAAAATTGGGTGAAAGAAATATTAAGATCGAAAAAATAAAAAAACAAGTGGTTTCTGTTTTACTTCTACTTTCTTGATTTCAGAAGTACTTTGTAAATCGCAAAACGAACCTTAGTTTTATTTAGAAGTGTTTTTTTTTTTCGCTTAGCTCGGATAATTTTTCCTCTTGGATTTCTTCATTTTTTTTTTCATTTTTGGCAGCATTTCAGCTTTGTTCCCATAAGGAAAATATTTTTTTTTCCTCGTATTTTTGTTTATGTTCCCAATTTTTGGAGAACAGAAACATAAATATATTATGAAAAGCCAATGTATTGCTTTTGTTTTTTTGCAGAAGAAACAAAGAATGCACCCTTCCATGTATGAAGACACGACCGATATCCTCAACCTCCCGTCCCCCGAGAAAGTAAGATGCAGCAAACGCCTTCCAACCTCGACAAAAACCCAATTTTGCCCTTGTTGCCACTCAAATTCACCGTCCGCTGCGGCCGCCACCACTCCAACCAAAATCCCCCCGCCCCCAATGAAGATCAAAGCTGGTCCCGCCGCCATTCCAACCAAAATCCCCCCGCCCCTTGCGAAGATCAAAGTGGGCCCTGCCACTCCAACCAAAATCTCCCTGCCCCCGGTGAAGATCAAAACAGGCCCCGCCTCTCCAACCAAAATCTCCCTGACCCCAGTGAAGGTCAAAGCGGGCCCCGTTACTCCAATTAAAATCCCCCCGCCCCTGGCGAATGTCGAAGCCGGCCCTGCCCTAACACCTGTCGAGATCTCACCCGTCGAAATCCTCATTAGGCATGTTTCCGTGGGCCCTGAATTCCAAGCCCTAGTTCCCGAATGGACTGGCAAAATGACAAGCGACCCAAAATGGCTAGGCACGAGAATGTGGCCTGTCGAGAACAAAAACAGAAACAAAAACACAAATTCAAATTCCAAAGCATTTCTTGAATTCAATCCCATCGGAAAAGGAAGGCATAATTCGTGCGGTTGTGGTTTTCCAGGATCGATCTCGTGCGTCCGCTTTCACATCGCTGAGAAACGGATGAAATTGAAAGTCGAGATCGGAGATTTGTTTTTCCGGTGGAGGTTTCATCGGATGGGAGAGGAAATGTCGTTATCATGGACGATGGAAGAGGAGAGGAGGTTCAAGGATATGGTTAGGCAAAATAGCAGGTCGCAAAACAAATTTTGGAGCAATTTCTCGAGGTTTTTTCCCTTCAAAACGAAAGAAAATTTGGTTAGCTTCTACTTCAACGCCTATCTCGTTCAAAGAAGAAGCTATCAAAATCGGGTGACGCCTAAAAACATCGATAGTGATGATGATGAGTCCGAATTTGGATCGGTTGGGGAGGGTTTCGGTTTAGAAACAATTCGTGTTCCTGGCTCAAAATTGATGAATTGTTCCGAGAATATGGAGTGTACTGATTTGGAGTTAGCTTAACGCAACATTTGCTCTGGAAAATGTTGATTTTGGTAAGGACCCGTTTGACAAAAATGGCTCAAAATGTTTTGAATTGTTAGAATTTTGATTTTCGAATGATGGGTTTGCCAAACGCGGACTAAGGGCTTGTTTGGATTCGTGTTCCGAGAATATGGAGTTAGCTTAATTTTTCAGGTACTACACACTATTCCCTCTGAGAAATTTCGATTTTGCTAAGTACCCATTTGGCGAAAATGGCAAATTTCGATTTTGTTAAGTACCCGTTTGGCGAAAATGGCAAATTTCATTTTTTGTAAGTACCCATTTGGCGAAAATGGCAAATTTTGATTTTTAAGTACCAATTTGGCAAAAATGGCTTAAAATGTTTTGAACCGATCGAATTTGGAGTTTTTGTCAAATGATGGGTCTGCCAAACGGGGACTAAGTGCTTGTTTGGAATCGCTTTTTTTGCGAAAAGAACTTTAGGTTTGGACTCCGAAAGCGCTTTTGAGAAGTTGATTCTAAAGAGCGGTGTGATGATTAGAATTAGATCTTTGTTGTACTGTATTTTTTGGGATTTGTTTGGCTTTGTGAATATCTTGAATTGATGCCAAATGGTACCGAATTACAATGTTTCATAGTGTTTAAACTCTTAGGTAGTGTTTGGTTTCATAGAAGTGGAATCTCAAATTTGGATTTTGAAAAATTCTATTCCTTCACTTCCAAATCCAATTTTAGAAACTTGAATTCATGCTTCCAAACACTACTTTAGGGTCATTCAAATTACCATTTTAGGTGGAATAGGTTCTTTGATTTGTATTCCGGTGTGAAAGTCCTGAGGAAACATAGATTTTGTGTGTAAATTTGGTCTCTTTTTTTCCCCTACGAATTTCTTTTGACATTTTGAAGACAAAAATTATAATTTAAAAAAATAGCAAGTAATTTAAAATATAGATTAATTAAACAGAAATTATAATTTAACTTAACTGTCTTAAAAGTCGGAGCGTGAAATTTTAAGGCAAAAATTTGTTCTCTAAATTTTTTTATAATTTAATTTCATCCCTCTATTCTTCTCAGACTAATCTTAACTTTTAATGAAAAAATATTCGTTGAAAATTGTCTTAATTTATTATGTACATTGTTATGGGTGGGATTTTTTTTAGAGTTATTTGATGAATATTTACGAAATTAAAATTTTAGTCCGTGCAGTCCATAGATCACAATAATTTTTTTAAAAGTATTATTAATTTTTAAAAAATAAAGTACTTAAATGAAAAATAAAGAAAAGGTTTTTGATAAACAATCTACAAAAATAAAAAATTTAGTCCATGCAGTTTATAATTATTCAGAAGTCCAAAGTTGCTATTAAAAGTTTAGAAGTTACTGTAATTTTTTAAATGAAAAAATTACAGTAATTTTGGACTTCTAAAAAAATTATTTTAGTGCGTAGATTGTATGGATTAAAATTTTAATTTCGGTTTATCAAATTTTTATTTTATTTTATTTTAGTACTCTATTTTTAAAAGATTAATAATATGGCATCATGAATCAAAGCTACTTTTTTTTTTTTTTTTACATGTTCCCATATTATTCTTATTCTTCTCATATCTAGATTTCTCTTTGTGGAAAATTAAACAATTGTTGAACTTTTTTGACTATCATGCCCTTTTTAAAAGATATTTTTTTACATTTCTTACCTCGGTTAAATTAAATTATATTTTATACCTTTTATATTATTTTTGAGATTTGTTATGAAATGAAAAAAACAATTAAAGACGAGTTAAAAAAATTAAAAAATAATAATTTTCTATTTTAAAAACTAGGAAAATAATAAATTTGGGTTAAGGGGCTAAGAATTAATGGCAAAAACCTCACTATAAATATTTCAAAAATTAAATGGTTTAATCAAGAGAATAATGAGGGCAATTATGAAATTTAGTGCTATCAACACGATGTCGTATTAAACAGTCTTGCCATTTGCTAAAATCACCCAAATCCACAAAAATAAAAAAGAAAAAAGAAAAAGAAAGAAAGAATAATTGGCGATTAGTCCAAACAGTGGAGATAATTTGTTGTTAGTCCCTTTTAAAATATAAGACTTGATTTAATCTCGTGTTTTAGGTTTTACTTGCGTATTAGTCATGCATATATTCACGTATTGCGCGGGGATGTAAAGAGAACTTGGTGAGTAAATTTATATTATAGTAAATATTAGTTACATATAACTAAAATTAGTTACAACTTAATAATTAACTATATTACACATATCCGTATAATATTAGTTACGCGTTACAAATTATATGTATTTGTGAAATATTTGTGATATCTAACAAATATTACACACATAAATTAGTTTAATATTAATTACATGTATTTATGTAATATTAGTTACATGTCACAAATTACATTTATTCGTGTAATATTTATTACATCTGTTGATGTCGAATTTTGGTCGACACCAGCGGTATGGTCTGATCAGCCTTGGAGGATGTTGGAGGGCTTTGGAATGGGGGTCTTCGATCCGTATAGCTTCTGGTCCATGAGAGGCCTCTGACCGAAAAGGGAAGGGCCGATATCGGAAAGGGCCCAAATCTCCTCTAAGCCGAGAAAAGGAAGATCAGAATACCTTGTGGCCCTTGGAAAGATTTACCAGCGCTTGAAATTGAGCAATTTTGGGAATAATGAGTGCCTAGAAACTTGCACAAAAGACTTGCCGGGATGTTCCCGACGCGTCCCCTCCGGCGTGAGAATCAACGTACGGAGAAAAGAATTTATAATGTAATTGTTGTGAAGAGTCAGTAGAGCTCATCTACCTTTGAGCATTGTATGCCCTTCTTTTTATAACAAGGTGGAGATTAGCTTAAAGGCTTAAGCGTAGGTTAATGTTTTTATCAAAATCACATCATGGTGTCAACTTGGCATGTAGCCAATGGAAATATGCCAAAGGGCTGTTGTTTTGGCCATGTTTAGAAGATATTTGAAGATATTTTTGTTGGGGAAGCGAGCCACAATGATGCTTTGGGATATTTTGGGATATTTTAAGATATTTTGTAGATATTTTGGTTAGGGAAAAGAGTCACAATAATGCTTTGGGATATTTTGGAGAAGTGGAACCGAGCCAACCTTATAAACTGAGGAAGATACCATCCTGTTGCGGTCGGGATGAGGAGCTTGACCCTCGCCCTTCGCGAATAGTTGGCGAAGGGAAGGGAGAGGACTAGGGTTGTGCAAGAAGCCCGCAAAACCCGACCGGCCCGACCCGAAATATGCGGGTAAAATGTACAGAAATTCGGATCGGGTAAAAACCCGATCCGACCGTCGTATAAGACGGTTCGGTCGTCGGATTCCATCTCCGACGACCCTCTTCTCACCCGACCGACCGCAATACACAGAGATTAGGGTAGGAATCCGTCCCTATGTCTGAGCATGCATAGGCTATGGCTATGTGTGCTCTCAAATCAAATCGCCATCTCAGATTCTCAGTTCAATCCTAAACCCTAAGCGCCGATTTTGATCTACCAAACGCAGACCTAAGCGCCGCTCCCTTCTTTCTCAGGTGAGGTCTGAATCGCCACTTCTTTTTCAGTTCTCAGGTCAGAAGCGCCGCTCAATCGATCATCTAGGCTCTTGCGAGTTGCGACCCTTCGAAGTTCGAATCCTTTCGAATGGCTATAAAGGTAAGTTCTTCATCTTGCCCATCTCTTCTCTCATGTTCAATTGAATCGATTCCATATTTCCATTGTTTGACTTGATTCACTTGAAGCCAAAATCGAAAACAAAGGTGAGTTCTTCTATTCACATGTTTCTGTTTTGGTTTTTTTTTTGTTTTCGGTTTCTGTATTTTGTTTCCATTTCTGATTGATACATGATTAACATAATATGTTCTTAAATCATGATTAATTGATTATGATTGATACATGATTAACATAAAATGTCCATAGGAAGAAATGGTTATTTAGGATCAAATGTTTATGTTTATGTTTCTGTTTCTGTTTCTGTTTCTGCTTCTACTTCTGATTAGTGTTTTTGTTCCAACGTTTAGTGTATTTTTGTTCCCATATTTAGTGTATTTTTGTTCCCTTATTTAGTGTTTTTTTTATCTCATATTTGGTGTTATGTTTGACTGTTTCTGTTTCTGTTTCTATATCTGTTTCTGTTTGTGTTTCTGTTTCTGTTTTTGTATCTGTTTGTGTGTCTGGTGTTTCTGTTTCTGTTTTTGTATCTGTTTCTGTATCTGTTTCTGTTTCTGTATCTGTATTTGTTTCTGTTTATGTTTGTGTTTGTGTTTCTGTATCTGTTTCTGTTTCAGTTTCTGTTTGTGTTTGTGTTTCTGGTATTTCTGTTTCAGTTTCTATTTCCGTTTCCGTTTCTGTTCTTATACATTTATGTTTGATTGAGTGTTCTGTTTGACTGTTTCTTTATCTGTTTCTGTATCTATTTCTGTTTCTGTTTGTGTTTCCGGTGTTTCTGTTTCTGTTCCCGTTTCCGTTTCCGTTTCTGTTCTTATACATAACATTTATGTTTGATTTAGTGTGTTATGTTTAACTGTTTCTGTATCTGTATCTGTTTCTGTTTCTGTATCTGTTTTTGTTTCTGTTTCTGTTTCTGTTCTTATACATTTATGTTTGATTTAGTGTTCTTATATATTTTTGTTCTCATGTTTAGTGTTCTGTTCCCGTGCATTTGCTAATATGGAATAACCTTCTACACCCATCGAAGGTAATCCTTCAACTCCTGCCCCTGTTCCCCCTACTGAAAAACCACCATTGCCGAAAAATGTGAAAAAACGTGGTTGAAGTAATAAGATTATTTCTGATGTTTGGAATCATTTTACGAAATTTGAAGATGAGAATGAAAATAAAATGGCATCTTGTAATTATTGTGGGAAAGTGTATCACGCCAATCCAAAAACTCATGGGACAAGTAATTTAAAGGCTCACATTCACGTTTGTAGCGAACATCCACATAGGGAGTTGGATAAGGGACAAACTCAGTTAATGACTCAACTTAAAAAAGATGGACAAGATAATTTTGTATTAACTAGTTTTTCCGTGGATAAAGCTAGAAGAGCGTTAGCAGAAATAGTAATTTTGGATGAATTGCCATTTAGATTTGTTGAAAATTATGGCTTTAAAAAATTTTGTTATGCTTTGCAACCAAAATTTAAAAATATTCCATGTCGTACTACAGTTGCTAAAGATGTTGTAAAGATATATCACGAGGAGAGAGAAAATTTAAAGAAAGTTATGCAGGGTCGTAGAATATGCTTGACCACAGACACTTGGACTTCAATACAAAATTTTAATTATATGTGTCTTACGTGTCATTTTATTGATGATGATTGGGTTTTGCATAAAAGAATATTAAGTTTTTGTGTTGTTGAAGATCATAAGGGGGAAACGATTGGGAAAAAAATTGAGTCGTGTTTACGAGAATGAAATATTGACAGTTACTTCACCTTAACGGTTGATAATGCGAGTTCTAATAGTACTACTATTAGATTTTTGCAACGAGTAACTAAAGACTAGTCGGGTACAGTCTTAGGGCATGAATTTTTACACATGCGTTGTTGTGCTCATATTTTGAATTTGATTGTTTGTGATGAATTGAAAGAATTGCACGAGTCAGTAATTAAAGTTCGGGAAGCGGTTAGATATGTTAAGGGTTCTCCAAATAGATTTCATGCTTTTAAAAAATGTGTTGAACTGCTTAATATTGAATCGAAAAGTCTCTTGTGTCTGGATGTTCCAACTCGTTGGAATTCTACATATAAGATGCTAGAAAGTGCGGAAAAATTCGAAAAAGCTTTTGGGAGATTGGAGATTGAGGACAAAAAATATCGGGATCACTTTTTTGATAACGATATTGTTGATGGTGAGAGTGGTGGAAGTCCACCAAATAGTCTAGACTGGGAAAATGTTCGTTGTTTTGTGAAGTTTTTGAAACTTTTTTATTTGGCTACAAAACAATTTTCGGGTACTTTGTTTGTTACGTCAAATACGTTTTTTGATGAGATAGTTATAATTCATGGGAAAATAAATGAGTTGATTCAAAGTGAAGATCATTTGCTATCGAAAATGGCTTTTAGTATGAAAGCTAAGTTTGATAAATACTGGGGGACTGGAGATAAGATAAATCTTCTTCTATATGTTGCTGTTGTTTTGGATCCGAGGAAAAAGTTATCTTATCTTCAGTTTTGTTTTTGCGATATGTATGATGAAGTGTATGCAAATGAATTAATTGGAAAAGTAAAAGATGTTTTGAATCGGTTGTTTGATTGTTATGCTTCTTTTGAGTCAACTATTGAGAATGTTTCCGGTGGTAATACTAGTGGCGCTAGTAGAATATCAAAGAAGCCGGTCGATGTAGATGTGGATGTGGATGATTCCCATAGATTAATCGCTTCCCGTTTTCAAAATTTTTTAGCGGGGAGACAATTTTTGGAGGGTAAAAATGATGTAGAAAAATATTTGGCCGAAAATCCTCAAGGTGCAAGTGATGAAAATTTTGACATCTTAAGTTGGTGGAAAAGTAGCACTAGTCGGTTTCTAGTATTATCTCGATTGACGAGGGATGTGTTAGCTGTACCGATTTCTACGGTTGCGTTGGAATCGGCATTTAGTACTGGGGGCCGTGTGCTTGATCCATTTCGTAGCTCATTATCTCCATTAATGGTAGAAGCTCTTATTTGTTGTCAAAATTGGCTTCAAGCTTCTGTGCCGATTTCATTTCGAAAAGGGATGGATGATATTAAGAAGTTGCAACGAGATTTTGGTAATTTAAATTATAGTGTATTTTTATAATTTTTTTAATTAGTATTTTTATGATTAGATTTTGATTTTTGTAGTGGATTTGGATTTGGAGATATCAAATCCTTCGCAAGGCTCATCTTCAACTCAGGTTATTTATTTAATTGTTTATTTTTTTTTATTTTATCTTCTTTGTATATTATTTTAATTATAATTTATTTTTGTAGGTAATATCTTGAAGTTTCATTTTTTATTTTGCAAAATGAATGAGAAAAATTGGAAGATGCATCGGCGATGCCTTTAAGGAGTTGTAATTTTTTTTTATTATGTTGTAATTTTTTTTGGATGTATTTTTTGTTAAGTTATAATTTTTTTTTATTAAAAATTGTATCCGTAATATTAGTTTTGGATGTGTGTTTTGTTTTTTGTTTTGAGTTGTGATTTATTTATTTTTTTGAATGGTTTTCCCTAAATATTGTATTTTTTTTTTTAATTGTTTCAAATTACAGTTTTTTTTTTTTTAATGGGCCCAGACCCGAACCCGAACCCGATTATGCCTAGACCCGTCGAACCGCAACCCATACCATCCGAAGCCCGACCCGACCTTTAACCCGTATCCCCCTCGACCCGCACCCGCCCATACCCAACCTATACCCGCCGAACCCGACAACCCGCCGGTTCCTATGCCAAAACGGTCGGGTCTCGGGTATGAATTTTGTCCACCCGAGATGGTCGGGTCTCGGGTCGGGTTGGCTCGGATTTCGGCCAACCCGACCCGTGCACAGTCCTAGAGAGGACACAGAACTTCTCTGCCCTACCCTTCTCGGATAATTGGAGATAAGGAGGGGGCTTTGCCTGAAAAGCTATTTGAAGTTGGTTTACGAGGAGAGTATCGTTGTAGCGGGAAACACTGAGATGGGGAGTGGTTGCCCATCCTGGCGATGACTTGTTAGCCATCTTAGAGAATGTTGAGTCTTTTGGGGGGTGACTGGTGCAGTTGGAGACACTTATCTTCTCTGTACATTTTCCACACTTGGCCTTCATCGTGCTTTAAACATTAGAGGGAGTTGTGGATGCGTGGCAGTCTTTGGTTGGTTGCGTTGAAGTGACCATTTTTACACTCATCAACATCTAACAAATTTTTACACACAAATTAGTTACGTGTTACAAATTACAGTAATATTTGTTACATCTAACAAGTATTTTACACACAAATTAGTAACATGTAATTGTACGAGTGTAGACATGTGTATTGGGTCTTTTGTCTTTTTTAATACGCCTAACTAAAATACAAGTTACAATTGCTCATGAGACTTTTTTAAAATTAAGGGTAAACTAAGGTGGCGTTTGGTTAGTGTTCCTACTTTTCTCAACCCAACTGGGATGAGTTGAATTGAAAATTCTGTTTCCTGCTGAGAACATAATTGCGTTTGATAACGACATTTTTTTTTTTTTTTGTACTAGGAACAGAATCACTTTTGGTAACGATATTATCTTAAAATTGATTCAAGCAAACCCTCAAATTCAACCAAAATTCCCAAATAAAAAATCAACCCTAGAATTGATTTCATGAAATTCAACCAAACCCCCAAATCAAGAACCAACCCTAAACCAAAATCAAGAACTGGTTCCTAAACCAAAATCAAGAATCAAACTCTAAATTGATTCGTGATGAAATTGAAATCGAAAAGCGAAATCGATTCCAAAATCAAAATAGAAAATTGAAAATCGATTTCGTTATGAAATCGAAAAGCGAAATCGATTTTGATTTCAAAATCAAAAATCAAAATAAAAAATCGAAATGAAAATCGAAATTGATTCAAGAACCATGGCGAGGAAGTGAGACAACGAAGAAGGAAGACGACAACGACGAGAGGAGCAGGAAGGATGATTGCGAAGACGATTGCGAGGAGAGGTGGAGGCGAGGAGGAAGATGAAGACACACGGACGAGGAGGCGAGGACAAAGATGAAGGAAGGAAAAAAAATAAAAAAACTCTTGCTTTGAGCTAACAGAAGTCGAACATGGGTCTCATTAACAATAAAAAAAATTCCAAGCGTATCCCTTGGTTGGATTGAGTTTTTTGGGCGTAAAAAAAAAAATTGCATTTCCTTAAGATTTTGAGAATCAATTCTTATTTTTTGAGTTGGGTTGGGTTGAGTTTTGTGTTGCCAAACCCGTTTTCAAAAATCAATCCCAGAATTTTTGGGTTGGGTTAGAATGGAAACACTAACCAAACGGAGCCTAAGGGACTTGCTACAAAAAAAATTTAAAAAAAATGGCAACATATTTATAGGACTACAATGATCCCTAGCAAAAACGTTAGGGGAGATAAGTATAATTGTCTCCAGGAAATGACGCAGAACGGCTCAGTCCTAATTTCACTCTTTGATGTCTGAACCGCGTACAGCTCTTTTGGTCTGTGAAGAAGAAAAAGAAAACCCCCATTTCTCTCTCTCTCTCTCTCTCATCCGACATATACATACACACACATATATATATATCTTACGCAGCCTCAGTCACAAATCACAATCCAAGGAAAAAGATTAAGGAGAAGAAAAAGGAGAGAAACAGTAATCATGTCTTCTCCAAGCAAACGCAGAGAGATGGATATGATGAAGCTGTAATTCACCCTTAATTACACTTAAATCCATTAATAAATCTTCACTTTCTGTCTTAATCTAAGCTTTTCTTTGTGTGTGTGTTCTTGATTTTTAATTTTTTTTTCTGGGTATGGACTAGGATGATGAGTGATTACAAAGTGGAGACGATCAATGACGGGATTCAAGAATTCTATGTGGAATTCCATGGACCAAAAGAGAGTAAATCTTCAATACCCATCTCTTCTTTTTCCTTCTTTTTTGATCTATCAGATTGTTTATTCAGCTCGATTTGATGTTATTTTTTCTGGGTTTTTTATTTTTGTGAAGATTAATCTGATTTTTCTGAAGATTTTAGCTGTTTTTTGCTAATAAATTTAATAATTATCGACTTCTGATATTGATAGATCATCAATTTCACAGTCTGTTGCTTCTGGGTTTGAGCTGTTCTTGAGTTTTTTTTTTTTTGCTAATTTTAGAAGTACATTTTGATTTATTTATGGAGTATATGGTTCATTTCAATCTGTATTACTTTCTAAATGTTCTACGAGCTATTTTACAATCACTTGCATTTTATTTTTAGTGTTTGGTTGTAATGTTTTTGTTGGGTTTATCCACGTCGGGAAGTGTCTAGTGGTCAGGTTGGGGTTGAGAGAGGCCCAAGACCACCCTATATTGGTATCAGAGTCTAAGTTACAAGAACTTTGGCCTCCCGATATGTGAGGGGGAGATTATTGTGTTTATCCCACACATGTGAAAGGGGCTGATAGTCACGTTATAAGTGTGAGGGAATGCCTCACTTCGTCAGCTGGTTCTTGGGGTTGAGATACGCCCAAGACCGCCCTATAGTTTTTAAAAAAAATCAGATTTTGTTAGCTTAACTAAACAATGGAGAGGTGAGATAATTTCTTGGATTTTTTAAGGCAACCAAACAGGCCCTTAAGTGTTGCTTGATGGATTTCGGCAGGTCCTTATCAAGGCGGCGTGTGGAGGATAAGGGTGGAGCTGCCCGATGCTTACCCTTATAAGTCGCCTTCCATTGGCTTTGTTAACAAGATTTACCATCCGAATGTCGATGAAATGTGAGTTTAAGGGCGCCTTTGGGTCAGGTATTTGAAGAAGGAATTTGATTCAGAAAAAAAAAGGGTATTTGTAAAATTTCTTCAAGCCTTGTTTGGCTGCGCAAAAATTGGAGCCTTGGAATTCAAATGACAAATGAACACAGGTATATATGTATGTATGCATTCGTTTACAATTCTAATTCCAAGGCTTCAATTTAGTGCTGCCAAACACGACTGTCCCGGATCAAATCCCTTCTTCAAATACTTCATCCAAACGCGCTCTAATGTTTATTCATTCATATTGGCCGTTGAAATGACTTTTTTATTTTTATTATTACTATTATTACAGGTCAGGATCCGTGTGTTTAGATGTTATCAATCAAACATGGAGCCCGATGTTTGGTAAGTTAGGTCGCGTTTGGTTTTATGGAATTGGAATTAGAAATAAACGCATGCAAAAACCATAAAAAAAATTGTGTTCATTTTCAATTCCTTGCAACGAAACACTACCGAAGGTGCTTAAGATATTGTTTGGATACAAGGAATTGGAGCTTCGGAATTGGAATTAGAAATGAATGCATGCAAAAATCTAAAAAAATACACGTTTTTTTTCCTAAAAAATCACTATTTTTTTTTTCTCTAATGTTGTTGTTTGATTGAGCTATTTTTTCATTTTTTTATTTTTTATAGATTTGGTAAACGTGTTCGAAGTTTTTCTTCCTCAACTACTTCTGTATCCCAACCCCTCGGATCCTCTGAATGGAGAGGCGGCGTCTCTTATGATGCGTGACCGAACTGCTTATGATCAAAGAGTCAAAGGTAGCGAGTTATTTTGACTACTCTTAAGGGTCTGTTTGGTTTGCAACTGCAATATATATATATATATATATATATATATATATATATATATATATATATATTTTTATTTATTTATTTTTTTTTTTTTTTTTTTTTTTTTTTTTAATTATGAAAATAAATCGATTTTGATAATTTGTTAAGAAAGAGATGATGTGATTAATTGAAAATTGGTAAGGGTAGAGAGCGATAAATGCAAGGAGAGAGAAATATCGTAGATTGATTTCTTACCTGTTAGTTAACATTAACTATGATATTATATACAAATTCAACACTAGTTAACATTTGGTTAGGCGATTTTTGTTTATTGTTTCTATTCCTGGAATACTTGGAAAAAAACGTAGTGTTTTCTGGTTTTGTTCCCATTTTTTTTTTTCCAAACAAAAAAAAAAACATTTCTATTTCGTTCTCCGAATTATGGACCAATTTTTTGAAACAATATTTTTTCCTCCTGTTATTCTACTTTGGGCGCGGGCGCATACACATATAATCAATGATAATCTAGATAGAACATAAATATATATGTATATATTTTGCTATTGAGTATTGATTTTTTTTTTTTTAGAATACTGCGAAAAATATGCAAAACCGGAAGACGCCGGTGCTGTACCGGAGGAGGATTCAAGTGATGCAGAGTTAACCGAAGATGAAAACGGGTCGAGCGACGATGAATTTGTCGGTAAACCGGATCCCTAGGTTTAATGGCTATTTATAAAGCTTTGTATGTACATGAATTTCTCTTTTGCTTATGATGATAATAAATTATTTTCCGTTGTTGGGATTGAATTGGCTTGTCGAACTAACATAGTTGAAAATGACAGGCTTTGTTAGTGGAATTTAACTTCTATTTGGTTATTATGATATTTTTGAATGAGTTTTAGTGTCATTCTAAAATCATGGGACCTAAACTATATATAATTTGAATTTGGGTAAGTAATTATTTTTTTGTACAACCTAGTTCCAATTTAAGGTGGTTTTATTTGTTTTTGTTTTTTTTTAAAGTTATTGTCCTTTTTCGTCTTTTTTAATGTTTTAACGAAAATACTGTTAAAATTATATTCTGTTGTTGGAATTAAATTGACTTGTCGAAACAACGTTCAAAATAACAGGAACTGTTGATGAAATTTCATTGCGTATTTGGTTATTATGATATTTTTGGGTGAATTTTATTGTCAATCTAAAATCATAAGAACGAAATTGCAATATAATTTGAATATGGGTAAATAATTATTTTTCGTACAATTTTTTTTTTTATCTGTGTAGGGTCACTAGGGTGTTTTTTTATCTGATATGTTATACATTGTTATAAATACGATAGAAATGGACGGAACGAGAGAAAATGAGGGGAAAAAATATTTACTTATTTAATTTACAATTTGGCCGTTATAAAATTATAGATGTAAATAGGAAAATGATTAAAAAAAAAAATATCGAATTAAAATGACCATATTACCCTTTGAAATTATCCAATAAATACAAATTGTAGTCCATGAATCAAGAAATTGATTAAATTTTGGTTTTGTCATTGTTTTTATGAAACGGGGTTGTTAATTGTTATTGGATAATCCTTAATTTTTAATTTTTAAATTTTTATTAAATATATAGTTTTATTTCATTTTAGTATTTATTAAATTTTTTAGTCATTACAAATTGATGAATTTAATTTCATTAATGTTAATTAAAAAATAAAAACAATAAATAAATAAAGGAATATTCGGAGATAACCCCACTTTTAGGGAAAAATTGAAATGGGACATTGTTTTTTTTTTTTTTTGGACAAAACATATAAAAAAATAATTATTAATATTTAAATGTCAGAATTGCAGTTTAAAAAATCCTAATTAATTTTCATATACCTATCAATCATTCTTCTACCATCAACCTTACTTTTTTTCAGCACCACAAACATCAACGGCCACCACATCCACCAACAACACTACCACCGTCCGACAACATCACCGCGAATACATCGGATCTATCTCTATACCTCTAGTAGAAGCGGCGACGGCAACCGTCCCACCCATCGCTGTGTCCAGATTTGGTCACTTTCGCCTAGATATAACCGTAACTTGACCCCCCTTCTCATCAGATTTGGAGACCCAATCTTTCAGATCTGGTTTGGACTTTTTATTTTATTTTATTTTAATTAGATCCAAAAATTTATTTATTTTTATTGTGGTCGTAGTTAATGTTTTTTGTTGTTTTTTTTATTTATATTTTTTGATATTTTTGATCGTATAATTTTGATATTTTCTTTGATTTGATCATTATTTGTTGTTGTGATGTTGATGACAATAATAATTAATATTTGTTGTGGGGTTTATAGTAATAGTGAATATTTATTGTCAGAGCGACGGTGATGACGATTGTTTGCCGTGGCGGTAATAGTGATGATATGAAAATGTTTGTTGTTATGGTGATGATGGCCATAGCGAATATTTGCTGCGGTGATAATGGTGAGGGTAACAGAATATATACTGTGGATTGCGATAAGGACGGTGGTAATAACATTTATTTTTTATTTTATCATAGATGGATCAGAACCTATCCACATCAATGTCAAGTCTTTTAATTAAATAAATAAAGATTAATCTAATTCTCGTTTTTTCAATTTCTATAAATAAATAAAGATTATCATCAACGCCATCTTTCTAGCAGAAGCACTTCGCTCTTGGGTGGGTGACCTCACTTTGTTTCATCCTAGGTTTTTCGAGGAATCCTTTGTTTCTTCATCGTCAATCCGAAACAGAAGGTAACGCAAACGATCCAATTTTTTTTTGTTGCTCATTTTTCGTACTGTTTTGCTATTTTTTTTTTAATTTTTTTTTTCCTTGATTTTTCTTGTCCATATTTGAATTATCCATAACCCTGAATACTACCTTATAAGAACCCTTATTGACTCTGTTTTTTTTGCATCTGATCTGGGTTTTTCTGGGTTTTCTGAAATTTTATGCGTTTCATTTTCTGGGTATTCCGATTCTTGATAAAACTCAAAAATCCTTTTTAGGGTTTATGGCGATTCGAGTGATGAACTGATTATTAATGTTTATTTTTATTATTTATTATTATATGTAGTAGCTTATATAGGAGTTGTATAATTTTGGATGATTGGTCGGTTGATTCTACCTTGCAAAGGTTCAAGTTTGTCGAAGACATGTCTCTTGGGTTTGGTCTCCTCTGTTAATGTGATTACCCTATTTTGATTTTGATCTTCTCTCTCTCTCTCTCTTCTTGCATTTGTTACTTACTTCTGTGTGATTTAACATTCCGAATTAGGGTTTGAGGGTTTTGAGGGTGTTGAGTTTATCCCACATCTGATGTGGAAGGGATTGGTGGGCAAGTTATAAGGGTAAGGGAAAGCGTCACCTCACGAGCTAACTTTTGGGATTGAGGGAGGCCGAAGACCACCCTACACTACACGGAGCAGTAAGGCCTGATGTGTAAAGGGGAGATTGTTGAGTTTGTCCCGCACTGGATGTGGAAGGGGATGTGAAAGGGGCTGGTGGTCATGTTATTAGTGTGAGGGAAAGCGTCAGCTAGATTTTGGGGTTGAGAGAGGCCGAAGACCACCCTACACTACACGGAGCAGTAAGGCCTGATGTGTAAGGGGGAGATTGTTGGGTTTGTCTTGCACTGGATGTGGAAGAGGATGTGAAAGGGGTTGGTGGTCATGTTATTAGTGTGAGGGAAAACGTCAACTAGCTTTTGGGGTTGAGAGAGACCCAAAATCACCCCACACAGTTTGTTTCTCCAGTTGGGTTGGGTTATATAATTAGTTGAATCAATAAAATGAACCGAATTGTGGATACTATTTGTTTGTTTCCAAACACCCCCCTCACACACAGACACACACAAAGGTTACCATAGTTGGAAACCTTGTTTTCTCTTGCTAATTTGACTGGCTGGTCATTTTTAATTGAAAGTCTCTCATGAATCTGTTCTTATTTTTTTTTTGTTTTTGGGTTGTCTGTGATATTGCAGCTTCAGGCTACTTGTCGTGTTAACTCTGTTGGGCATTCGGCGAGGAGTATCAGGCAATACTTTAGTTCCAAGGTTTGAACGAGAACGGGAAAATCTTACCTTTTTTTAAAGGTTTTTATTATGCTTTATTCAAGATTTTGAAGTTCTCACCACTTAATTGTTTTTTATTTTTCTAGGTTGTACATCAGAAGGATTATCGTTTCCCATATTACCCTTTACCGTTATCTGCTGTAAGTTGTTAGGTAGCGTTTGGTTGTATGAAATTTTGAATCCTTGGAAATCGTTCATTTCTAATTTCTATTCTGAAGCTCTAATTCCTTGAAACCAAACACTACCTAACAATTTTATTTTTTTTCATCTTGTTTTTTTTTTGTTAAAAATCTCTTTTAGAGTTCTACGCAAACAAGTAGAAGGCTAATTTGTTCGGTAGCAACTGAAACCTTACCAAAACAAGTTGAAGAATCAGGAATGGAGACACCGAAAGAAATATTCCTTAAAGATTACAAATTGCCCGATTACTACTTTGAGACGGTATATGATCCGTTAAACGATATATATATATATATATATATATATATATATATATATATATATATATATATATATATTCTTGTTTGTAAATTTAATAAGCATTATTTTAATCTTTTTATTGACGCTGCGTAGGTGGATTTGAAATTTTCTCTGGGTGAGGAAAATACAATTGTTAGTGCTAAAATAACGGTTTACCCCAGGGTCGAAGGTAGTTCTATAATCTTCTCTCTATTTGTATTACATAATAATAGTAATAGTAATAGTAATAATTTTACTTTATTGGTAATCGTTTCTCTCTCTCTCTCTATATATATATATATGTACATATATTATATATGTGTACATATGTATGTACATATGTACATATATACCTAAAGGGCAACCTAGTTCTATAAAGCTTCCGCTACGCCTGGGGTCTGGGGAAGGTCGCACCACTTGGGTTTCTCTCTCTCTCTCTATATATATTGTAAATTGTAAATTGGTTGGATTGAGTAGAGAAGACATAATAAATCTTCTCTCGCAAAAATAGCCACATTTTTAATCTTGAAATTTGGCATTTGTTTTGATTTTCAAAGTAGCTTTAAAAAATTATTGTTCATGGCTAATCGATCTTCATCAATAGGTTCTTCTTCTCCATTGGTCTTGGACGGTCAAAATTTGAAGCTTCTATGGGTTAAGGTCAATGGCAAGGAGCTGAAGGTGTGTTATATATACACAATGTTCTTTTGTGTTTGCGTGAGCTATTTCAAAAATAAACTCGGTTTAGAAAAGGGATTTGTATTCGTTTCTTAAGAAAAATTTACATTTTTTTTAAATCAAATTGTTAGAAACAATCTCTCTTTGTACACAGGGGTACAGTTGCTTACATCTGACTCTCTCAGGCCCCGCAAGGTCGGGAGCCTTTATACACTGGACTGTCTTTTTTGTAAATCAAAGGGATTTGTATTATTTTCTTAAGGAAAATTTTCAAATTTCATTTTCTAAATCAAGTTCACTTTTCAAACACCTTGCGCAAACACACTCTTAATGGTTCTATTTTCACTCTTAAAAGTTCTATTTTTTTGTGGGTTTTGATTTACCCTTCATTTAAAATCAATTATTGTAATAATTCTTTAAATACCACAATTATTTCATATCAAATTTTACCGAACAAAATAATCAATTTTTTTTAGGAATTTACGTATTAAATTCTAACCGAAAAAACTTTTTTTTTTTTTGTCTCAGGAGGATGAGTTTAAATTGGATTCCCGTCATCTGACTCTGCTATCTCCACCTAGTAGCAAATTTACACTTGAAACCCTAACTGAGATATGTCCACAGAAGAACACATCATTAGAGGTGAAAAGGCCCTTCATATGCCTTTTGTATCTTTTGTATTATAAATCAGAACGGTGTGGGTTCCACACAATAATTTTTGTCAATAGAACGGTTGAGATCTGTCATTGCAGATGTGGACTAAATCTCAGCCATTCAATTGAAGAGATATTTTCATCCCTTGGATTTTATATTTTGATCCGACCCGTTTTATTGATCATAATTACTTCAACCTACGCTTCTGATTTATAATATAAAATTAACTATCTAAGGTAATTATTTAGGTAGAAATTTAAATTTTAAATTTTATAAAATTCTCCTCAATTATTTAATCTTACCGTTTACTATTTTTTTAGGGCCTTTACAAGTCATCCGGAAACTTCTGTACGCAATGTGAAGCAGAGGGTTTCCGAAAAATTACATTTTATCAGGTTCTTATATGAGATGCTGATTGATTTTTATTTTTTTTAATTATTATTTTGGCACTTTACTAATGGTTTTATTTTTCGTATATCAGGATCGTCCCGATATTATGGCTAAGTACACTTGTCGTATCGAAGCCGACAAGTCATTGTACCCTGTCTTGTTGTCTAATGGAAATCTCATAGAGCAAGGAGACCTAGAGGTGAAATTACCTTAAAATTCGTCAATAATTTATATTTTTAACAAATTTATGAAAACATATTAGAATTGTTCCCCGATTTTTGTTTCTATTCCAAATTTTGTGGGAACATAAGCATGACAATACTAAGGCGCCATGTTATAACACTTTGTTAAGTACTTTGTTTTTGGCTTGAGTAGCGTTTGTTTTGGCTCTAAAAAGTACTTAAAATCAAGAAAGTATAAGTTCCTTTTTTTTTCCCGAAAAATAAAATTATTTATATATTTTTTCTTTCTTGTATTTTTTTATATATTTTTTTAATTCTCCACGAAATTCTTTTGCATTCAGATTAAGAGATTATTTATATGGATAAGACTAAGTTATTGTTTTATTTTTCTTTTGCTTTTAAGTATAAAAATTGCTTAAAAAAGTGTTAGCAAATGCTGCCTAAACAAAAACACGTTTCCTTTTTGCAGGGAGGCAAACACTATGCTCTTTGGGAGGATCCTTTCAAGAAGCCTTGCTATCTTTTTGCCTTGGTTGCTGGGCAGTTGAAGAGCAGAGATGATATATTCACAACACGTTCAGGTCGTAAGGTGTCTCTCAAAATATGGACCCCGGCAGAGGATCTTCCCAAGACTGAACACGCTATGTATTCTCTTAAAGCGGCCATGAAATGGGATGAAGATGTTAGCAAAATTTCCCCTTTCTTTTTGCATTTTTTTTTGAGAGAGATGATATTAATATGCATTAATAGTTCTACATGTTAGTTACATAATAATTTCCTTTTTTTTTTTTTTTAAATAGGTTTTTGGTCTTGAGTATGATCTCGACCTCTTCAATATCGTTGCGGTTCTAGATTTCGACATGTTAGTTGCTAACCATTTTTGTCCACCATCTATTTTTTCATTTTTTTTTTCTTGGGGGAGGGGGGGTATTTTCCCCTAATTTACTGACTGTTTCTTGTTTTCATGAATTTGCAGGGGAGCCATGGAAAACAAGAGTTTAAATGTATTTTTTAAATTTTTTTTGGCTTGAATTCTAATTAAGAAGTTAGTAGCTTTGGTTTTTACACGTTTTTTTTTCCTTTCAGATTTTTAATTCCAAGCTCGTTCTTGCCTCACCGGAAACTGCCACAGATGCTGATTATGCCGCTATATTGGGTGTTATTGGTCATGAGGTACTCTTCATTCATTAAAGTATATGCTTGCAATTCTGCACCGCCCACCCCACCCCGCCCACCCCCCCCCAAAAAAAAAAGCACCCAAGCACCCACATGTGAAAAAAAAGGTGAATTTGTTATGATTTATGTTTCATTTCTTGTATCTTTTGCAGTACTTCCACAACTGGACAGGCAACAGGTTGGCTTATTTTCTTGTCTCGTGTTTAATTTTTTTAAACTTCTAGGGTATTTTGTGTAATACTTATAAAATGTGTTCTACTATTTTTAGAGTAACATGTCGAGACTGGTTCCAGCTCAGTCTAAAGGAAGGCCTCACCGTTTTCCGTGAACAGGTGTGGATATATATGTTTATATTTACATAATAAATGTTCATATCCCTAAAAATAACACTAATCATATTCAATTTACAGGAATTTTCATCGGACATGGGAAGCCGGACAGTGAAGCGTATTGCCGGTGTTTCTAAGCTTCGGATTTATCAATTCCCACAGGTTTTAATTACTTGATTATTTTTATTATTTATTTATTTTTATGTAAAAAATATAATTATTATATGATTAACATATTTATTTTTCAAGCTGGTTTCAATTAATTAATTATTATTATTATGATCTTGAACTTGTAGGATGGTGGTCCAATGGCTCATCCTGTACGGCCTCACTCTTACATCAAGGTCGAATTACTACCACCTCTCTAAATACTCTCTTTCATAAAGATCGTTCTTGCTTATGTTCTTATATTGGTCTTCTCTTTTTTTTTTTTCTTTTTTTTTTTTTTTTTTTTTCAGATGGACAACTTCTACACAGGCAATTTTTATTTTTTATTTTTAAATTTATTTATTGTTTGTTTCGGTCTTTAATATGCTAATGAATTTATATGTTCTATTGTGGTTTCTTCTGCAAATGCAATGGATATGATGGATGATTTTGGTGTATTCGCTGATTGCAACATGCAGTGACGGTAAATTTTTTAAATTAATGTTTTATTTCTGTATTTTTAATATTTCCAATTAATCTTTATCGAAAAGTTTTTTTCTTTTTCCCCTTATTTTTCTATTTCAAATTTTTTATTCTTTTTCGTGTCTTTCTTATGAAGTTGGTTTCATTTCTTGTTGCAGGTGTATGAAAAGGTTTGAAAATCTCTCTCTCTCTATATATATGTGTGTGTGTGTGTGCGCGCGCGCTTCGTGTTCATGTTTTGTGTATGTTCTTACCAGGGAACCGAGGTTGTGAGGATGTACAAAACCTTACTTGGCAGTCAAGGATTCAGAAAAGTAAGAATGCTGTGCTTGAACCACAATTTTGTTGTTCTTAAACATTGTTTTGGCTATTTGTGCAAATTGTTTCCTAAAACTCTCTTTTCAAAAGTTTTGGGAACTGTTTTTAAATTTGTAAACCTAGCGGACCCTAATAGTAAATTTGCCTTCTTGAAATTTCAAGGGGATGGATCTATATTTTGAGAGGCATGATGGGCAAGCCGTGACATGCGAAGACTTCTTTGCAGCCATGAGAGATGCCAACAATGCAAATTTTTCCAATTTCTTGCTTTGGTGCGCCGTCTCTCCCCCCCTCCCCTCCCTTGTCCTTTTTTTTTATTGTTTAATTTAAAGTGATTTTTTTTTTTTATAATTTTTCAATTTGTCTAGTGTTTTGGGAACAGAAATATGGGAACACAAAAAAATTATGTTTCTTTTCTGAGAACGGGTTTGTTCTTAAATTTCTGTTTGTTTCCATATTTTCTGAGAATGGAAACAATTTTATTTTATTTTGAATAGAAACACTAAATTGAACACTAAACCTTGTATTGATGCTTACACTTTTGAATGAAACAATGTTTTTTAGGTACTCCCAAGCCGGTACTCCTCGTGTTAAGGTTGTTTCTTCTTACAATGCTGAATCAAAAACTTATTCATTGAAGTTCAGGTATGCGGCTATTTTTTTGGGTGGATATTTCTGCTTATGAGGTAAATGTTCATGTTCGTAGACCACTTGCATAATTTATACTGGAATTGGCAATTTCTGTTTACAGTCAAGAGGTGCCACCGACGCCAGGGCAGCCAGTGAAAGAACCCATGTTTATTCCTGTGAGTGTTGGTCTATTGGACTCAAACGGCAAAGACATTCCTCTTTCCTCTGTTTATTATGATGGAAAATTGGAACCTCTTGGAAGCAACGGCCAGCCTGTTTACAATACCGTTCTTAGACTAACAAAGGTCAGTTCAACCAATATATATATATATATATTCTGCTCTCAAAATTGTTCTAAAAATCTAGCAACAGTAGAGGAACAATTTTTTTCGCACTATTTTTATGTCTGTTCCACAGTTTTTGGGAGCGATAAAAAAAAATAAAAAATCCTGGCCTTCTCCTTCCGCCTCATTCTCATTCCTCCCCAAATACTCACCATAATACACACACACACACACACACATTTCTGTCTTTTGTAGAAAATTTGTAAGGGGAAAGGAAGAGGTTGGAAATGCCCATGAAGTCTCCTTAAAAATAGTTGGATGCAAGGTAGTTGACTCTGTTGTGCCCAAAATTTTAACGGATTTATTGATTTGGACTTAAGTGAGATGATTACAGAACTTCAGGGTATTATGAGTTCAAATTGAAACTATGATGACCGAAGTGAAATAATGGTCAAACTTGATGGGTGCAAGGTGTCAAAAACCGAAAACAAAATAACATGAGTAAAAGATTCATGTTTCTGTTCCTGTTTTTCGGTTTCTGTTGATCCCAAATTTTTAGAAATGCTACCTGAATGCCACGTAGGGGTTTCTTGTTTCTGTGCTCAGAAGACTTGGAACATAAACAGAAGAAAATTAGCCACGTTGGTGTTTCTGTTTTCCAAATTTTAGAAGCAGTAGCCAAACGGCACCTTAGCTATATATTTTTTTTTTTTGTTATTCACAAAGAAAACATAAAAAAATCAATCTTTTTTCTGTTCTTATCCTATGTTTTTGGAACCAATTTATATTTGTTCTTATCTTTGTGATAATAAGCAGAAAGAAGAAGAATTTGTGTTCTCAGATATACCTGAGAAACCGATTCCATCTCTCTTGCGGGGATACAGCGCTCCCATCCGTCTCGATTCTGATCTCACAGACAATGAGCTTCTTTTCCTCCTCGCTCATGATACAGATGAGTTCAACCGGTATACACACACACACATCTATTAAAATTATCTTCTAATTTTCTAGAAGCTCCCCCCCCCCCCCCCGCCTTTCTTTTTTAATAACTTTTGTCATGTTTCAGTTGGGAGGCCGGACAAGTTCTTGCTCGGAAGCTGATGCTAAGCCTAGTGGCCGATTTCCAACAAAACCGACCCTTGGTTCTTAGTACACAATTCGTGAACGGTTTTAAGAGCATTCTCTGTGATTCGAGTTTGGACAAGGTAAAAAGAAAAAAATGGTTTTGTTATTTATTTTTTGGGAGAGTTAATTGTGATTTTATTGATGAAATTTGGTATTTTATTTAGGAATTTATTACCAAGGCAATAACTTTGCCTGGGGAAGGGGAGATCATGGACATGATGGAAATTGCAGACCCTGATGCTGTTCATGCGGTTCGATCTTTTATCAGGAAGAAACTTGCTTCGGAATTGAAAGAGGAATTCATCAATGCGGTATGAAATTGAGAGAGAAAAGGGGGGGGGGGTTAGTGTTTCTGTTCCTAGAAAACTTGGAACAGAATCATAGAAAATGAACCCCCCCCCCCCCCCCCCCCCCAAAACAATTTTTTTTAATATATTTCTGTTCTTTCCTAGATTTCAAGTCTAACTTTTTTTAGAACAGAACATAATATGGGATCAAAAACTTCTGTTTCTATTATGTTCCCATATTTTTAGAGCAAATTTATGGGAACCGAGCAAAAATATTCCCAATTTCTGTTTCTGCTCCAAGTTTGCAGGGAACAGATCGGAAAATGGGAGTTGGAGCGCTGAACAAACGTGGTTTTTCTTTTTCTTTCTGTTTCTGTTTCAAGTTTTTTGAGAACAGAAACAGACCAAAAATTTGCACTAATCAAACACTTTTTTTTTAAGTTCAATTTGGGAAATATTATAGTTTTTGGCTTGCGTTCTCAATAGGTAAAAAGCAATAGGAGCTCGCAGAAGTACGAGTTTAACCACACCAATATGGCGAGACGTGCTCTTAAAAATGCTTCCCTTGGTCCGTGTACTTTTTATTTTTTAATAAAGAAATAATTAGGGGGCAAAAATGAATTTATTTAACCATCCTTTTTTATGTTCTGTTTACAGCATATCTTTGTACGCTTGAAGATCCGGAGCTAACCGAGCTTGCTCTTCATGAGTATAAAGCGGCCACTAATATGACAGAACAATTCGCGGCTCTTGCCGCCATTGCTCAGAATCCCGGCAAAACCCGTGATGATGTTCTTGCTGATTTCTATAACAAGTGGCAGCACGATTTCTTGGTATGTTTTTATTTATTAATTTATTTTTGTGAAACTGATAAAAAAAAGAAGGCGTCATGTTATTGTTTTTGTTCCTAGTTTTTGGTGAAGTGAAACGAAACAAAAAAACAAAAAAGTAGAAACTCGAATATTAAACAAGTGACACTGTAATGTTTCTGTTTTTGTTCCCAGAACAATTGGGAACCAAAAAAAGTTCATTTTTTCACTCCAAAATTTGTTAGAAAAATCTGTTCCTAGTTTTTTGGGATTGGATTGTCTGCAATGTTTTTCGTTTTACAATTTATTCAGGTTGTGAACAAGTGGTTTGCTCTCCAAGCAACATCGGACATTCCCGGGAATGTTGAGAACGTTCAGAAACTCTTGAATCATCCCGCTTTTGACCTTCGCAATCCAAATAAGGTCCGTTAATTTTTGCTTTATTTTTTGGGAAATTGCTCTCTTTTTTAAACAGAAAAAAGTCAATTAATTTTTTTTGAATAAATGTAGGTTTATTCTTTGATTGGTGGATTTCGCGGTTCTCCCGTGAATTTCCATGCGAAAGACGGATCGGGCTACAAATTCTTGGGAGAAATGGTGGTGCAACTCGACAAATTGAACCCCCAGGTTGGTTTTACGGGAGGGCATTTTGGTCATTTTAATTTTAATTTTTTCTATCTCGATTCTGTAATAACCGTTCTTGTATTGCAGATGGCGTCTCGTATGGTTTCTGCATTCTCTCGGTGGAAGCGTTACGACGAAACCCGTCAATGCCTCTCCAAGGTAACATTACTTTAAATTCAAAATTAATAAAAAATCTCATTTCTTTTTGGATTGAAAGTTAAAAGATAATATATATATATATCAGGACTTATTACATTTGAGATTTTTTTGACCACCGGATGATACACTTAAACATACTCTCAGCAAATGATTTTTCATGACTGATGTATTTGAACTAATTGTAAGATATTAACCTGGTATATGCTACTATGTGTTTATAATATTCGGTATCTGTGAAAAATATTTTTTTACAGGCGCAGTTGGAGATGATCGTGTCCGCTAATGGACTCTCGGAGAATGTGTTTGAGATTGCGTCGAAGAGCTTGGCGGTTTAAACGACTCCGGGAGGGGAAGGTTCGTGTTTGAGATCGAATTGAAGAGCTTGGCGGTTTAAACGACTCCGGGAGTGTAAGGTAGGTTTGAGGAAGGTTTGTTTTTGGTTGTGTTAATTTGAAATGGAGTTTTTCCCTTTTTTTTGTGTGGGAATAATGTCAATTAACTCTTACTTATAAGGTGCTAATAAAATCTTGATTACAATATTGAGAGGCTACCATTTTTGTGCAATTCGAAATGAAAAAATTTAACTGGGAAAAAATAAAAATCGTGAAATTTTTAAAGACGAGAATTTGATTTCACTATTTGTACGGAAACTTGAAATTGTGAAATTTTACATGATATATAGCGCTCAAAATTTTTTGACTTCATTACTTTTACGTTTTAAAAAAAAAAAAAAATCGATTTTGAAACTTTTATGAGATAATATTATTTTATAGAGCAAAAGAAGCAATTGATCAAAAATTCAAAATTGTAAAAGATTAGAGCGCACAAAAAACCATATGACGAGATTTTACTACTTTATGATAAATTCAAAATCGTGGATTTTTTAAGGCTATAGTTCATAAATTTAGCTATTTTTCTCTCACGATATTGTTTTATAAAATTAAAGAAACAATTGATAAGAAATTTAAAATCATGAAATTTTGGAAGATTATATCTTATCCAAAGAAAATCAATTTTGTTATTTAAAAAAAAAAAAAAAAAAAACTCTAACTGAATCTTGGAATTTTGTATAGTTATAGCTCACAAAAAATGTCATCATATTATTTTATAAGCAATCGATCAAAAAATCTATTTTATAAACATAAAAATTAACGAAATGACACACGTGAATGCGGGCGCGGGCGTGGGCGCATACACATATAATCAATGATAATTCAGATAGAACATAAATATATATGTATATATTATGCTCTTGAGTATTGATTTTTTTTTTTAGAATACTGCGAAAAATATGCAAAACCGGAAGACGCCGGTGCTGTACCGGAGGAGGATTCAAGTAATGCAGAGTTAACCGAAGATGAAAACGGGTCGAGCGACGATGAATTTGTCGGTAAACCGGATCCCTAGGTTTAATGGCTATTTATAAAGCTTTGTATGTACATGAATTTCTCTTTTGCTTATGATGATAATGCGTTATTGTCCTTTTTCGTCTTTTTCAATGTTTTATCGTAAATACTGTTGAAATTATATTTTGTTGTTGGAATTGAATTGGCTTGTCGAAACAACGTTGGAAATTACAGGAACTGTGGATGGAATTTCACTACGTATTTGGTTATTATGATACTTTTGGGTGAGTTTATTGTCAATCTAAAATGATGGGAACGAAACTACAATATAATTTGAATATGGGTAAATAATTATTTTTCGTACAATTTTTTTTTTATCTGTGTAGGATCAGGTGTTTTTTTATCTGATATGTTATACATTGTCATAAATACGATAGAAATGGACGGAACGAGAGAAAATGAGCGGAAAAAATATTTACTTATTTAATTTACAATTTGGCCGTTATAAATTATAGATGTAAATAGGAAAATGATTAAAAAAAAAATTATCGAATTAAAATGACCATATTACCCTTTGAAATTATTCAATAAATACAAATTGTAGTCCATGAATCAAGAAATTGATTAAATTTTGGTTGTCATTGTTTTTATGAAAGGGGGTTGTTAATTGTTATTGGATAATGCTTAATTTTTAAATTTTAAATTTTAAATTTTTATTAAATATATAGTTTTATTTTATTTTAGTATTTATTAAATTTTTTAGTCATTACAAATTGATGAATTTAATTTCATTAATGTTAATTAAAAAATAAAAACAATAAATAAATAAAGGAATATTCGAAGATAATCCCAATTTTAGGGAAAAATTGAAATGGGACATTGGCCCTTTTTTTTTTTTCTTTTTTGGGACAAAACATATAAAAAAATAATTATTAATATTTAAATGTCAGAATTGTAGTTTAAAAAATCCTAATTAATTTTCATATACCTATCAATCATTCTTCCACCATCAACCTTACTTTTTTTTAGCACCACAAACATCAACGGCCACCACCACATCCACCAACAACACTACCACCATCCGACAACATCACAGCGAATACATCGGATCTATCTCTATACCTCTAGTAGAAGCGGCGACGGCAACTGTCCCACCCATCGTTGTGTCCAGATTTGGTTATTTTCGCTTAGATATAACCGTAACTTGACCTCCCTTCTCATCAGATTTGGAGACCCAATCTTTCAGATCTGGTTTGGACTTTTTATTTTATTTTATTTTAATCAGATCCAAAAATTTATTTATTTTTATTGTGGTCGTAGTCAATGTTTTTTGTTGTTTATATTTTTTGATATTTTTGATCGTATAATTTTGATATTTTCTTTGATTTGATCATTATTTGTTGTTATGATGTTGATGACAGTAATAATTAATATTTGTTGTGGGATTTATAGTAATAGTGAATATTTATTGTCAGAGCGACAGTGATAGCGACTGTTTGCTGTGGCGGTGGGGATGCTAATGACGAATATTTACTGTGGCGGTGATATGAAAACGTTTGTTGTTATGATGATGGTGGCCATAGCGAATATTTGTTGTGGTGACAGTTGTGGTAGTAACAAAATATATACTGTAAATTGTGATAAGGACTGTGATAAAGGACGGCGGATAGCGGTGATAACGAATATTTTTTATTTTATCATAGATGGATCCATGCCCATCGGAGCCCACAAGTAAAATTATTAAACGGAATCAGAACCTATCCACATCAATGTCAAGTCTTTTAATTAAATAAATATAGATTAATCTAATTCTCGTTTTTTCAATTTCTATAAATAAATAAAGATTATCATCAACGCCTTTTTTCAAGCAGAAGCATTTCGCTCTTGGGTGGGTGACCTCACTTTGTTTCATCCTAGGTTTTTCGAGGAATCCTTTGTTTCTTCATCGTCAATCCGAAACAGAAGGTAACGCAAACGATCCAATTTATTTTTTTTTGCTCATTTTTCGTACTGTTTTGCTATTTTTTTTTTTAATTTTTCTTTTTTTTTTCCTTGATTTTTCTTGTCCATATTTGAATTATCCATAACCCTGAATACTACCTTATAAGAACCCTTATTGACTCTGTTTTTTTGCGTCTGATCTGGGTTTTTCTGGGTTTTCTGAAATTTTATGCGTTTCATTTTCTGGATATTTCCGATTCTTGAAAAAACTCAAAAACCCTTTTTAGGATTTATGGCGATTCGAGTGATGAACTGATTATTAATGTTTATTTTTATTATTTATTATTATATGTAGTAGCTTATATAGGCGTTGTATAATTTTGGATGATGGCTCGGTTGATTCTACCTTGCAAAGGTTCAAGTTTGTCGAAGACATGTCTCTTGGGTTTGGTCGCCTCTGTTAATGTGATTACCCTATTTTGATTTTGATCTTCTCTCTCTCTCTCTCTCTCTTCTTGCATTTGTTACTTACTTCTGTGTGATTTAACATTCCAAGTTAGGGTTTGAGGGTGTTGAGTTTATCCCACATCTGATGTGGAAGGGATTGGTGGGCAAGTTATAAGGGTAAGGGAAAGCGTCACCTTCACCTCACGAGCTAACTTTTGGGATTGAGGGAGGCCGAAGACCACCCTACACTACACGGAGCAGTAAGACCTGATGTGTAAGGGGGAGATTGTTGGGTTTGTCCCGCACTGGATGTGGAAGGGGATGTGGAAGGGGTTGGTGGTCATGTTATTAGTGTGAGGGAAAGCGTCAGCTAGCTTTTGGGGTTGAGAGAGGCCGAAGACCACCCTACACTACACGGAGCAGTAAGGCCTGATGTGTAAGGGAGAGATTGTTGGGTTTGTCCCGCACTGGATGTGGAAGAGGATATGAAAGGGGCTGGTGGTCATGTTATTAGTGTGAGGGAAAGCGTCAGCTAGCTTTTGCGGTTGAAAAAGGCCCAAAATCACCCTACACTGTTTGTTTCTCCAGTTGGGTTATGTAATTAGTTGAATCAATAAAATGAACGGAATTGTGGATACTATTTGTTTGTTTCCAAACACCCCCCTCACACACAGCCACACACAAAGGTTACCATAGTTGGAAACCTTGTTTTCTCTTGCTAATTTGACTGGCTGGTCATTTTTAATTGAAAGTCTCTCATGAATCTGTCCTTATTTTTTTCGTTTTTGGGTTGTCTGTGATATTGCAGCTTCAGGCTACTTGTCGTGTTAACTCTGTTGGGCATTCGGCGAGGAGTATCAGGCAATACTTTAGTTCCAAGGTTTGAACGAGAACGGGAAAATTCTTTCCTTTTTTTAAAGGTTTTTATTATGCTTTATTCAAGATTTTGAAGTTCTCACCACTTAATTGTTTTTTATTTTTCTAGGTTGTACACCTGAAGGATTATCGTTTCCCATATTACCCTTTACCGTTATCTGCTGTAAGTTGTTAGGTAGCAATTGCCGTTTGGTTGTATGAAATTTTGAATCCTTGGAAATCGTTCATTTCTAATTTCTATTCTGAAGCTCTAATTCCTTGAAACCAAACACTACCTAACAATTTTTTTTTTTCATCTTGTTTTTTTAAAAAAAAAATCTCTTTTAGAGTTCTACGCAAACAAGTAGAAGGCTAATTTGTTCGGTAGCAACTGAAACCTTACCAAAACAAGTTGAAGAATCAGGAATGGAGACACCGAAAGAAATATTCCTTAAAGATTACAAATTGCCCGATTACTACTTTGAGACGGTATATGATCTGTTAAACGATATATATATATATTCTTGTTTGTAAATTCAATAAGCATTATTTTAATCTTTTTATTGACCCTGCGTAGGTGGATTTGAAATTTTCTCTGGGTGAGGAAAATACGATTGTTAGTGCTAAAATAACGGTTTACCCCAGGGTCGAAGGTAGTTCTATAATCTTCTCTCTATTTGTATTACATAATAATAGTAATAGTAATAATAATAATTTTACTTTATTGGTAATCGTTTCTATCTCTCTTTCTCTCTATATATATGCATATATATATACATATGTTATATATATATATATGTACATATATTATATATGTGTACATATGTACATATATACCTAAAGGGCAACCCAGTTCTATAAAGCTTCCGCTACGCCTGGGGTCTAGGGAAGGTCGAACCACTTGGGTCTCTCTCTCTCTATATATATATATTGTAAATTGTAAATTGGTTGGATTGAGTAGAGAAGACATAATAAATCTTCTCTCGCAAAAATAGCCACATTTTTAATCTTGAAATTTGGCATTTGTTTTGATTTTCAAAGTAGCTTTACAAAATTATTGTTCATGGCTAATCGATCTTCATCAATAGGTTCTTCTTCTCCATTGGTCTTGGACGGACAAAATTTGAAGCTTCTATGGGTTAAGGTCAATGGCAAGGAGCTGAAGGTGTGTTATATATACACAATGTTCTTTTGTGTTTGCGTGAGCTATTTCAAAAATAAACTCGGTTTAGAAAAGGGATTTGTATTCGTTTCTTAAGAAAAATTTACATTTTTTTTAAATCAAATTGTTAGAAACAGTCTCTCTTTGTACACAGGGGTACAGTTGCTTACATCTGACTCTCTCAGACCCCGCAAGGTCGGGAGCCTTTATGCACTGGACTGTCTTTTTTGTGAATCAAAGGAATTTGTATTCTTTTCTTAAGGAAAATTTTCAAATTTCATTTTCTAAATCAAGTTCACTTTTCAAACACCTTGCGCAAACACACTCTTAATGGTTCTATTTTCACTCTTAAAGGTTCTATTTTCTTGTGGGTTTTGATTTACCCATCATTTAAAATCAATTATTGTAATAATTCTTTAAATACCACAATTATTTCATATCAAATTTTATAGAACAAAATAATCAATTTTTTTTAGGAATTTACGTATTAAATTCTAACCGAAAAAACTCTTTTTTTTTTTTGTCTCAGGAGGATGAGTTTAAATTGGATTCCCGTCATCTGACTCTGCTATCTCCACCTAGTAGCAAATTTACACTTGAAACCCTAACTGAGATATGTCCACAGAAGAACACGTCATTAGAGGTAAAAAGGCCCTTCATACGCCTTTTGTATCTTCTGTATTATAAATCAGAACGGTGTGGGTTCCACACAATAATTTTTGTCAATAGAACGGTTGAGATCTGTCATTGCAGATGTGGACTAAATCTCAGCCATTCAATTGAAGAGATATTTTCATCCCTTGGATTTTATATTTTGATCCTACCCGTTTTATTGATCATAATTACTTCAACCTACACTTTTGATTTATAATATAAAATTACCTATCTAAAGTAATTATTTAGGTAGAAATTTAAATTTTAAATTTTATAAAAATCTCCTCAATTATTTAATCTTACCGTTTACTATTTTTTTAGGGCCTTTACAAGTCATCCGGAAACTTCTGTACACAATGTGAAGCAGAGGGTTTCCGAAAAATTACATTTTATCAGGTTCTTATATGAGATGCTGATTGATTTATTTTTTTTAATTATTATTTTGGCACTTTACTAATGGCTTTATTTTTCGTATATCAGGATCGTCCCGATATTATGGCTAAGTACACTTGTCGTATCGAAGCCGACAAGTCATTGTACCCTGTCTTGTTGTCTAATGGAAATCTCATAGAGCAAGGAGACCTAGAGGTGAAATTACCTTAAAATTCGTCAATAATTTATATTTTTAACAAATTTATGAAAACATATTAGAATTGTTCCCCGATTTCTGTTTCTATTCCAAATTTTGTGGGAACACAAGCATGACAATACTAAGGCGCCATGTTATAACACTTTGTTAAGTACTTTGTTTTTGCTTGAGTAGCGTTTGTTTTGGCTCTAAAAAGTACTTGAAATCAAGAAAGTATAAGTTCCTTTTTTTCCCGAAAAATAAAATTATTTATTTATTTTTTCTTTCTTGGATTTTTTTATATATTTTTTTAATCCTCCACGAAATTCTTTTGCATTCAGATTAAGAGATTATTTATATGGATAAGACTAAGTTATCGTTTTATTTTTCTTTTGCTTTTAAGTATAAAAATTGCTTAAAAAAGTGTTACCAAATGCTGCCTAAACAAAAAACGTTTCCTTTTTTCAGGGAGGCAAACACTATGCTCTTTGGGAGGATCCTTACAAGAAGCCTTGCTATCTTTTTGCCTTGGTTGCTGGGCAGTTGAAGAGCAGAGATGATATATTCACAACACGTTCAGGTCGTAATGTGTCTCTCAAAATATGGACCCCGGCAGAGGATCTTCCCAAGACTGAACATGCTATGTATTCTCTTAAAGCGGCCATGAAATGGGATGAAGATGTTAGCAAAATTTCCCCTTTCTTTTTGCATTTTTTTTTGAGAGATGATATTAATATGCATTAATAGTTCTAATACCGTCCTTTTTTTTTTTTTAAATAGGTTTTTGGTCTTGAGTATGATCTCGACCTCTTCAATATCGTTGCAGTTCCAGATTTCAACATGTTAGTTGCTGACCATTTTTGTCCACCATCTATTTTTTCATTTTTTTTTCTTGGGGGAGGGGGAGTATTTTCCCCTAATTTACTGACTGTTTCTTGTTTTCATGAATTTGCAGGGGAGCCATGGAAAACAAGAGTTTAAATGTATTTTTTTTTTTTTGGCTTGAATTCTAATTAAGAAGTTAGTAGCTTTGGTTTTTACACGTTTTTTTTTCCTTTCAGATTTTTAATTCCAAGCTCGTTCTTGCCTCACCGGAAACTGCCACAGATGCTGATTATGCCGCTATATTGGGTGTTATTGGTCATGAGGTACTCTTCATTCATTAAAGTATATGCTTGCAATTCTGCATCGCCCACCCCACCCCCCACCCCCAAAAAAAAAAGCACCCAAGCACCCACATGTGAAAAAAAAGGTGAATTTGTTATGATTTATGTTTCATTTCTTGTATCTTTTGCAGTACTTCCACAACTGGACAGGCAACAGGTTGGCTTATTTTCTTGTCTCATGTTTAATTTTTTTAAACTTCTAGGGTATTTTGTGTAATACTTATAAAATGTGTTCTACTATTTTTAGAGTAACATGTCGGGACTGGTTCCAGCTCAGTCTAAAGGAAGGCCTCACCGTTTTCCGTGATCAGGTGTGGATATATATATTTATATTTACATAATAAATGTTCATATCCCTAAAAATAACACTAATCATATTCAATTTACAGGAATTTTCATCGGACATGGGAAGCCGGACAGTGAAGCGTATTGCTGATGTTTCTAAGCTTCGGATTTATCAATTTCCACAGGTTTTAATTACTTGATTATTTTTATTATTTATTTATTTTTATGTAAAAAATATAATTATTATATGAATAACATATTTATTTTTCAAGCTGGTTTCAATTAATTAATTATTATTATTATGATCTTGAACTTGTAGGATGGTGGTCCAATGGCTCATCCTGTACGGCCTCATTCTTACATCAAGGTCGAATTACTACCACCTCTCTAAATACTCTCTTTCATAAAGATCGTTCTTGCTTATGTTCTTATTGGTCTTCTCTTCTTTTTTTTCTTTTCTTTTTTTTTTTTTTTTTTTGTTTTCAGATGGACAACTTCTACACAGGCAATTTTTATTTTTTATTTTTAAATTTATTTATTGTTTGTTTCGGTCTTTAATATGCTAATGAATTTATATGTTCTATTGTGGTTTCTTCTGCAAATGCAATGGATATGATGGATGATTTTGGTGTATTCGCTGATTGCAACATGCAGTGACGGTAAATTTTTTAAATTAATGTTTTATTTCTGTATTTTTAATATTTCCAATTTATCTTTATTGAAAAGTTTTTTCCTTTTTCCCCTTATTTTTCTATTTCAATTTTTTTTTTCTTTTTAGTGTCTTTCTTATGAAGTTGGTTTCATTTCTTGTTGCAGGTGTATGAAAAGGTTTGAAAATCTCTCTCTATATATGTGTGTGTGTGTGCGCGCGCGCTTTGTGTTCATGTTTTGTGTATGTTCTTACCAGGGAGCCGAGGTTGTGAGGATGTACAAAACCTTACTTGGCAGTCAAGGATTCAGAAAAGTAAGAATGCTGTGCTTGAACCACAATTTTGTTGTTCTTAAACATTGTTTTGGCTATTTGTGCAAATTGTTTCCTAAAACTCTCTTTTCAAAAGTTTTGGGAACTGTTTTTAAATTTGTAAACCTAGCGGACCCTAATAGTAAATTTGCCTTCTTGAAATTTCAAGGGGATGGATCTATATTTTGAGAGGCATGATGGGCAAGCCGTGACATGCGAAGACTTCTTTGCAGCCATGAGAGATGCCAACAATGCAAATTTTTCCAATTTCTTGCTCTGGTGCGCCGTCTCTCCCCCCCTCCCCTCCCTTGTCCTTTTTTTTTATTGTTTAATTTAAAGTGATTTTTTTTTTTTATAATTTTTCAATTTGTCTAGTGTTTCGGGAACAGAAATATGGGAACACAAAAAAATTATGTTTCTTTTTTGAGAACGGGTTTGTTCTTAAATTTCTGTTTGTTTCCATATTTTCTGAGAATGGAAACAATTTTATTTTATTTTGAATAGAAACACTAAATTGAACACTAAACCTTGTATTGATGCTTACACTTTTGAATGAAACAATGTTTTTTAGGTACTCCCAAGCCGGTACTCCTCGTGTTAAGGTTGTTTCTTCTTACAATGCTGAATCAAAAACTTATTCATTGAAGTTCAGGTATGCGGCTATTTTTTTGGGTGGATATTTCTGCTTATGAGGTAAATGTTCATGTTCGTAGACCACTTGCATAATTTATACTGGAATTGGCAATTTCTGTTTACAGTCAAGAGGTGCCACCGACGCCAGGGCAGCCAGTGAAAGAACCCATGTTTATTCCTGTGAGTGTTGGTCTATTGGACTCAAACGGCAAAGACATTCCTCTTTCCTCTGTTTATTATGATGGAAAATTGGAACCTCTTGGAAGCAACGGCCAGCCTGTTTACAATACCGTTCTTAGACTAACAAAGGTCAGTTCAACCAATATATATATATATATTCTGCTCTCAAAATTGTTCTAAAAATCTAGCAACAGTAGAGGAACAATTTTTTTCGCACTATTTTTATGTCTGTTCCACACTTTTTGGGAGCAATAAAAATAAAATAAAATCCTGGCCTTCTCCTTCCCCCTCATTCTCCTTCCTCCCCAAATACTCACCATAATATATAGACACACACACACACACATTTCTGTCTTTTGTAGAAAATTTGTAAGGGGAAAGGAAGAGGTTGGAAATGCCCATGAAGTCTCCTTAAAAATAGTTGGATGCAAGGTAGTTGACTCTGTCGTGTCCAAAATTTTAACAGATTTATTGATTTGGACTTAAGTGAGATGATTACGGAACTTCAGGGTATTATGAGTTCACATTGAAACTATGATGACCGAAGTGAAATAATGGTCAAACTTCATGGGTACGAAGTGTCAAAAACCCAAAACAAAATAACATGAGTAAAAGATTCATGTTTCTGTTCCTGTTTTTTGGTTTCTGTTGATCCCAAATTTTTAGAAATGCTACCTGAATGCCACGTTGGGGTTTCTTGTTTCTGTGCTCAGAAAACTAGGAACATAAACAGAAGAAAATTAGCCACGTTGGTGTTTCCGTTTTCCAAATTTTAGAAGCAGTAGCCAAACGGCACCTTAGCTATATTTTTTTTTTTTTTTTGTTATTCACAAAGAAAACTTAAAAAAATCAATCTTTTTTCTGTTCTTATCCTATGTTTTTGGAACCAATTTATATTTGTTCTTATCTTTGTGATAATAAGCAGAAAGAAGAAGAATTTGTGTTCTCAGATATACCTGAGAAACCGATTCCATCTCTCTTGCGGGGATACAGCGCTCCCATCCGTCTCGATTCTGATCTCACAGACAATGAGCTTCTTTTCCTCCTCGCTCATGATACAGATGAGTTCAACCGGTATACACACACACACATCTATTAAAATTATCTTCTAATTTTCTAGAAGCTCCCCCCCCCCCCCCCCCCCCCCCCGCCTTTCTTTTTTAATAACTTTTGTCATGTTTCAGTTGGGAGGCCGGACAAGTTCTTGCTCGGAAGCTGATGCTAAGCCTAGTGGCCGATTTCCAACAAAACCGACCCTTGGTTCTTAGTACACAATTCGTGAACGGTTTTAAGAGCATTCTCTGTGATTCGAGTTTGGACAAGGTAAAAAGAAAAAAATGGTTTTGTTATTTATTTTTTGGGAGAGTTAATTGTGATTTTATTGATGAAATTTGGTATTTTATTTAGGAATTTATTACCAAGGCAATAACTTTGCCTGGGGAAGGGGAGATCATGGACATGATGGAAATTGCAGACCCTGATGCTGTTCATGCGGTTCGATCTTTTATCAGGAAGAAACTTGCTTCGGAATTGAAAGAGGAATTCATCAATGCGGTATGAAATTGAGAGAGAAAAGGGGGGGGGGGTTAGTGTTTCTGTTCCTAGAAAACTTGGAACAGAATCATAGAAAATGAACCCCCCCCCCCCCCCCCCCCCCCCAAAAACAATTTTTTTTAATATATTTCTGTTCTTTCCTAGATTTCAAGTCTAACTTTTTTTAGAACAGAACATAATATGGGATCAAAAACTTCTGTTTCTATTATGTTCCCATGTTTTTAGAGCAAATTTATGGGAACCGAGCAAAAATATTCCCAATTTCTGTTTCTGCTCCAAGTTTTCAGGGAACAGATCGGAAAAGGGGAGTTGGAGCGCTGAACAAACGTGATTTTTCTTTTTCTTTCTGTTTCTGTTTCAAGTTTTTTGAGAACAGAAACAGACCAAAAATTTGCACTAATCAAACACTTTTTTTTTTTAAGTTCAATTTGGGAAATATTATAGTTTTTGGCTTGCGTTCTCAACAGGTAAAAAGCAATAGGAGCTCGGAGAAGTACGAGTTTAACCACACCAATATGGCGAGACGAGCTCTTAAAAATGCTTCCCTTGGTCCGTGTACTTTTAATTTTTTAATAAAGAAAATAATTAGGGGGCAAAAATGAATTTATTTAACCATCCTTTTTTATGTTCTGTTTACAGCATATCTTTGTACGCTCGAAGATCCGGAGCTAACCGAGCTTGCTCTTCATGAGTATAAAGCGGCCACTAATATGACAGATCAATTCGCGGCTCTTGCCGCCATTGCTCAGAATCCCGGCAAAACCCGTGATGATGTTCTTGCTGATTTCTATAACAAGTGGCAGCACGATTTCTTGGTATGTTTTTATTTATTAATTTATTTTTGTGAAACTGATAAAAAAAAAAAAAAGAAAAAAAGAAAAAAAAAAGTCATATTATTGTTTTTGTTCCTAGTTTTTGGTGAAGTGAAACAAAACAAAAAAACAAAAAAGTAGAAACTCGAATATTAAACAAGTGACACTGTAATGTTTCTGTTTTTGTTCCCAGAACAATTGGGAACCAAAAAAAGTTCATTTTTTCACTCCAAAATTTGTTAGAAAAATCTGTTCCTAGTTTTTTGGGATTGGATTGTCTGCAATGTTTTTCGTTTTACAATTTATTCAGGTTGTGAACAAGTGGTTTGCTCTCCAAGCAACATCGGACATTCCCGGGAATGTTGAGAACGTTCAGAAACTCTTGAATCATCCTGCTTTTGACCTTCGCAATCCAAATAAGGTCCGTTAATTTTCGCTTTATTTGTTGGGAAATTGCTCTCTTTTTTAAACAGAAAAAAAGTCAATTAATTTTTTTTAATAAATGTAGGTTTATTCTTTGATTGGTGGATTTTGCGGTTCTCCCGTGAATTTCCATGCGAAAGACGGATCGGGCTACAAATTCTTGGGAGAAATGGTGGTGCAACTCGACAAATTGAACCCCCAGGTTGGGTTTAACGGGAGGGCATTTTGGTCATTTTAATTATTATTAATTTTTTTATTTTTTATTTTTATCTCGATTGTGTAATAACCGTTCTTGTATTGCAGGTGGCGTCTCGTATGGTTTCTGCATTCTCTCGGTGGAAGCGTTACGACGAAACCCGTCAATGCCTCTCCAAGGTAACATTACTTTAAATTCAAAATTAATAAAAAATCTCATTTCTTTTTGGATTGAAAGTTATATATATATATATATATATATTTTATAAATCAGGATTTATTACATTTGAGATTTTTTTGACCATCGAATGATACACTTAAACATACTCTCAACAAAATGGTTTTTCATGACTGATGTATTTGAACTAATTGTAAGATATTAACAGGGTATATGCTCGTGTGTGTTTATAATATTCGGTATTTGTGAAAAATATTTTTTTACAGGCGCAGTTGGAGATGATCGTGTCCGCCAATGGACTCTCGGAGAATGTGTTTGAGATTGCATCGAAGAGCTTGGCGGTTTAAACGACTCCGGGAGGGGAAGGTTTGTGTTTGAGATCGAATTGAAGAGCTTGGCGGTTTAAACGACTCCGGGAGTGTAAGGTAGGTTTGTTTTTGGTTGTGTTAATTTGAAATGGAGTTTTTTCCTTGTTTTGTTTTTTTTTTTTTTGTGTGGGAATAATGTCAATTAACTCTTACTTATAAGGTGCTAATAAAATCTTGATTACAATAATGAGAGGCTACATTTTTTGTGCAATTCGAAATGAAAAAATTTAACTGGAAAAAAATAAAAATCGTGAAATTTTTAAAGACGAGAATCTGATTTCACTATTTGTATGGAAACTTGAAATTGTGAAATTTTACACGATATATAGCGCTCAAAATTTTTTGACTTCATTACTTTTACGTTTTTTTAAAAAAAAATCCGATTTTGAAATTTTTATGTGATAATATTATTTTATAGAGCAATAGAAGCAATTGATCAAAAATTCAAAATTGTAAAAGATTAGAGCTCACAAAAAACCAGATGACCAGATTTCACTACTTTATGATAAATTCAAAATTGTGGATTTTTTAAGGCTATGGTTCATAAATTTTGCTATTTTTCTCTCACAATATTGTTTTATAAAATTAAAGAAACAATTGAAAAGAAATTTAAAATCATGAAATTTCGAAAGATTATGTTTCATCGAAAAAAAAATCAATTTTGTTATTTAAAATAAAAAATCTAAATCTTGAAATTTTGTAAGGTTATAAGTCACAATATAAATAAAAAAAAAAAAGGATTTCAAAACTCTTATGCCATAATATTATTTTATAAGCAATCGATCAAAAAATCTATTTTATAAATAATTTATCAAAAAATCGAATTTGTGAAATTTTGTAAGGCTAGAGCTGACGAAAGAATTCGATTCCCAAACTTTTATTCCACCACATTATTTTATAGAGATCACAAATTTAAAATCGAGAGATTTGAAAAAATTATAATTCATCGAAAAATCAATTTTTGCTACCTTTATGAAAAAATTTACAATTTTTCAAGGATATGGCGCACAAAACATTTGATTTTACTATTTTTAAGCCACGATATCATTTATAAAGGAATTAATTGATAAAAAAATTCAAAATTATGAAATTTTAAAAGGTTATGTTTGAAAAAAAAAAACGCTATTTTTATTTAAAAAAAAAACAAAACTAAAAACTATGGAAATTTGCAAGGGTATAGCTCATCAAAAAACACGATTTCGCTACGTTTGTGTCACAACATCATTTTATATGGTAGAGAAAGAAGTTGATAAAAAATTTAAAATCGTGCGGCTATAACTCAAGCAAAAAGTTTCAATTTCGCTATTTTGAAAAAAAAAATGAAAATAGTGGAATTTTGTAAGATTTTAGCTCACAAAAAAAATCGTTTCTTTAGTTTTATTTCATAATATCATTTTATAAAGTAATAGAAGCAACTGGTTAAAAAATTAAAATCGTGAAATTTTGAAAAATCATATCTCACCGGAAAAAAAAAAAAAATTCCTACTTATAAAAAAAAAAAAAAAACACACTCATAAAATCATGAAATTTTGAAAGATTATAATAACAACTGAGCTTTTGCTCCCCTTAAAAGCCCCTTTAAGTGGGGTCAGGAACATGAATTCGCTTAATCGATCAAGGGTTATTCCTTTGGTTAAGTTTAATATCATATCATCAATTCTAATAGTCTCATCCCAGATCTTCTTAGGCTTATCTCTTCATTTTGTAGTCCCTCACACTTGAACGAAAGCACATTTGTTCACTAGTGCTTCAATGGATCTTCTTTACAAATGTCTAAATTATCGTAAAAGATTCTCTCATCATTGTAAACAATAAAAATAAAATTCGATTTTGCTACTTTTATGCCGCATTATCATTTTATAGAGTAACGAAAACAATTGATTAAAAACTAAAAACTATGAAATTTTGAAAGATTTTATCTCACCGAAAATATTCTTATTTGCTACTTTTACTAGAAAATAAAAAAATGTAGAGTTTTGCAAGACTAAGGACTTGTTTGATAATGACTTAATTTTTAAATATTGAAAATTTAAGTGCTGAAATTTTAAGTGCTGAAAATTTGAAAAGGTTGTTTGATAAAATTGTGCTGAAAATTTAAGTGCTGAATTTTTTTTATTTGTTTGATAAGTACAAAATTTGTATGCTAAAAATTGTTTAATTTACATAACTACTTTTGAATCAAGATAATGTGAAAAAAAAAATAAAAATAAAAAAAATAAATAAATAAATGAGAACAAAACAATAAAGTTAGGGGGCCATTTTTTTTAAAAAAAAAATTATATTAAAATTAAAAGTAGAAATTAACCTAAAAATATGTAAATATTATATATATATTTTTTTTTTATGTAATTTGATTGCTTAAATTAAATTATAACAATAATTTAAATATAAAATAAATAAAAAAATTATAAAATAATTCAAAATTAATTCAATTCTCATTAATCCTAACTCTAATTAAACGTTTATAGGGAATTAAGAATAAAATAGTCAAAACATTTTTTTTTTAATTGAAAAATAATGGAGTGCATTAAGCAAAATGAAATAAGTGAAGGAACTTTGACTTAATTTTTTACTCATATTTTGACTTAATTTTTAAGTTAATTTAATTAATTAAGTAATAACAATTACATTTATCAAACAAATTTAATTAATTAAATATTTAATATAATCAATTTTAAGTACTTAATTTTTTTTATCAAACATGCCCTAAAGCTCACAAAAAACCAACAACATGATTTCACTACTTTTATGACAAAATATCATTCCATATAGTTAACAAAGAAATTGATAAAAAAATTTAAAATCGTAAAATTTTGAGAGGCTATAAGCTAATATGAAATTTGATTTCGCTATATGTATAAAATAACTCAAAATTCGTGGAATTTGTCAATGTTATAGCTTAAAAAAATTGGATTTCACAAATATTATGCCACAGTATAATTTTATAGAGTAATAGAAGCATTTGGTAAAAAACTCAGTGTTGTAAAATTTTGAAAGACTATAGTTCACTGAAAAAATTGATTTTGCTACTTTTATTAAAAAAAAAAAAAAAAAAAAAAAGAAACTCAAAATCGTGGAATTATACAAGGTTATAGCTCATTTTTTAGAGTAAATGAAGCAATTGATCAAAAACTCAAAATCGTGAAATTTTGAAAGATTATCTCACCGAAAAAATTAGATTTTACAGTTTTTATGAAATACTCAAAATCTTTTTTTTTTCAATGCTATAACGAAACGATTGATCAAAAACTAAAAATTGTGAAATTTTGAAAGGTTATAAATTCATCGAAACAATTCTGATTATGTTGATTTTATGAAAAACTCGAAATCGTAGAATTTTGAATTTTAACATCCGCTTATCTCAAATGTTAAATATATGAAAGCCGAATTCCCATTGTAATTATCTCAAATATATGAAAGGCGGATTTTAGATTTTTTAACAGATTTAGATAACTTGTCACGTAGATTTAGCCGTGAGCCTTCTCGTAGCACATAGACGACGATGCTAATTTACCCCCACATCATTATTAATTCATGGAAAGTAATTTATTGAATATGAAAGAATATATTTTGAATTATTATTTTAATGAAACATAAAATAACAAATAACAAATTATAATTTTAATGCTAATTATGTGGGAAATTTGATGGACCAACCGTGCATGTTAGCCTCGAGTGGTGGGAAAAGGGGGGAACTTTCATGGTAGGGCCAATCTTACGCAGCGGGTGCGCACGAAATCCATTGGGAAAAGGGGAATAAACCGCACGTGGGGGACTTTTTCGACACAACCAAAGGTTCTTGGTAAAAACAATAGAGATATAATTACATTAAACTTTTAAAATGCCTTTTAAATAGTATTGGTTTTCTTCTAATGACAAAATTACCCTTATTAACATAACCAAAAAAAAAAGAAAAAAGTGAAGTTGCGTTTGGGTATGAGATTTGACAAATTTAAAAGATTTGTTAATGAAGGGATGACCATCATCACCACTGTGGGGGTCAGTGACAGCAGTAGGCGGCAATGGTTAGCAAACGGAGGCAGTTGGCGCCTGGCGGCCTGTGGCAGTGGTGGTCGACGGTCGGCCGGTGGAGGTGGTCAGCTGTCGGCGGCGGCCGAAGGCGGCTGTCGGATCTAAAATTCCTCATTGGAGAAATTTGTAAATTACACCTAATTTGAAAGGATTTCCATATCTCTCATTCACTACTATTTTTTAATTGAAAGAATTTTACAAATCATTTCTCATAAATAGCCAAACAAGATATTTGTCAAAAAGAGACTCTTAAAATCCTTTACCCAAATCAAATCTCCCCCCCCCCCCCAAAAAAAAAATCTCTTATCCAAACACAACAGGCCGCCTGAATTTTCTGTAATTCAGTAGGTTTAGATAATTTAAATGTCTCAATGCATATTTATAAAGAGATCCCGAAAAGTTGTGTCATTTTCGATGGATGTTTATCGAATAAACATGTTTTTCAAGATCAAGAGTATTCACATGGTAACTGGTCATGAAATTTTGGACTCACGTGGTAGATCCATGAGTAGACTCGATCTGATCCATAATCCAACAAAACTAGAAATTGGGTTAAAAAATATTACATCTCCTAAAATTTCTACAATTTCTCGCTATTCACATCAAACTTCTTTTCGCCAGTCTCCCTTAGTTCAAGAAACAGATACCCGCGAATCACCCCACTCATTGCGCGGGTTCCTGACTCTTGGATGGGTTTATTGCAGTGCGGGTTGGCTGCATATCCCTACTTCTCTACACGTCTTAACCACCAATTTTTCTTCCATTTAAATCTACCGCTCCACTGACCTCAAAGTTCTGATACAGTCCCTTTTTTTTCTATCTAAATTTATAAGGTGACTTTAGCTACGGAGTATCCCTAGTTTATTATAAATCATAATGTTTTTCTAAAATGTTTTTTTAATTAACGATTTGAGGACAATTGATGATTGAGATGATCTGATGAAATATTTTAAAAAAAAAATTATCGCTTAAAAATCTCGCAGAAAGCGGTTGAATTTAATTAAATTTTGTACTATTTTAGTTTCCGATATATATATAAATTTAAAAATCGTTATAATGTCTTTAAATACGGGAAATCTATCTTACTCTAAATTTTATGCCACCAGGGCTATTTTAGTCATTTCATCGATATATGAATATATAAATATTAAACTCCAAAAGAAAACTTTAAACGCTTCGGTAATCACTGCCGTGTTTGACCTCATAAACGACGGTTGCATTGTTGGACCATATGCAGTGCTGGAGAGAGATTTGATTTTGCAGTTTTGCTTATGCATAAGTCCGTGAATCGATTTCTTCTACTGGAAACTTGTTTGTTTACTGTGATTTTGTCCTCCATTTTTGTTTCTGAAGATTTTGATTTGCTCGAGCACGTTGCATTTTTTTTTTCTCGGGAGATTTGATTAGAAATTGCTGAGATTGGTGAATGGAACGAAGATTTCTGGCTGTAAATCAGTTGAATTGTTTGTTTTCTTGATATGGAGATGATGAGAGGAGCGAATGGAGATATGAGAAGCGTGAACACCGCTTTGGAGACTGTAAGCGCTGCAGCTACTGCGATCGCTTCAGCTGAGAATCGTTTGCCCCAAGCTTCAGTTCAGGTAAGTCGTTTTCGATTTCATTTGATTTGAGATTTGAGGTTCGTAATTTTAAGTCTGTTTTTCTATGCTAGCGGTTAACTTTCGAGTATGAGATGGCTAATTAGATTGAAGATCTGCTAGCTTTATATGTTCATTAGCTTACTTCTTATGGCAGGATTTTTAATAGATTTGGATTCATTGCTTACTGTGACATTGAATACGGTTTGATTTTGTGTTGATGTTAGTCTTGTTCTCTATAGATTCTAAAAGCTGACTATTATTTTGATAAATTACATGAATTTAGCTCTTGATAGATCCAAAGTGAAAGTGGCTGTTTAGTTTGATCGAATTGATATAAATTGGTATAGAATTCGGTTAGGATTAAGGAATTTTGTATATAGCAAATACCAATATGTCTGATTTCGGAATGAACAACATAACCTTAAATCTAATCGAATGCATCATATTAGAAATTGCGCTATTCGTTGTTATATTGAAACCAATAACCTTGTTCAGTAATATCTCCTCTAAGTTACTGTACTTCATAACAATGGGTGCTTTATGGCAGGATTCAGTGGAAGTCTACCAGTTATAATGAAACAATGTTCACAACAAAAAAAGATAAATGAAAAATGATACAAATGCCTTTTTTGAAGACAACATTATTTTGTTTGAAGAAGTCTAATCTTTCGGCAATTTCTTTATTACTGAAAGTTAAGTTTTGGCGGTGTCTATTTTAACTAGTGACCGACAAATTAAGATAACTGAATTTTAAATGGGGATGCAACTCATGATTATGAATTCACTAATCTAAGAAGAGCTTAGGTGTTTCTCTGGGAGAATATGAGGGCACTCTTTATGGGTCAAGGCTAATATTTTTTGGTTTTTCCTGGATAAATTTATTCAGCGGTTTAAGATAGCCGGTTAGAACTAGAAGTAATCATGAAGACTAAAGGCCTCTAAAAGCATCATCTTCCATGTAATCTGCATTGCATCCTTGCATAATCTACCAAATGCATAAGTTTGTTGATTGCCACTCCTTATTAGCCGCTTACAAGCAAAGAGAGTAAAAGACTATTCTACCCTTAATAATATAAGATATAATAACTCTAGCATAAGTTGTAGCTGCTCAATACGATTTTTAACGAGGTCATTGAAGAGGCACGAGCATTTGCCCTCTGGTGCCGAGAGAAACTCCCTATTGACTTTTGATGAATCTCTTGTGTCCGTTTATGTTTGATGACAAACAAGTGAATATAAAAATTGGAAAAATGAACTGATTTGGTTTGACTTGTGTTCTTCTACGTTATCTGTTGCTTTCAGATATGCACAAACTGGTTTGACTACTTTAATTTGTAATGTTTTCATTGTTACTTTGGTGGGGTCAAAATAGTGGGACATTGGGCTTCCATTTGTTCCAATTCTTATTGTCTCCATTTTTTTGGCAGGATAGTTGTGGAAAGTAGAGAACAGTGAAAAGTAAAGTATAAACTTTACGAAAATAACTTTATTGCATGGATTATATTTTTCTGAAGGAATGCCACATTTTTCTCACCAAAAAAGAAGATGCAACAACAACGAAAAAGAAAAAATAGGCTTGTGCCTCTCATAACCCCAAACGTTAGGTCATGAGCTGAGTCTTTCCCTCACACTTATAATTTCACCACCCGTCCCTTCCACATCCGATGTAGGATAAACCCAACATACCCTAAACCAAAATCTCATACAGTGTTTGCCAAACATACTCCAAACCCATGCAGTAAAATTTATTTTATTTCTCCTTTCTTTCATCGAACTTTCCTCTACTTTGACCTCCTTGTTTCATGTTAAGATAGCTATTACATAGCATGGGTTCACAATTTGATTCAAGCAACTATTTTTCAAATCACAAACACTTTAAAAAGTTATGCATGATGAATCTGATACAAAAGGATAGTTTTCCAATGGGCTCATGCGCTCATTTACTGAATTTTCTTTTTCTTTTTTTTGTTGTTTCCGATTTTCTTCTGACAGTATTGACATAATCCATTTTCGTCTTTAGAAAAGAAGATGGGGAAGCTTCTTGAGCAAATACTTGTGTTTCCGATCTCAAAAACACAGCAAAAGAATTGGGCACGCTGTCCTTGTTCCCGAACCACCAGGAGCAGCAGAGGGTCCTGCAGCTGAAAATCAGGCGCAACCCCCTCCTCATCCTCCTGTAGTGATTCCCTTTGTTGCACCTCCCTCCTCACCAGCATCTTTCCTACAGTCAGAACCACCTTCTGCCGCCCAATCACCACCTGGCTTACTTTCCTTTGCCTCCATGACCGCCAACATGTACTCCCCCAGTGGGCCCCACTCAATCTTCACGATTGGTCCTTACGCTCACGAGACTCAATTAGTATCGCCCCCGGTTTTCTCAACATTTACAACCGAGCCATCCACTGCCCCTTTTACTCCTCCGCCGGAGTCCGTCCACTTGACCACTCCTTCCTCGCCGGAGGTTCCTTTTGCTCGGCTTCTTGACCCCAACCAACACCAAGGATCAGGTACTTTGACGCCGGAGTCTGTGGGGCCCACTTCTCGCGATACATTTCATCTGAACCGTCAAAATTCGGGTCTTTCTCTGCTGGCGAATTCGTTCAGCAGATGGAGGAACGTTGAGAATGGAGTCAACCATAGAGTTTCGTTTGAAATAACTGCCGAAGAAGTTGTCAGATGCGTGGAGAAGAGGTCGGCGGCTGGATTTCATAGGGAAAACAAAGAACATGCAGATCAGAAGAGCCGGTCACTCAATGTGGGATCTGCCAAAGAGTTTAATTTTGACAATGTGGATGGAAGAAATCTCAACAAACCCGGTGTGGGTTCAGATTGGTGGGCAAACGAGAAGGTTTTGGGGAAGGAGGGTGGATCGGGTAAGAACTGGTCCTTCTTCCCTGTGTTGCAGCCGGGAATCAGCTAACAAAAATGATTCTCTTGAGAGTTTAAACGGCATAAAATCCCCCCTCTCTCATGCATTCCTTGACGATAGATAAAAACATTATGTAGGAACTTAGCATTGCTTTTGATATTGTAATATTTTCGCTGCCAAAGGCCAAAAAACCTATAGACTAACACCCATTTGAATACTGCTACCTCTCTCTCTCACTATATGTGTAACATAAAAAAAATGGTCGCTCAGTGCACGAAGGCTCCTACCATTGCGGGTCCGGAGAGGGTCAGATATGTAATATAAATTGATAGAAAATGTAGTAAAATCGATGCTACTTATATTTTATCGTGCTATACGTAGTTTGCTTCTTTGATTCAACAGGATATTGTTCGGTTTCACTATGGTCTTCAAGGTCATTTCTCCCCAGTTACACAAGGATGGTTATGATCATCATTTAACTTCTGGAGTATCAGGTAATTTTTTATATTATCTAGAGATTGAGCTAATCTTATTGTTGAATTGCACTGAAAAATATCACTTTTTCTGGGCCGACCTCTATGACATTGAAAAAAAATAGTTTTTTGTCTTGCACTCAATTTCAAATAGTTTTTTGTCTTGCACTCATGAGCCTTGGCCTAATTTTCAAAGGTGGTTGAATAGTTGATAAAGATATCATATATACTCATCTACAGCTCTTTGCCTTTATTCATGTTTGAGGACAGTGATGTTCTTACTACATTATTGATCAATTTTGTTATTCATAAATTGTCAAATCCCTATAAAAAGTTAAAAGGGTTTGTTATATTTCACTTCCTTCTCTGATTTATAAACCTGAAATATAAAATAATAGGGTATATAAAATGACAAATTTCTCTGGAATGACACCTATGCCATAGACTCGTGGACCACATGGCTTCCTTCATGTGTAAGAATTGAATTGCTTTGTTCTTTCTCTTTCCATTTTTTATTTTTATTTTATTTTCCCTGAATACTTAGAACATAAGCAATTTTTTATCCTCCTATTTGTATTTCCGTTCCATGTTTTCTGAGAACAAAAACACTGAAAAAACACCACCTTAGTGTTGAAAACTAAACTGTTGAATCCCACATCGATTGTGTTACCTGATCTTGAGCTATATATAAAGTCTAGGGTAATCCCCCTCTTACAAGCGTCTTTTGAGAGTGCAATAGGCCCCATTAAATTTTTATGTGGTATCAGAATCAAGCCTTATGTTTGATGTTGGTCGTGTTGAATCCCACGTCAATGTTGAGCTCTCCGATCACAGTGGTTTGTCAAAGTCCTCCCTGCACTTGAGGGGCATGTTGCATTCCACTTTTATGTTGGGCCCCCGATGTCCGTTCGCAATAGTTTGGCGAAGTCCATCATGTGCGTGGGGGCGTGTTGAATTCCACATCGCTTGTGTGTTACCTGATCTTGAGCTATATATATTGCCTAGAGTAATTCTGCTCTTACAAGACGTTTTTTTTTTTTAAGGGTGAGTTAAGCCCATCGTCTTTTGAGAGTGAGTTAAGCCCATTCTATCTATGGACAAACATCTTCTTAAGAAGTTAATGTTGAGGAGATTGAATCAAGACATGCTGGTCCCCACTCCCTCCCCCTCAAAAAAAGAAAGAAATAAATATAAAGAAAAAAGGGGAAATGGAAAAGGATTAATTGCTTTGACTTTTCATTGGAGGAGGTTGTTCCCTCAGTTATTCACATGACTTGGGAAAGTGTGGAGTTTCGATTATATGACATAATCCTGATTTTCTCTACAAAAGAGACTCCTGACCGGTATTCATCCATGACATCCGCAGTAGGAAAGGCCTACCTGGGTTCTTCTCATCTCATCTGGTGCAGGTTCTAATATTTTATGAATATTCATATTTTTAATTTTCTTCATTGCATATATTTATATGGTTTTCAATTCTCATTCTTTTTCCTTTTCAGGTAAAGAATTTTAACAAATTCCTGAACTTGGTCCTTCAGATTCTCCACAATTAAGCAAAACGCTCTGGTCTTTTTTCTCTAAATGACTTTAGCTTCCCCTGTAAAAGTAGTTTTAGGCACAGTTGCCTTTGCAATTTTCTGGGTTTTGGCTGTTTTTCCTGCAGTTCCGTTCCTCCCCATCGGCCGAACCGCCGGTTCACTCCTGGGAGCCATGCTCATGGTCATCTTCAGAGTAGAAACCCCAGACCAAGCCTATGCTGCTATAGACCTATCCATCCTCGGCCTCCTCTTTGGCACAATGGTCGTCAGTGTCTACCTTGAACGAGCCGACATGTTCCATTACTTAGGCAAATTAATGTCCTGGAAAAGCCACGGCCCAAAGGACTTACTCTGTCGAATCTGCATTGTCTCTGCCATTTCCAGCGCCCTCTTCACCAACGACACCAGCTGCGTCATCCTAACCGAATTTGTCCTCAAAATCTCCAGACAACACAACATCCCTCCCCACCCATTTCTATTGGCCCTGGCCTCGAGCGCCAATATCGGCTCCGCAGCAACTCCAATAGGCAATCCCCAAAACTTGGTTATTGCGATCAAGAGCAAGATTTCGTTTGGGAAATTCTTATTCGGTCTTCTCCCGGCCATGCTCGTTGGCGTTTTGGTCAATGCGTTGATCCTTCTGGTTATGTATTGGAAACTATTGTCTACCGAGAAGGATGTGGAGGATGCTTCTTCCGAGGTTATGTCTGAGAAAGATGTGGCTTCGCATAGATTCTCACCCGCTACGCTTTCGCGAGTGACTTCGTTCAATTCAGCCGATTTTCGGGCTTCCCCAGATTTGGATTCACTTCGGAATCGGACTGTTTCGATTGAGAGTGAGAGGAGTCCAAACGTGAATGGGAGTGATGATAATGGGAATGGGGTGGAGAGTAGTAAGAATTTTTCGGTGGAATCGGTTGATGGAGGAGAGAGTGGTGTTGAAGAGGGGAAGAATTGGAAGAAGTCGTTGTGGAAGGGGTGTATATATTTGGTGACAACGGGAATGCTGATTGCTTTGCTTATGGGATTGAACATGTCGTGGACTGTTCTAAGCGCTGCTCTTGCTCTTGTCATCCTCGATTTCAAGGACGCCCGGCCTTGTCTTGAGAAAGTAATCACTAATGACTCATTCTTTTTATTTTATCGAATGACTCTAATTAGTTCTGCTTCGTAAACAAATAACAAATTTCTCCGTTTTTATTATTATTATTTTTTAGTTCATTGCATCAAATAAGTTCTATTTCGTAAACATATTGCGTGTTTCTGTTATATATATGTGTGTGTCTGTATATATTTTATTTTTATTTTTATTGCATAGAATTAATTCTCCTTTGTAATCAAATAATGGGTTCGTATTAATTAGTTCTCATTCACAAACAAATATCGTTTTTTTCTTTGCATCAAATTAGATCTCGTTCGCAATAAAAGTAAGGTTTTTTTTTTTTGCATCCAATTCTACATCATAATCAAATTACGGGTTTCTATTTTTCTCTTCTTTCTTTTTGAGTTTATTGCATCTAATTAGTTTCTTATTCATAAAAAAAAAAAAAAAAAAAAAAAAAAAAGCATTTTTTTTTTTAGTTTATTGCTCCGAATTAGTTTCTTATTCGTTAAAAAATAACGGGTTTCTGTCTTCTTGGTGGGTTGTTGATTCAGGTTTCATATTCGCTGTTGATATTCTTCTGTGGGATGTTCATAACGGTTGACGGGTTGAACAGAACAGGGATACCTAGTACTCTCTGGAACATAACCGAGCCTTATGCCAAGATAGATCATGTCGGTGGAGTAGCTATTCTTGCCGTTGTTATACTTATGCTTTCCAATCTCGCTTCCAATGTTCCTACTGGTAACTTTTCTCCTCTATTTTTACCTAATATGCATAAACACAATTGCTTGTCAACATAAATTTTTTGTAGTTTAGGGCCTCGCTGTTTAGTGTTTATGTTCCCATGTTACTGCTTCGGTTTCTAGTTTTTTGGGAATAGAACTCTGGCAACAATTATGTTCTGTTCCTAGAAAACCGTTTTTAATGTGTGGATGTCGATTCTGTTTCTGTTCTGTTTAGGTTTATGTTCCCGTACTACATTCCTGAAACAGAAATCTAGGACTCTTTGTTTATTTATTTCTAGTCCTTAAACTTTGAACAGAAATAGGAAAATAGAAACAAAATAAATTTGTTTTATGTTGTGTTCTCTGAATTTTAGAACAAATTTAAAAAATCAGAAAGAAATAGATTTTGTTTATTTTTGTTTTTTCCTATTCCTTGTTTCTTTAGCGTTTATGTTCCCATATTACTGCCTCCATTTCTAGAAACACTAAATGAAAATGTTCCAAGTTTTTTGGGAACAGAAATCTGGCAACAATTCTGAACTGTTCCAAGAAAACCGTTGTTAACATGTGGGTGTAGATTCTGTTTCTGTTATGTTTAGCGTTTATGCTCCCATACTGCATTCCTGAAACAGCAATCTAGGAACATAAGTCTTTTTTTTTTTCGTAGTCCTTAAACTTCGAACAGAAATAGGAAAATAGAAACAAAATAAATTTGTTTTATGTCATGTTCTCTGAATTTTAGAACAAATTTAATAGATAGGAACAGAAACAGATTTAGTTTATTTTTGTTTTTTTCCTATTTCTGTTTCAAGTTTTCTGGGAGCAGAAACAGAAACATTAATCAAACGCTACCTTAGCAAAAGCCATTTCTATGAAAAACAATGGTGGTAATAATTGACCACCAGCCTATTCAATATATATATATATATATATATATATATATATATATTTAGGAACCTAGTCGGCCTAACTCAATCTCAAAAGGCGCTCTGTAAGATAAGGATTACCCTAGGGTTTATATATAGTTCAGGATCAGGTAACACAAGCAATGTGGGACCCCCTCACGTGCAGAGTAGACTTTTGACAAACCATTGCAAACGGATATTGGGAGAAGGGCCTAACATCGGTTTGGGATTCAAATATATATATATATATATATATATATATATATATATATATAATTCTCATTGAGTAAGGCCTAAAAGTTACTTTACCGACTTAATATCTGTTAATCAAATTTTAAAATATCTGAAAGAAAAGATTACTTCAAAACAGCATCATTCAATTTCACGTGTATTTTAGTGTTTGTGGCTTATAATGAATGCCCATCAGTTCTAAAGCAAAAAAGGTCACTTTTGTGCTGTGGTGTTTGGGGACCATTGTGCATATACAATGGTAGCCATTGATTTATCTTTTGATTCATTTACTTGTGCATCTAACAATCCTTTCTTTTTTTCTTTTTTATTTTCATATTATTTGAGTGTTTTGTTGTGGGGTACCACAAAATTTTAACCATAGAGATAGTTTCCAATAGTAACTATAAGCTTGAATATCAAGAACAAGTTGTTTTTAGTGAATATGTAGAAAACCAATGACGCCTAATTCACTCTCTCAAAAGACGCCTTAAGAGATGAGGATTGCCTCTAGCCTTATGTATATAGCTCAGGATGAGGTAACACAAGCAATGTGGGATTCAACACGCGTAGGGTGTACTTTGTCAAACCACTGCGAATATCGAGGGCCGAATATCATACAAGAGCATGTGGTAACTCAATGGGCCTCACTCACTCTCAAAAGATGCCTTGAGAGAGGAGGATTGCCCTAGGCTTTATATATAGCTTAGGATAAGACAACGCAAGTGATGTTGGATTCAACATGCACCCTCACGCTCATGGTGGACTTTGTGAAATCACACTGTGTGGATATTTGGAAAAATGAGTGGTTGAGAAGAAGATTAGTCTGGGAAAAGCGATAAATATATTTGTAAAAAAAAGATAGTTGACAATTATTTTAGAATATTCAAAAAGGAAAATAGGACAATTATTTAGGAACAGAGGGAGTAATTTTTGTCGAATTTAACATTTAACTATAAACTCTTAAGTTCTTTTTTAAAAATTAGTATTTTTGCTGCATTGCCCAAGTTAACATGACAGATATAAAGAGAGTTGTTGTGGTACTTAGCAAAATACCCAAAAAAAAACATATCATTATATTATTTCTCACTTGATATTTAATTTCAATAAAATTACATTATATTATTTCTCGCTTGATATTTAATTTCAATAATTATCTCTAATTTTAATATCTTATAATTTAATTAAAAATAATTTTTAAATTTCATTTTTTTTCTTGGGTTGTAGTTCTACTCTTGGGAGTAAGAATAGCAGCATCAGCAGCAGCAATATCTCCTGGAGAAGCGACTAAAGCGTGGTTCATGCTTGCGTGGGTGAGCACAGTCGCTGGAAACCTCTCTCTTTTGGGCTCTGCCGCCAACCTCATAGTGTGCGAACAGGCTCGCCGGGCTCAGTCCTTTAACTACAATCTCTCCTTTTGGCGGCATCTCAAGTTTGGAGTACCTTCAACTATTTTGGTCACAGCCATTGGCCTCACACTCATAAGGGGTTAGATCAAATTTTCACGCGAAAAAATGATATTGGCACTCCACAATTGTTCAGTTGCGCACCAATTTCGCTATTTATCTACTAGAGATAAATCGCGAAAGTGGCGTGCAACTAGACAATTGTGGAGTGTAAATAGCAACTCCTAAATTTTGAACACTTTTTGATGAAACTTTATAGATTAATCCAATCTTCTTTGGAATAAAAATGGGTTATTTTGTTGTTGATGCCTTGAAGCGAATTAGTGACTAAAATATTATTTTCGTTTTGTTTGTTTATTTGTTTGACTTGCAAAAATACGTTGTGTGACTAAATTTAACAGTTGTTTCAATGACCATTCGAGGTTTTGCTGCTTCTTCTTCTTCTTCCTTTTTTTTTTCTCTAACCGGGATTTAGTTTTTTTTTATTAGAATTTTGAACAATAAATTTTATTTTATTTTAAAAAAATTAAATATTGATGAAATTGTAAAGATTGATCTGACGTCAAGTGCATTTTGCTAGTTAATGTTAGCTAGTGTTTTACTCTCTATACATTACACATACAGAAATGGTGTACGAATTGAAACAGTGTAGTTAACGTTAACTAGCCATTATTTCACTAGTTAACATATGCATTTTGCTAGTTAACGTAGTTGATGATAACTAAACAATACTTTATATCAACCAAATTTGTCATATTACATGCCAGATTAAGGTATAATTAGTATTAACTAACATCGCATAATATGTTGCTATCATTTATACTAGTTTAGACTAGCGCATTGAAAGGCTTAAAAAATTATAATAAATTTTTAATGTTGAAGTATGAAATACATATAAATTATTTGATTATTTTGGTAATAATATCCGAGAGCGGATTCATAAATTTTATGGAATTAATAATGACATTTTATAAATATCGAAAATAAATAAACAATTAAAAACTATATAACTAATTATAGAAAAAGTGAAATAATGTTTTTACAAATTAACCTTTATTAATATACTATAAAATAACAAACAAATAACCATAAATTAAGATTAATTTTATCAATTTTTACAAGTTTAATAAATTCTAATTTAATTAATTTATATCGTATTTAATTTCGTTCTGGTTGAAAATATTTTTTCAATCGTAGATTTTTTTTTAATTAATTCAAAATGTGCACAAAAAAAATTAATCATACATTTGTGCATTGTTTTAAAAATTAATACATTAATAAAATAAAAAATAAAAAATTGAGTAGTACACTCATTATTTGATATATAAAAAACAAAAATAAAATATAAGAGTTGACCAAAATGCTTGAAAGAAACATTCTTCAACTTAATTTATATTGTATTTAATTTATTTTTTGTTGAAAATATTTGTTTGATCACAGTTATTTTTTTAAATAATTTAAAATGTGCAATATAGAAATTAATCATATATTTGTGTATTAATTAAAAAAATTAAATATAACTAAAAAAAAAAAAAAAAATTTGGTAAAAGGTCCCATTCCATAAAATCATTACTCTACGGGGTCCTATAACAGTGATTTTTTAACACATGATATGATCCTTAGAAAGTGATTTTTTAAATCTTGGGACCTCTCAACAAGATTTCCAAAAAAAATTGAGTAGAATACTCATAATTTGATATATAAAAATAAAAATATAGGACTCACTAAAATACTTAAAATAACCATCCTCCTTATATGATTAGAATAATAGGAGTGGAATGATAAAATTAGTGGAGAGAATTAATTGTGACCATTGATTTTGGTAGGTTAGATGAAGTGATAAATTGTGAGAGTTAATCATAGCCCTCAATTTGAATGAGAGAATAGAATTGAGAATATGATAAATGTTTTGCTCTCATTCATTTACAAGAGAAGACTTTCACGTTTCATATGTAGTATTAGATTCCATAATTAATGTTAACTATTGTCCTTTTTTTACCAAAAAATAGGTATGAATATCAAAATGAAGAAAAAAACGAGACCGGTGATTTTTGTTGGTTTCAAATTCCTATTGACTAGACTCTTTTTTCAGTTACAAATCTAGTATTGTATTATTATATATTCACTCATACATATATCATTAATTTTTTTTATATATAACATATTAATAAATAAATGAGAAAAAAGGGAGTTTGGTGAAAATCATTATAACTGATTCACGTAAAAAATTACAGTAATTTTTATAGTATTATACTGATTTTAGACGGTTGAAAAAATTATTAAATTTTTTGAAAAATTATTATATTGAGTAGATTGGATGAACAGCGAGTTGTAAACTTTTCAGTCATGTCATTCTAATGGATACGTGAATACCACTTATATTTGATACCCCGGTTAACTAGGATGTTAAGTTGCAATTTTAATGTTAAAAAAGTAAAAACAAAATCCTTAAAACAAAATTTGATTTCAACAAATGTAGTCCAAAACTATAGTGATTAGGTACAATATTTGTTGACTAATTAGATAATTAAATGATTGATGGTGTATAATTTTGAATTTATTTTCCTATAATATTGTACCCTATATATGATTTCTATTGTATCATTCTACTAAAGAGGCTATTAATTGATCATCAAAAAAAAAGAGGCTATTAATTGCTAGTACAAATAATATATATATATATATATATATATATATATATATATATATATATATATATATTTCTCAACTCAAATTCAAGGTACAATATAGTGTACTACGTACCTATATTTTTTATTTTATTTTAATTTTTTAATTTTTAAAACTAGCCAATCTATAGACTTAATGGTTATCAAATCTCAAGAGCATCCCATGATTGGAGTCACTAACGCATAAGGGCCGGGCCGGGCCAAAAATCATGAAGCCCGACTGGGCCCAGGCCCGGGCCCAACGGGTTTTGACAAGTCAATGGGCATGGTTGGGCCAGTCCGGGCCTGAAATGAAGAAATCTGAGCCCGTCTAATAGGCCCATACATTTCGGGTCTACAGGCTTCGGGCTCGGGCTTGAAGCCCGAATTTTGGTTTTTTTTTTTTTAAATGGTTAAAACTAATTTTTAAATGGCTGATTGAAGAGTAAGGAGATTTGAAAGATATTTGATAATATTTTGCATTTCCGAAAATCTTGAATTATGTAAGTAGAGAAAGTTTGAGAGTTGGTGTAGAAGAAATGAAATTAGATGCGGTTATTTATATTGGTTTTAGGAGGGATGACAAATGTAAATAAAACGAGGTATAATATAATTTTAATATCAAAATTTTACACACAAACGATCAATTCTTTAATAGGCTAAATGACTAACGATTTTCAAAAAAAAATCTTACACTTACCTATACTAAGGGGGCAATATAAGAAATTACACATTTGTCATGTCACCACAAATGTGTGTACTTTTTTTTATTTATATAATTATGTATATGTGTATTTTTAATTTATATTTATATTATTATTACATTATTTATTTATTTATATATATATATATATGTGTGTTAATTGTTATATTATATATTTTTTATATTAGGTGAATAATAATATATATATAAATTCAAAAAAATTAAATCTTATATTAATAAAGTCAAAAAAATATTTTTGATAATTGAACATTACTTTTTAACTCTTTCTACTAGATATTTATGCATAACCAAGATTTATAACCTAATAGTTACTTGGTTAGTAAGATTGATTTTTTAATGAGAAATCTAGTGTCCAATTCTCTTTCCCTTCAACCATTTGCAATTTTTTTTTTAATGATTTTGAAATCTAAAAATCCAAATATATATATATAGTTACGAGCTTTGAAAGTCGGGCCTCGGGTAGCCCAAAAATCGGGCTTCGGGTCGGGTTTTTATAAAATATTCAAAGCTCGAGCCCAACTAGATGCCCTATGGGCTTGGGCTCGGGTGGTCCTATTCCGGGCTTGGGCCCAGCCAAGCCTGACGGGTTTCACGCTTTTTGGAGAGACCAGTAACGCAGTAAACACCAAGATAACTTTGCGGGATGAGTTTATCAACTTCATACAGATGATTTTAGGCGACAATTGAAAGTTAAAAATTTTCCCCCTTTTTAGAACAAATCATTGTCAAGTTCCTCACTTCCTCTATATCTATAAACACAAAGGCAAAAGTTGGTTGGACAATTTAAACTGTTCTAGAACCTAATTATGGTAAAAAATATATATATATAAAAAGGAAAAAAAATATTTGAAATTGGATATGAAAAGTCAAAATTTAACATTAAATACACAACATGGGCAACAACCAAACCTAAAAATGTTTGCTATTTTGCCCAAATTAATGAGCACAGCCACTAGGCGAATCATTTGTAAAATGAAAAAAAAAAAAAAAAAAACATTTTCACTTATTAATATGACACGTGGCACATGCATGGTGATTGGCCATGCAAGCCTAGGTACCCAACATAGGTAGGGCAATATCTAAAAACATTTTAATATATAAAAATAAAAATAAAAAATATATATATATATATATATATAAATTAATATATGAGACATGATTTGGTAAAAAAAAAAAGAATTAATTTAATAAAAAATATTTTTTTCTTAAAAATTAAAATTGTGTTTGATAATAATAAAAATAATAAATTAATTATATTTAATTAAATAGTCTCTTAATTTATAGTTGAGAAAAGGTCGGCCGGTGGGTTTTGTCATCTAATAATAATATATATTGTAATAAAAGTAACTTTATTTTGTATTTAATTTAATAAATAATGCATGCTTTCTCAACTAATCTCATTTAGTTTTCTATTTCATTAAATGCTTGGATTTAAGGATTTATCTTTCCTACCAAATTAGGTGACCACTTTTTCAGACGGACAAAATTTACGATATTTTTCCCCCAGGGTTATTAAATGTGGGCGGAATACTTCAATTTATTTTTATATTTTTTTATTGTTCAATAATTTCTTCTTAATAATTCGTTGTCAATCAGAATTCGACTCTCTTGCAGAGTATTCTGAGAATTTAATCTTGAATGCATCAGGTCTTTGTCAATCAGAGTGCGACTCTCATGGAGAGTATTCCTGGAATTTAACCCTGAATGCATCAGGTTAATGTGAATGAGTGTGTCTTTAAAATCACCAGGAGAGGTGATTAATTGACGTGCGCATAAGTTGAGTTGGACACAACTTACCATAAATTGTGTTTTTTGCATGGAGTTCACATTTTAGGTTCCAATATTCATCCACTTTAACGAGTTAGCAGGTTTAACCAACGATTCATTTGTTTTTTTACATATATATTTTTACAATAGGTCTAAATTGTTCTATCCAAATTAAGCATATGCCCACTTACTGGTTTTAAAAGTAACCGACCGTGAAATTTGAATATTAAGAGATTACATTCAACAGTTCCATATTATTGATCGATTTCGTTTTTGAAAATGAATCATTTTTTTTTATTTTTTTGTGTGAAAATTGCAGAGGATGAAAAATATTGATAACTATTTTTTTTTTTGGTAAATCTGATGAAGAAATAGTAATATCTTTGTCCAAAATAAATTTGGTAGACTTGGTATAAAAATTCTAAAAAATTTAGATCATATAAGCTAAAATTTTGAAATAACGGACGGTTTACCAAAAGCTCCTAAATTTTCAAATTGCATTTTGAAAATGAAATGCAATTTCGTTTTTTTTGCTTGACTACCATTGTTTGAACCCCGGACCAAGACTTCACCAATGGTTTTGGTTGACCCCAAGGATTACAATGGTTTTTTTTTTTTTTTTTTTTAATTGTTTCTCTTTTTCTTATTATTTTAAGAATAGAAACATAAACACGGTATGATTTTTTGTTTCCATTTTCAGACTAAATGATCCCACTCTCTCTTTCTTTTAGTCTCTCTCTCTTTATCAAGTCTTCTTCTCTCCAACAAACTCTGTTGGCATGCATTTATAGCTCTTTAGGTTACTCTCTCTCTCCCTCTCTCTAGATATAATAGGTTTGTAGAGAGAGAATATGATGTGCCTGGGCTTAAATTCAACAAATGTCCCTCCTACCATTCATTGCCCCTCCTCTTCTATAAATCATTTTTTCTCTGCCCTTTCTTCTCTGTCACACAGAGTGCAGACCCTCTCTCTCTCTCTCTCTCTCTCTCTCTCTCTCTCTCTTCTGTCACTTCTCAATCTCTCTCTCTCCTCTTTGCCATTTCTTTTTTCAGTTTCTTCTCTAGTTTTAGGGTTTTTTTTGCTTCCTTTTTTTGGGAATTTTCAGACAATAAGTTTCGATTGAGTTGGCGTTTAAGATTTTAAACCCCACTTTTCAGATTGGTTTTTAGAACCCACATTCTGGTTTTGCTCAAAATCAAGTGGTTTTCCGACATCAAATGGATTTATCGACGGCCATGATGATTCTGTCGGCGGTAGCGGCGTACATGTTATGGTTCCGATCGGTGTGTCGGTCGCTGAGGGGGTCGAAGGGTCCACGTGTCTGGCCGCTATTGGGCAGCTTACCGGGACTCATTCAGAACGCCAACCGCATGCACGACTGGATCGCCGCCAACCTACGCGCCTGCGGCGGCACGTACCAAACCTGCATATGTGTAGTTCCATTTTTAGCCCGGAGAAAAAGCCTCGTGACCGTCACGTGCGACCCTCGTAACCTCGAGCACATCTTGAAGGTCAGATTCGACAATTACCCCAAGGGCCCCACCTGGCAAGCCGTCTTCCACGATCTACTGGGCGAGGGGATCTTCAATTCTGATGGCGACACGTGGCTGTTCCAGCGGAAAACGGCCGCACTGGAATTCACCACCCGGACACTACGCCAAGCCATGGCTCGATGGGTGAGCCGCGCCATTAAGCTCCGTTTTTGCCCAATCTTAAAAACGGCTCAGCTCGAGGGGAAGCCGGTCGACTTACAAGACCTCCTCCTTCGGCTCACCTTCGACAACATATGCGGCTTGGCTTTCGGGAAAGACCCGCAGACTCTCGCTCCCGGGCTCCCCGAAAACGGGTTCGCTTTGGCTTTCGATCGAGCCACCGAAGCCACGCTTCAGCGCTTTATTTTCCCCGAGTTCATTTGGAAGCCGAGGAAATGGCTCAGGCTTGGGATGGAGGACGACTTGAGCCGAAGCATGAAACACGTGGACGAATTCATGCGCCACGTCATCAATACACGTAAGCTGGAGTTGCTGACTCAGCAAGCTGGGGCCCCACATGACGACCTTCTCTCTAGATTCATGAAGAAGAAGGAGTCCTACTCGGACGAATTCCTGCAAAACGTGGCACTGAATTTCATCCTAGCTGGACGTGACACGTCATCAGTTGCACTGAGCTGGTTCTTCTGGCTGGTAACCCTAAACCCTAGAGTCGAAGAGAAGATCTTGATCGAAATATGTACGGTTCTGATGAAGACACGTGGCGAAGACACCTCCAGGTGGTTGGACGATCCCCTGGTGTTTGAAGAGGTTGATCAGCTTATGTATCTGAAAGCGGCGCTGTCGGAAACTCTCCGGTTGTACCCGTCGGTGCCGCAGGACTCAAAACATGTGATCGCCGACGATATTTTGCCGGACGGGACATTTGTGCCGGCGGGTTCGAGCGTGACCTACTCTATATATTCGTCCGGTCGGATGAAATACGTGTGGGGAGACGACTGTCTGGAATTCAGACCGGAGAGGTGGTTCAACACTGAAACCCATGATGCCTTTAAGTTTGTGGCGTTCAACGCCGGTCCCAGAATCTGTCTGGGGAAGGACTTGGCGTACCTGCAGATGAAGTCGATCGCGGCGGCGGTGTTGCTCCGCCACCGTCTGACGGTGGCGGAGGGCCACCGGGTGGAGCAAAAGATGTCGTTGACGTTGTTCATGAAGTATGGGTTGAGGGTGAATGTCCACCCAAGGGACCTTACTCCTATACTGGCTAAGATTGGAAATGGTGGGGTTGTGAATATTGATGCATAATACATGTAGCGATGATAGAGTTACCGTGCCCATGGTGGCAGCCACCCTATAAAGTCTTGGTGGGGTCCAACAATCAAGATTTGCCCGTCACAAAGGGCATCATATATGTTTGTAATAAAATTTATATCTCACTTTTTTTTTTTCCCTTTTAAGACAACAAATATATATATATATGTATATATGTATGTATGTACTGCCTTGATTGGAGTAAGAAATAAGATGCTAATTGCATTTGAGGTATAGAAAATAGGGGCACACATGGAGAAGTCTACTTATAAGGACAAAATTATAACATATAATTTTTTTTTAAAATATATTATAAAATAATTTTATTATCTTTTTGTAATGATTTTATCTCTCGTGTTATATTCTACTTTCACCGTAGTTCAAATTCTACCAAGTCATCGTATCCATTCCATTACACAAATTTGTTCAAGATGAACAAATCTAAACACTCACGACAATGAAGCGACGACTTGCGACAGTGATGACGCGACGACGGCGATGAGCGACACAAGACATAGAAGGGTAAAATCTTCATTTTAAAATATTTAGAACTATTTTGTGCAAATTAACGTTTTTTATAGGACTATTAGGTGGGAAAAAAAAGTTATGGGACTATCTTGTAGATTTAGTAATTTAACTAGACTATTTGCTACTTTTCCTATTTTTATTTTTTTTACTTATTGCTACAATTATTTTTAAAATTTATTAATAATTTCATTTATTTGGTTGTAAAAAATATAAATCAATTATTTTTATTTTATAAAAAAGAACACTTCAATCCTTTTTAAGGGGGAGAAAAAACATTTTTATATAATTTCCTTTTTATCTTTAAATATATTTCTTTTTTTTTTTTTTTTTTTTGTCTGAAAATATTTCATTTTGAACATATATATTTTTTTTAGAGAAATTCAATTCCATTAGTATTTGAATTTTAAAATTGAAGTTTTTTTTTTCGATAAAAACATTTTATTTTTAAATTTTAAAACAAAAAATACCCCGATTTTGAAAAATTATTTTATTTTTTTAGATGTTTATTTTATTTTTAATTTTTTTTTGCATTTTTTAACAAGCAAACCTTAGTAGGATGATGACCCAATTTTTCGGTTATTTAATATTAGTCCATTCAATATGCCCCCGCCCCCCCCCGCCCCCCACCCCATATGTTGATATTGACTAGTTTTGTGTTCTAATAAGCTACTCAATGCACATTTTGGGTAATTACTCTTAAAAATATTATAACTTCAAGTTCCAAGTATAATTAATTGACATTTTTTAGGGTGCGTTTGGGATAAGTATTTGAAGAACGAATTTAATTATGAGAAAAAATAGAGATTTTTATTGTTTAAATTTTCCTGGAATTCTAATTTATTGAATACGCCTCCCAACCACGCTCCTACATATTTCTATTTAGGCAATGACACTTTATAATTAGTTAGATTTTCCTCCCCCTAATTTTAGCATGCTAATTTGTGCGTGAATTTTTTTTTTTTTTGGCAAACAAAAACAGAACACCGAAATTAAGGATTACGGGAGGAGGTCTCGTTCTTCATCTCGACTATAAGAAGTCTCTTCAATCCCTCTGGGGTTCTTCAAGGAAGTGCATTTCTGATCCGCTATTAGATCTCATCTAAGCGAGGTAATCAACGCGTCTATTATTAATCCTTCTAGTCACTTGGATTGTGAAGTTATGAGTTCTAATAATGTGTTTGCACTTCACGATCCATCCTCTAAGAACATGACTTTTAGGACACCCCCTTTTGATGAGGTTCACGGTTTTCTCCGAATCCGATTCCACCACAATTCTAGGAAACCCTCTAGTAATCGCTAGACACATTCTTACATGGATACTTCTGATTTTCGCCTCGAGGCAAGTACAAGACTTAAAGATAACCAAAGAACCCGATCTTCCACGACCCATCCACATGTCTGATAAGTCCTCCGATGCCACCTTTCCCCGGGTTGCCAAAAGCACTACCATCCGAATTAAGTTAAAAAAAACCTACAGGGGGAGAGAGCCTATTAAGGGAGGGATTAAACATCCTAATTGTGTGTGCGTGTATATATATATATATATATAATAAGTGAGCACACTCATAAAGAGCATCGTCGGATCAAAATACAAAACAACTTATATTCTATACCGTCAAATCAAACTAATCTTACCATCTTATAAAGTTAGAGTAAGTTTTAATAATGTTTATAGACATGGGTAAAGTTAAATCGTTGTTTAGACCAGATTACTATAATAGATAATATTATTATTCAAGAAATGAAATTGTAAATGCATTTGATATTTGATTTCTTAAGTCGTGTTTGGTGATCAATTTTGGAGAAAAAAAAATTATATTTTATTTTGTTTATTATTATGACAAGGGTCTAGGGGGTGCATTGAGATGGAGACAAAGATGACATGAGTTATTCTTTTGTTCAAAAAAAGATACAAACCTAAGTCCAATGATTCTTATCTAGATTGAGTAAAAAGATTAACCCAAATTAGCTTTTATGGGAAAATGCAATGAACGACAATAGTCAATTAAGTTAAGGGTTTCGACACTTTGTACCCCTAAAATTTAACCGTTATTTCACTTTGATCCCTATAGTTGTAATTTGAATACATACCTTGAAATTTCGTAATCATCCTGCTTTTGTCTAAATCAATAATTTAATAATAAGTTTGAACGATAAACAATAAATTGTGGTGTACCGAACTATTATAAACATTATGAGTATTTGTGTAGGAAAAGATATGGGATGGAAGCGGGGCTGAAATTATCAATAATTTTTTTTTTTAAATAGTCAGGTACATGGTAGGTGAGGCCCCGTTTGGTTAGTGTTCCCAACCACACCCAACCCAAAAATTTTGGGTTTGATTTTTGGGAACGCGTTTGGCAAACATAAAACTCAACCCAACCCAACCCAAAAAATAAGAATTGATTCTCAAAATCCTAAAGAAACTAAAAACAAAAAAAAATTGTTTCTTTTTGTGTCCAAAAAATTCAACCCAAAATTCTCAAGACTTCATCTGCCAGGCGACCACCACCACCCGCCGCTGCCGGCCACCGTCTGCCACCGTCCGGTGACCATCGCCGGCAGCCGTCTGCCGCCGCTGCCGTCCGACGCCGTCCGGCGACTGACCGCCGTCTTCGGCCACCTCAGGCGACCGATCGCTGCCGCCGGCAACCTCCTGCGACCGTCCGAGCCGCCGGCGACCGTCGCCGGCCACCTCCGCCGTCGCCGCCGGCCGTCCGGCCACCTCGCCGCCGCCGCCGCCGTCCAGCCGCCACCAAACAAAAAAAAAATAAAAAAAAAAGAAAAAGTTTTAGGATAAAATCATTACCAAACACATTCTGTTCTCAGTACAAAACAAAAATTGTCGTTACCAAACGTAATTCTGTTTCCAAAATTCTCAACCCAACCCAATTCAACTCAACTTAACCCATTCCAGTTGGGTTCAGAAAAGTGAAAACACTAACCAAACGCCACCTGACTATTTTTGGTCCGAAATTGTAGAGTGATAATGACTTTGACAGTAGTGGAACGATTAAGAAAGTTTAAGATGCTCTATAATCAAATTGAAACTATGGGGATCAAAGTGAAAATTAGTAAAAAAAACAAGGCTACAATGTATCAAAACCCCTAAAGCTAATGTCATACTCCCACTTTTCGTGCAAGTCATATATATTCACTTGCAAATCATAATAATCAAAATCTTGTAATCCAATTTTATAGACATGTTAGAACATTCTCTAATACACTTTTCTAAGTTTAATTATAAAATTAGATTTTGTCAATCAAATCAAAACATGTACAATTAATGTAGCTATCGTGGATATCGATTTTATCACAAAATATTTGTATATTTGGTGGTTGCGGAAAAAGTTAGAACGAAGACATATGTTTATGTTTATGTCTAAAAAAAAATTATTCAAAAAAAGTGAAAACATAACATACGTAAATATTATGTTGTTCTCGTATTTTAGTTTTTATTTCAAATTCTTGGAGAAGAAAAATATATAAATATTAAGGTGATTTTTGTTTAGTGTTTTTGTTTTTTTATTTTTCATTTTCAAACTTGTAATTAAGATCGATGAGAGGTAAAATCATAACTTTAAGGTGAGTTCTTAACCAAATAATTGTTTATTAAAAAATAATTTCTGAAAACGGTATACTTCAAACTTATTTACGGGAGTGGTGTAAAACGCATTACCGAAATGCGTTTTTCAAAAAACGCATTTTCAAAATGCGTGTTTAAATAGTGGATTTGAAAGTTAAAAACGCAATACCGATTTGCGTTTTTAAAAAACGCAAATCGGTTTTGCGTTTCTTAAAGCCCAAAAAAAAAAAAAAAAAAAAAAAAAGTAAAAACGCAGAAGCTTTCTGCGTTTTTCAAAAAAAAAAAAAAAAAAAAAAAAAACGTTCGAAAAACGCATAAAGCTTCTGCGTTTTTCAAAAAAAAAAAAAAAAAAGATAAAAGAGAGTAACGGAACGATCAGTGCGTTCTTCGGCAGTGTGCAAATCCTGTTTTGAAAGCTTTTCTTCTTTCTTTCTTTTTTTTTTTTTTTTTTTTTTTTCAAGAACGTTTTTTTTTTTTTCGCCATTTTCCCACAATTTTCCTCGTTCATATTTGGCTTAGAAGAACCATTTTTTGATTAGTATGAAATGATTCCAAAAAAAACAAAAATAATATATGCGGTTTTTTTAAAAAAAATTACACTAATTGAAATTAAAATAAAATTACATGTGAATATATAATATATTTTTACAAATTTATAATACATGTCGTCATTGACTTTCTATGTACCACACCCCCTACGTCTGATGTTTCTCCGTTGCCGCCGTAAAGGAAGTGGAAGTTCTTCGGTGTCCTCCGTCTGGAGATGATCAACTTGAGTAATGTGTCCCAAGTCCATAGTAGATGGATATGTTGGTTCCTCCACGATGGGCAACAAATATTCATCATTTCGCTCCCATGGGACTGGTGACACGCGTCTTCCAATTCCTCTGGGTACACCATGTGTCACACGAGGAACAGATACTGAGCTCGATGATGGAACATCCATCATCGGGGTGACAAATGTGTTACCCACTGACCAACCGGAACTGACGCCCAGTTCGGTACCATAATCTGAAAAGAAATTATCCATCCCGTAGGTAGATGGTCCGGCACTGGCGTCGTCATCCAACGGCTGATCTCGCGTATCCAACGGCGGACTCGGCATCAGGTGTCCCGGACTCGGCATCTGGTGTCCCGGACTCGGCATCAGGTGTCCCGGACTCGACATCTGGTGTCCCGGACTAGGCATCTGGTGTGGCAACTGCCGACGATAGGCACGGGAACAAATGTCGCGCGATAAGTATGTAACCCGTTCAAAATCCTCTGGTTGTCTTGTTTCAATTGCAAGTTCACTCATTCGCATCAGGTTTGAAATATCGGGTTCCTGCAACATAAAGTTAATTACACCTAAGTAAATGAACATTATACAAAATAATAAATATATGTTCTAATTAAATTATACTTCTATCGTCGGACGACCTCCTACTGCATGATAGCCGAAGTTTGGTCGGTAAGATGGGTTCACTATGAACCGCCTTGTGACTCCCCAATACCAAGGCATGTAATCATCAAATACATCTGTACCAACCTGAAGGTTACTTAAATCTGGTGGTCGTCGGCTATCCCATGCTCGTATATGTGCCCCGTGCACTATCGACCAGTCTGTGCCAAATTTTCCCCTCCGGCTATTGAAATGCATATCTTTATATGTGTCGCTCAGCCAGGGAATTCCTTGGCAAAAACCAAACTGTCGTAGTGTGCGATGGGGGTAATGATACTCTACAATTTCGTAGCATATCAGGGGCACAGACGCCATCCAAATTTCTTCGCCATCACGACAATATTGTGGTAATTGGTTCAAGAGATCAGTTGGATACGGCATCCAAATAACCTTGCAAAGAACATACAAATAAATTAATTAAATAATAAATATAATCATATATAAAACATTAGTAACATCTTACGTAAATCTGTAACTGACCTCATAATCTTGTAGACGATCTAACTGATCACGATACACAATCAATACGTGCATCGGCTCGCTATCTAAATTGAATGATACTTTCCAACTGTATGCAGCCATAAAAATTAATTATTACTACATGAAATGAAATATTTGAATTGCTTAAACATTTTATTATATAATAACGTACCGAGACCCCCAAGGGGCGCCTGGGAACCTCATATCCCCTATCTGTATGTCACCCATCCAATCGCCGGTAGTAGAGAGAGACACGTGCTGTAGTCTCGGGAGTCGTTCCCATGCCCAACACTGTAATAAAAATAAGGGCCCTGAAATTTTCTTCGTCTCCTTACGACTTCCCTTGCACAGCTCTCGATACAGTACCGCTAAAGTTGCACTGCCCCAACTATATTGATGCGACCCAGACATATCACGCAACAGTGGTAAGTACGCTAACTTAACCAAATTATTAGATTTATCAGGCATCAATATTATCCCGATCAATATCAGGCAGTACGCCCTAGCGTAACACTGCATAATGTCCTCATCGGCGTCAGCGGGTACTTGATCGAAAGTGGACTGTAACTATTTCAGTTTCAGACAACCTCCTTTGATTTTGTCCTCCGGCAGTGCGTGACCAAGTAGGATTTGGCAAAGTTCCTGCCAACGTACGGTCGGTAATGTGTCATCAGACCCGGTAACTGGTCGTCCGTTCACGGGCAGCCCAAATAACACTGCTACGTCTTGCAGTGTCACTGTCATCTCACCAATCGGCAGATGAAATGTATGTGTCTCTTGACGCCATCTCTCAACCAACGCCGTAATCAATGCGTGGTCTAACTGCTTTTTCTTTAACCGAAAGGCTCCATAAAGTCCGACGGCTTCTATTAATTGTACCACACGACCAGGTACATGGTTCGTCCATTCCCCTGGAAACCGTCCGGCTCCAGAGCAATCAAGCCGAGAAGAATGCTGAAATATAAATTAAAAGACAATTAATTTAAAAATTACTAAATAAAAAAAAAAAATTGAATAGACTGGGTAAATATTTTTTTTAATATGACCTGCACTCCGCGTTCTTCCCAGACAGTCCCAGATCTGTGGTCTCTCTGCAAATAAAGCAACGACTGATCGACGGGACCAGGCTCAGCCATAGTAGTAATAATCTGAAACTAAAATATGAAGTAGTAATATACGAAATATATTAAACGACAATATACTAAACGACAATATACTAAACAACAATATACTAAACGATAATATAATACAACACAATATACTAAAGTTGTTCCAACCATAAAGTAAATTAAAAATAAAAAATAAAAATTGTTGTCTCCATTACAATTGTTATCTCATTGGGGTCGGGATGGACATGTTCGCCTATCATGGCCAGTTTGAGAACACAACCCACACCGATTTGTCATTGTCCGCTGCGACACATCCATTTCGTTTCGAATGCGAGTAGATTTAGGTCGTCCGCGCTTCACAACTCGAAGTCTATTCTTGTTAGGAAGAAGGATCGGAAAGTTAACCATCGGCCAATAGTCCTCGTGAATGATCGGTTCAAATGATGACTCCCAAACTTTCAGCAAGTTTGCTATTGTGTACTCATCAACGATGTAGCGAAACGCATCTGTGCCACAATACTCCATCACCGCAAGCATGTGTGAGCATGGATATCTGAAAGTCTTATATTTCCCACAAGTACAATCAAGGTTATCACCTAACGTAACTTTGTGTGTAACAATACCACCGGACAACGTCTTTCTCGTTTTCACGTGGTAACGTGCATTCTCCCTATTATTAAATATATTTATAAATCAAATTAGATGATCAGTTAAAAAATATATATTACTAATTAATAAATTGCAAGTTAGAAAACCTTACCGATTGAATATTTGGACGTCGTATGTTTTAGACTTCGCTTGGGATTTCTGAATTTTCTCAACAACATGTTTTACGTATCTCAAACCCATGCCCATATCCTTTAGAGCTTCCTGTCGACCGAGATCAAAGTATTTGACCAACCTATAGAAAGTTATTGAAACGGCAGCTGTAATTGGGACATTCCTTGCACCTTTCAAACAGTTGTTGAATACTTCGGCATAATTGGTTGTCAACACGCCCCAACGTTTACCATTATCGTGTGACCTGGTCCATTTATCTTTGGCTACGTTATCCAACCATGTATACGCCCCCATTTTTATTTTCGCAATCTCTTCCATGATAGCGTTGTACTTTCGAACTTGTATTGCAGCACCCGCATTCCACGCAAGATCTTTTAGTTGTTGATTTTTAAAGATGTTATTAAAATTACTGCAAAGATGCCGCAAACAAAATCGATGATACCGAGCGGGCTCGTTCGGTTGATTAAGCCATAAAGTTCTTACTGCACTAAGAATGCCAGTCTGTCTGTCAGATATCAACGTGACCTCCGGCCGGTCTTTAACAATATGACGCTTCAGCATCAAAATAAACCAGGACCAACAGCGGTGGTCCTCCGTCGGTACCATCGCGAACGCCATAGGATAATACTTATTGGACGGTGTCATCCCAATAGCGATTAAGATCTTTCCTTCGTACTTACCATACAGATGGGTCCCGTCAATCGTGAGGACAGGTCGACAATATCTCCATCCGACCACAGAAGGTTCGAATGCCCAAAAGACCATGTCGAATGTCGAATAACCAACTGCAGTAGTCGGAACAATACTCCATTCGACAATTGTCCCAGGATTAAAGTGCTGCAATGCCGACATGAATTTCGGCAACTTTCGATACGATTCATCCCAATCGCCGAACAAGGTCTCGATGGCTTTAGATCTAGCCAACCAAGCCTTTCGGTAGGAGATAGTGAATCCTCGAGACTCTTTCACGGACGCAACGATAACACCCATCTTCACTTCTGGATCCTCTTCGACCTGTCCAAGTATCATGTCAGAAATGACACCCGAATCCAAGTTTCCATGATCCAATGCCGTATGATTATAGAAACACGTGTGTCGCCCGTTGTACTGCGTAATTTGAAACATTCCGTGACTCTGTTTTAGAGTCGCCCGCATCCGCCACCCACAACCATGCTTGCATTTAATCGACCAAATTTTCTGGTTCGTCTCTACCACACGATACTCTTTATTTTTCATAACATGATAATATTTCACGGCATTCTGAATATATTTCTTGTCCTTAAAGACCATGCCACAATTAAATTCGTCCATTTCCGGGGTCCAAAAATTCTTTCGCAACTTTGGCTCATACTTTGCCATATCATCATCATCACCCCATTCCAACTGATTGTAGAATGAAAGAACCTTGTGTGACGGTAATTGTTTACTCCCATCCATTGTCGGCTCGACATCCATATCTTCATCTTCATCTTCATCCCCACCATTCTCATCTTCCTCTAACTCAAAAGCACCATCTAACTCTGTTTGTTCAACATCGTGAAAACTATCGACTGTATTCGTCCCACCCTCCACATTCTCGTGCGGTGGAGCGGCAGAACTGGTGCCTGAATCATGATCAGTCACTATATGAGGATGATATTCTTCAGGAATGTAAGGCGACCGGTGAGTGTAACTGGATTGAACAACTTGAGGGTCAAACATAGGAGATAACGTGGTAACATGAGGATTGGAATTTTGACTTAAAAATTGGGTAAAAAGATCAGGTTGAGAAGAAAATATTGGAGCGTGATTAAAAGCTCGTTCTACCTCCACATACACCTCAACACCAAGTAGTGAAGGCACCCTAAGAGGTAATTGAAGCACATGGTTTAATGCCGCATCGTCACCGATTGAATACAACATATGTCTATAATTTCCAGGACCAATAGTAGCTATCGGCAACCTACATTGTAATTTTAAAGTTCCATCAACTCCATCCTTGAAGATATATGGTCGTAACATCGCAATTAATTCGTTTAACGTAATCCCCCGACAAACATCCAACGATTTGACCGTAGACATGCTATATGACACTCCAAACTCAGTTCCTTCCAATATCTTTCCACCCCAATACAAATATAATGTAACATTCTCCATTTCAAACAATTACAATTTCACAAATCAAAATAAAACATGTAACGTATTATTATGATTATCAATTATATTACTAAAAAAAATTAAATTATCTAATCTACCTCATAAAAACCGAAATACTTATATATATATACACACACACATACACACAAAATAAAACCAAAAAAATCGGAAAAAAAAAACCGAAACCACTAAAAGAAAAAAATTGTTTTACATCTTCAGATCTAGATTTACATTACCGAAAAATTATTTTCAAATTATATAAATCTAGATCTACATTACGAAAAAACCGAAAAATAAAAATAAAAATTGGTTTACTCACCAAAATGAGACGAACAGCCTTGAATGAGTTAGATCGGCGGCGAAAGAGTGGGTGACGGCGACGGAAGGCCGATATATCTACATTTTCGAAAAAAAAAATTAAAAAAAAATAACCGAACAAAAAAAAAAAAAATATATCGTGTACGTGTTACATACCCGACAGACGACGAAAACGGCGACGGCGGCGGCGGCGGATCGGCTGCAGTTCCCTCCTTCTTCTTCTTCTTCTTCTTCTGTGTTTTTACCGTAGCAGTGAAAACGGCAGTGACTAAGTGAGGAAGAAGAAACTGTCGGTGGTGGGGATAGGGTAATTGAAAAACGCATAAGTGTTCTGCGTTTTTAAAAACGCAGAACACTTATGCGTTTTTCTTTTCCAGAGCCTTTTTTTTTTTTTTTTTGGTTTTAAGAAACGCAAAACCGATTTGCGTTTCTTAAAAAACGCAAATCGGTTTTGCGTTTTTCTTTTTTGATTTTCGCGTTTTATTTTTTTTATTTTTTATTTTTGGGCTTTAAGAAACGCAAAACCGATTTGCGTTTCTTAAAAAACGCAAATCGGTTTTGCGTTTTTCCTTTTTTATTTTCCGTTTTTAACTTTTTTTTTTTTTTTTTTTTTGGGCCTTTGAAAAACGCAAAACCGATTTGCGTTTTTTAAAAACGCAAATAGGTATTGCGTTTTTAACCTTTCAAATCCACTATTTAAACACGCATTTTGAAAATGCATTTTTTGAAAAACGCATTTCGGTAATGCGTTTTACACCACTCCGGTAAATAAGTTTGAAATATACCGTTTTCAGAAATTATTTTTTTAATAAACAATTATTTGGTTAAGAACTCACTTTAATGTATATGTTGTGAACTTAAAACATTGATTGGTATGTTTGGTTGGACGGAATCGGGGGTGGAATAAAATCGTATTCTGGTTTTTCAATGGAATCACTTTTGTGATTCTATTTGAATGAAAATCAAGGGAATGAAATTCTATTTGAAATGTGATGAAATCAAATCCAATCTAATGGAATCAAAACTAAAATTACAAAAAAAATTATCGCTGATCTAGTCCAATTCAAAAATTAGAAAATAGAAATTAGAGAACCGAAACAGAAATTAAATAACAAAAAATTTAGAACAAAAACTTAAAATTGCGAACAGAAAATTGAAAATAAAAAATTAGAGAGCAGAAGCATAAAATTAAGAATAGAAACTGAAAATTAGATAATTGAAAATTGAGAACAGAAACAGAAAATTAGAGAACTAAAAATTAATAACATGAATAGAAAATTGAGAACAAAAAATTAGAGAATAAAAAATTGAGAACACAAACTGAAAATTGAGAATAGAAACAGAAATTAGAGAACAAAAATAAAAAATTGAATGGAATAGTGAAATATAATAAAATTAGGAAAAAAATGAAATAATGAAATATAATAAAATTTTATTATTAATAAGAATTTTATTATATTTTACTATTTCATTATTTCCCTTATTCCATACCAACCAAATAAGTGAGTAAAATAGTGATTCTATTTGTAATTTCATTCTATTTTTTATCTTATTTCATTACTTCTTCTAGTTCATTCCGTCCAACTAAACGAGCCGTGAGGGTTACATTAATATCTCATTCAAACTTCAAAGGGTAAAAAGTATGATTTAACCTTTTTTTTTTTTTTTTTTTAAATTAAAATAATTTTTGTAATTCATCTGTTAATCAAATCAAAGCAGGTATAATTAGTGGACCCATATATCAACCAACCATTGAACATAGCTGGATGTCAATTTTATTAGAGAACTTTTTTAAGATTTATTTATTTTTAGTTCCAAAGAGTTTATTTATTTATTTATTTTATTTTTGGAAGAACCTCGACAATAGGAGGAGATTTTTATTAATTTAACAGAAGAATACAAAATTTAGAGGGGACAAAGCCTGAGCTTTAAAAATAATTGAAACAAAAACTATCCTAATGAAAAATCGAACCATAACAAAAAAACATCAAAAATAAAACTTAATAAATTTCTTTAATTTTCCGAATGTGAGGACAGCGAAGTCTATTCAGTCTTAAGCATCCATGAACAGACGCCAAACATTCAGATTCGAATCAGAAAGTCTGATTTTTTTCACCACTTTCAAGTTTCGCTAACAAATCAGTGGCTGTATTAGCTTCCTTGTAGTAGTGCAAAATAGAAGCATGAACCTTAGATGCAAATTTTTTTATATTCCTTATTAAGGACGTCAATCTCCAAGGGATTTTAGTTCTCCCAGCAACCATTTCGACTCGCAAGGCATTATCACTAACTATATCCAGAAAGAATAATTCAAACTCGACAAAATACTGAAGCGCGATCCAAAGAGTTTTTGATTCTGCAAGCAAACTAGATCCAAACCCAAAAAATTTAGTGAACCCGAATAAGAGAATCTCATTATCATTCTGCAAAGTTCCGCCTCCGCAATAAAACCAGGGTTACCTCTAGAGTTACCATCCAAGATCATCTTTAGTCTATTACACAACAGACTCCAGTAAACCAATTGAATTGTAGATTTCGTCTTTCTTGCTGGCGGAACAATTCTAGACAAAATTTGATGAATATTAAAAATTACTTTCTGAACATCACATTGCACCCCATCAAATCTAAACTTGTTACGCATTTTTCATATTTCCCTGCACAACGCAGAAGGAATGAGCATATTACAAAAAAAAATTCAGAAGAGTAGACCTTTGTTGTTTCCACCAACCAATCAATCTGCCAAAAACATCGCTATTCCATTGAGTCGCTCCAAAAGCAGTCCACACCTTCTTTGCCAAGTCCCCTTGCGAAAACAAATGATGCAGGGATTCAAACCGAGGCCTATAACAACAATTACAACGGGAGTAAATTTTCACACCTTTCTGCTAAATCGCCTCATCGACCGGGACAATTTGATGAATAAGTCTGCACATAAAAATTGAGACTTTATTGGAAGAGATTTATGCCAAATCTTATATATAAAAAAAAATGGATGGGCATTTTTGTTGTTTCCTAACAACTTCCCAGGCAACTTTCATTAAGAATATTCCCGAGTTAGTTGGTTACCAAATCATAACATCCTGCTTCGACACACTTAACACTTGAATATTTTCCAGTTTACTCACATAATCTGCCGGAATAAGATTTTGAAAGTTCCAAATAGTTTATTCTAAAAAATTGAGAATAAAATAGAAATAGATTTTATTTGTTCTCGTATTTCAATGTTTCGTTTCAAATTTCGAAGAAGAAAATTAAGATGGTGTTTGGTAACTGTTTCTGTTCTCATCCTAGCAGTGAGATAGGAATGAGATGAGATGAAAATTCTGTTTTCTTCTTGAGAGTAGAATCGCGTTTGGTAACGATATTTTTTATTTATTTTGGGAATATAATCGTTTTTAGTAACGATTTTATCGTAAAACTATTTTTTTTTTATTTTTGAGATTTTTTTTTTGTTTTGGCCGGTGGCGGCGGGACGGCCGGAAAGTTGCCAGCGGCGACGGTGGCCTGACGGTGGGCGTCCGGCGATGTCGGAGGTGACCGGCGACGGTTGCTGGAGATGGCCAGCAGACAGTGGTCGGCCGATGGATGAACAGTGACAAGTGGTTTGGAAATGGAATGGGAATAATAAGAATTTTTTTATTTTTATTTTTCATTTCTTAAGAAAAAAGTGGACACAATTCTCAAATGAGAATGGAATGGGAATAAGAATAAAAATTACCAAACGCTATTCTCAAATAGAATTTCCAAAAATCTAGGAATGAGATGAGAAATTCTAGAATAGAAATGGTTACCAAACGGGGGGCTAGAGTGAAGTCTTTCTATTTTCTATACTTAAAAAAGATAAAATTGATTCATTTAGAGGTAAAATTCTAACTTTTTATGTTTGGATAAGATAATTAAAGGAGGAATTCATTTGGAAAAATATTTCACAAATTCTATTGTTTGTGTTATGGTGAGAAATTTATGAAATCAATTCATTTATAAAATAAGAGAATTAAAAAAATATTTTCAAATCTATTCAAAACACACGTTATTTCTAAATCCTACAAAAAATTTTTTGTTATTTTTTCAAATTTTCGTCAATTTCACTTGAGTCCTATTTTTTAATTTGTAATAGTATGAATTTCAAAGTATAAAAATCATACCATGAAAATAGTTATGTATAAAGTTGTATTATTAAAATTATATTAATAAAATAAATATAAAAATTATATTATTAAATTACTAATTTTTTTTTTATATATTTTTATTTTTTAATTAAAATTTAATAGATTTTAAAATTCAGTGTACAAATGCTTGTATATCCAAACAAGAGAATTTGAAAATTATACAATTAAATTTTTTATCTAAAAAAAATTATCTAAAGAAAAAATTTGTAAACGATGAATTTTAAAATTAAAAGTCTCATTAATTAGAAATTCTATAATTTTATCAAATTTCTTCCCCAAGGGCAACGTAAGATATATATTATAAAAATCAAATCATCAAAGGTCATATTAATATCTCACTTAAACTTCAAGCGTAAAGAGTATTATTTAACATTTTTTTAATTAAAATAATTTTTTAGGACAAAATACATTATAGACCTTTTAACTATTGACACATTTCTAAATAGTTCTCATAAATTTATACCATTTCATTTTAAACCCTCTACGTATGAATACAGTTTTTAAAAAATCTTTTTGTTAGCAATTTCATCAAAACTAACAAAATTAGAAGATAAAATAGTATTTTTTTATTTTTTCATTTTCTAATCAATTTTTTATTTTTATTTTTTCTTCCACTTTCTTCATATCACCAACCTTTCTCTCTCTCTCTTTCCACCACCGTCTTCTGCCGCCACCACCAATGCCGCCGACATGGTGGTCCACTCCTCGTATTACGAAGGTAGTTCACCTTGTCGGCGGCATTAGTGGTGGCTGCGTCGATGACTGCGGCGTTTGTGGTAGCGACAACGACGAAAGAAGGTGGTGGAGAGAGATAGGGGGTTCGGCAAAAAGAGAGAGAGGTTGGTGATATGAAGGAGGAAGAAAAAAGAAAAAATAAAAATAAAAAATTGATTAAAAATTGAGAAAAATACGAAATTACTATTTTGCCCTCTAATTCTGTTTGTTTGGATGAAATTTTTAACAGAAGAGATTTTTAAAACCGTGTTCATACATAGAGGGTTTAAAATGAAATGGATAAACTTAGGAAAACTATTTAGAAATATGTCAATAGTTAGAGGGTTTAAAATATATTTTGTCCTTATTTTTACCAAATAAAAAACATTTTTTTTTAAGAAAATAAAAATTATCCCATTAAATAATTACAGGTATATACCACATGATTCTCCCTTAAACCCTAGCCTCCAAGGCCGTTACTCGTTACGCTAAACCCCTTATCCCCGTTGAACTCATCTCCAGACCTCCGGAACCCTAGCCATGGAAGCTCAGGCCGTGAAATCGGACCTAGTTCTCATATTGGACTACGGTTCTCAGTACACTCACCTCATAACCCGCCGGGTCCGAAGCCTCTCCGTCTTCTCGCTCTGCATTTCCGGCACCTCCTCTCTCAAAGCCATCTCCGACCTGAACCCAACCGTAATCATCCTCTCCGGTGGCCCCCACTCGGTCCATGCCGATGAAGCTCCATGTTTCCCTCCCGGATTCATCGAATACGTGGAGACCAATGGCATATACGTGCTCGGTGTATGCTACGGTTTACAGTTGATTGTGCAGAGGCTCGGTGGGGAAGTTAGGGTTGGAGAGAAGCAGGAGTATGGGAGGATGGAGATTGTGGTGGATAAGGCTTGTGGATTGTTTGGGAACAAAAGCGTCGGAGATCGGCAGCTTGTGTGGATGAGTCACGGTGATGAGGCGGTGAAGCTGCCGGATGGGTTCGAAGTGGTGGCGAGGAGTCAGCAGGGTTCTGTGGCGGCCGTGGAGAATCGGGAGAGGCGGTTTTTCGGCCTTCAGTATCATCCTGAGGTAATTTTTGCCGGTACTGCTGCATTTAGTGAAAACAATGGCATTATTGGTTATCTATAAACTCTATGCTTGATTTTATGAAATTGAAACTACGCTTTTGAATGCTAAATTCGCTGCCTTATATGATTGTGGATACTTGTTATGTTGTCATTATATTGATGATGAATGTGTGAACAAAGAAGAGGAATATAGCAATTTGTGTTTAGTCAGTATCCATACTCCATATCGTGGTGGGCTTATTAGTAGAGCAATTGAATGAATTTTAAGCTTTTCTACAATGTCAGTTGCTGTTACTAGTGACATATTATCTGCTTAAGCCTCATCCGAAAAAGTACATTCATGGTTATAGCTCGGGATAACATGCCTTTGTATTAATGTTTTAGCTAAACGATGTGAACTTCTTCATATGTAGTGAAGAGTGAATTTGAATGTAGAAATGTGGGGTGGCTTGACAGTTTTGTTCCTGGATTAAAAAAATAAAAGGTTTTTTTTCTTCTGTTAATGTAATGTTCCCGTCTTTTTTCCAATTTTTTTTTTTGGAACAGAGCATAAATATATGTTTTTTTTTTCTTTCCAAATCATCAATGATTCTTTGTTGATCATGAGTTCTTTAAACTTTGTATAGGTCACACATTCACCAGAAGGGATGGATACGTTGCGATATTTCCTTTTTGATGTTTGTGGAGTCGGTGCTGGCTGGAATATGGAAGATGTGCTCGAACAAGAAATCAAAGTCATCAAAGGCATGGTAGGGCCTGAAGATCACGTTATTTGTGCTTTATCTGGCGGTGTGGATTCCACAGTTGCAGCTACTCTTGTTCACAAGGCGATTGGAGACAGGCTTCATTGTGTTTTTGTTGATAACGGGTTATTGAGGTAAGATTGAGACCATTTTTACTTGAAATAACAAATTCGTCATCAGCCATATATGTTGGTGATCGTTTCTGTATTTTTTCCTTTTGTTTTCCCATAAAAAATTTGCTTCTTTTCTGATCCCGGATTTTGAAGAACAAATTTATAGGAGGAGAACAAAAACATTTGTTCAGTTTTTTGTTTTTTCTCTGTTCCATGTTCTTTGTGGGAACAGAAACAAACAAACCCAAAAAAAAAAAGTTTTTTTTTTTTTTTTTAAAGCAACCACTTTCTTGAAAACGGCAAATTAACTAATACTTCTGTAAACATTTGTTGGAGCAACATGGTTGTGATGAAAAGGGTAATATAGGTGGCGTTTGGTTAGTCTTTCTGCTTCTGTTTTTTGGTTTTGTTCCCATTAAAACTGGAATCAGAAAAAAAAGAAAAAGAACAAAAAATCTGTTTATGTTATGATCCCAGATTTTAAAAACAAATTTATGAGATGAGAACAGAAACATTTTTTTATTTATTTCTGATTTTCAGTTTCTTTTCCAAGTCTTTTGGGAACACACACATACAAAAATTAAAAACTAAAAAATAAATAAAGAGAAAAGGAAATTGAACTAAAGAATCACTAACCAAACGCCATCAATATCTATTCCCGGGTATCACTCGATATATTTTTTTGTTTGGTCATATAGAATCTTAGAGCACTCTTCCTTCCTGTAGGTATAAGGAGAGAGAACGGGTGATGGAAACATTTGAAAGCGATCTTCATTTGCCTGTGACTTGTGTGGATGCATCAGAGCAGTTTCTCAGCAATCTAAAAGGAGTGGTGGATCCAGAGAGGAAGAGGAAAATAATTGGAAAGGAGTTCATATGCATATTCGATGTCTTTGCTCATGAATTGGAGCTCAAATTTGGAAAGAGACCGGCTTATTTAGTTCAAGGAACCTTATACCCCGACGTGATTGAGTCCTGTCCTCCCCCTGGAAGTGGAAGAACCCATTCCCACACAATCAAGAGTCATCATAATGTTGGAGGTCTTCCCAAAGACATGAAGTTGAAGCTCATTGAACCGCTCAAACTTCTATTTAAAGACGAGGTAATTTTATTTTTTTCTATTTTTTCTATTTCTATTTTGTAATGGTGTTCTTGCTACTAGAATTGAAGTTGTTTTTTTGAAGGTTCGTGAATTAGGCAAGATTTTGGATGTTCCGGTAGGGTTTCTGAAGCGTCATCCTTTCCCTGGGCCTGGCTTGGCTGTACGGGTGTTGGGTGATGTTACTGAAGGGAATTCTTTGGATATTCTCCGACAGGTATTTAGAATAGTTTTTCTCACCAGTACAGTTGATAAGTGTTTCTGTTTCTGTTCCGAGAAAACTTGAAACAGAAACAAGAAAAAAGGGTAATGTTCTACTAGATTTTAAGAATAAATTTTTGGAGGAAAACACAACAATTTTTTTTTTTGTTTCGTTCTTCTATTATTTCTCCATGTTTTCTAGGAACAGAAACAAAAAAGGGAACGGAAAACATTAACAGAATTCTTGGTTTGTTCCCGATGAGAACATATTTCAGGTTGATGAGATCTTCATTCAATCAATCAAGGATGCTGGGATTTATGATTCTATATGGCAAGCTTTTGCTGTGTTTTTGCCTATAAAATCTGTGGGGGTTCAAGGAGATCAAAGAACACATTCTCATGTCGTTGCCCTTAGAGCTGTTACAAGCCAAGATGGAATGACTGCCGACTGGTGAGCAATTCTTTACACACATGTTTTTTTTTTGATCAAATCTTGTATATTTGTTGCATTTAACGTGGTTTTTGAGGTATGCGTTAAAAAAAAAAACTATTGTGGGAGTCTTTTTTTGTCAAAATTGATTGGAAATTTGGAATCTTCACCTATTAAAATGAAGGAATATATAGTGTGTGTGTATATATATCATCAAAAAAGGATAAAAAATGTGATCAATTTAGTTTATAAAAATGTGAATTTTCATGTAAAATTTTTGTTTTTCGTAAAAGGGGTAAGCGATTCGGGTGTCACTTACCAATCCGGGTATCGATAGATCATCCAAAACAGATTCAAGTAGTCAATTTGTGTTCTAAATTTAAAGATCTGGTATTCGTCGACTCATTTTAGTATTTTGGCCATTCCAGTTAAATTTAACTGAAAAAAACTTACTCTTTTTCACTTCCGTTCAAAGTCTTATCCGGTAAAACGCATACTTTAAAATATAAGGGTGTCAACCTGCAATTATCCCTCTATTTTAAATCTTTTGCTCATTTGGTTTTCCCTTTTTCATCTTTTCCTTTTCCTTTTTCTTTTGGAATCTTTTTTAGGTCCAAATCAAATAATAGAAACTTGTACAAAAAGAAACACTTCTTATTTTAGACATCATTGTACCTAAGTATTTGTCTCTTTACCCCTAAATTTCCATATTTACCCTCTGTTTTTGAGCTTGATTTTATATTGGTGCCTTTATTGACAATATTCACTTCTAATAAAAGTAGAGGAAGGGTTAAGGCTTATTGTTGTGGTTTCTTGTAATTAGTAGCCAAATTATTGCTTCATGGTTCAACTTTATTTCTAAATACTTTTTGTTATCGTTTGCGTTATTGTTTCCTTGTTTATGTTCCCAAAAAATTTGGAACAAAAAAGAAAAAGAAGAAAAATTTACGTTGTTTTTTCCGTTTTGATTGAAAAATGTAGGTACAATTTCGAACACAAGTTCCTTGACGATGTGGCGAGAAAGATATGCAATAGTGTTCGTGGTGTAAACCGAGTTGTTCAAGACATTACATCGAAACCTCCTTCAACGATTGAGTGGGAATGATTTTCCATTTTAAAAGGCAAGTGAAAAAAAATAAAAAATTTATTATACCCTTCGATAATTTATGATTATTTGCGCATAATTTTTAATTTATTTGAGGTAGCAAAAAGGCAATCGCGTTGATCACGGGATAATGGTAAAATACCCGAAATACCCATTTGAGGTTTGTAACAATTCTTTGTATGCGAAATGCTTCAAAGTAAATTTTTATGAAGTTTTGATGCCATTTTTTGAGTTTGAGAAAAATGTGCTTGTGAATGTGGTGTTTATTTATTCATTTTTGCTAGTCATAATCGACTTAAAAAAAAATTGTTTATGTTCCGCTGTTGAGAAAGTGTGTTTTGATCATAATATAACTTATTTTTCTATGTATTATTTAATCTTGTTCTAATTTTTTTTGAAGAACAGAAACACCGGTTTCATCTCATTGCTAAAGTTTTATTTCGAACGAAGCAATGTATTTTAAATGACGGTTCTATTAGCGAAGGTACGGAAAGACGAGTGATATACAAAGTCAATTACTAAAATTAGTGTGTTTGGTTAACACGTTTTGGAATTAATTGATTAATTTTTTTTTATTTCTTTTTTTTTTTTTTTATATAAAATGGAGGTAAAAAAAAATTATTTTAATTATCATTTTTTATAAATAAAAATAAAATAAATAAAACAAATAATTAAATCACCAAATATAATTTGTCACAATTTTGCTATCATTTTCATCCCAAAAATGCATTAATTGCACATGTTACAAAGTGTTAAGTGGGGACAAATTTCAATTCCCAAAATTTGTGTTTTATGGCCCACATTTTCTAATTAACCAAACAGTATTCTAAAAAACTTAATTAAAAATCATTAATGTATTATTTTTAAAAAAAAAAAAACAAGAGAAAAAAAAGGATAAATTCAATTTGTACCTCAAAGTTTAAAAGTGGTTTCACTTTGTTTCTTACATATTTAATATTTTCATTATTTTAGCGTGTCTAAAAATAATATATTGATTTTTAAATTTAGAAAGATAAAAAAATAAATAATAATAATAAAATAATTAATAATGTATTTATATAAAGGTAATTAACTGAATCGTTTCGTAACTCGGTGGATGAAATTTTTAGGTGGGAGTTTTCTCTCCTAAATATTTTATCGATTCATCCTAACAATTCATTCTCCTTAAATTAATTTAAGGCGTTTTTAAAAAAAAATTGTATAGATTTTCCAAATTATAAGATCCGACCGAAAATGTACAATTGAGTTAATTAAACACACAAAAAAAACAAAAATGAAAATGTATGGATCAATGTGAAAATATAAGGATTAAAGAACAACCTCACCCAAACATTTGGGGTATAAAGTGATATTTACTGAAAATAGAGCAAAAAGGAGAATTCTCCCAATTTCTCTCAGCACGTCCACTCTCCAAAACGAGGCCCTGTCAAATTGTCATCATCATCGTCGTCTTCGTCGCTTCGCCTCTAAAAAAAAGCCGTTTGAAATGTCTGCATCTTCCGCTTTCGGAAAACGGTGTCGGAGCTGTTTTTTTTCAGGTTGTTGAGTCGATCTGCTGCGCAATTTCCCCTTGTTCCTCGATTTAAACCCTCCAGGAACTTGGGCAATTCAAGATCTCCAAGCTTTGGCCGTTTTCAGGTTTGTACGAACCCACATTGTCGCCGTACGCGTTCTTTGTCTGTGTTTCTCTAGGGTTTTTGGTCGATCCGTTTCTGAAAATGCTTGTGATGGAATTCTAATGCTGATTACGTTGGTATGGGGGGGTGTAATTTCTGATTTTGGTAAATGCTGGCCTCTGGTGGCTTGAAAACTCCACGTTCATCGTGATTTCAGCTCTAATGTTGCCCAATTTTCAAATTTCCCACATATATCTGTTTGCATTTGATGTTTGTTCAATGCATTGTTCGGATATTTTTTTTTGAACCTAGCTCAATTATTTATACATTTTTGGGCAGCTTAGAAAGGAATCTTTTGTATAGAATTTATCTTCTTCTTTTTTTTTTTTTTTTAATTCAATTTTTTTCCCAACCACCTAAAGGTTTTTCCCTCCGGAAGAGGCTGAGTCTGATTTTGGATTTTAGGAGGAATTATTTTTGCAACTCAAATGTGATCTAGTGAATTGGCAAAATAATACCCTTTCTTGCTCCAGCTCCCTTGGTTTGGAGCAACATGCTTGCCGAGGTCATTACTCTTCACAATTTACATGTTGCATGTTATTGAAGGATATTGAAAAGATTTTGAAGCATATAAAATTAGGGGACAAATTAAGATTTTATTGATGAACATATGTTTAACCGACAACCAAAACGATCATTTAATGTTTGTTGGGGGATAAAACTCGCCAGAGTCGAATTTAATAAACAGAAAAATAAGACATTGTTCATAGATTCGATATTTTTAAAACACAAGTTTAAACTTTAACGGAGAGGACGGTGAGCCTGAGGAACCATCTAGATTTGGTAAAAAATATAAATTTCAAAAGGATAATGAAGATCTAAAAAGAGGGTAACATTGACCACTCATCAAATACTCGACTGCTAGTTGGAGGTGCATGACCGGATAATGAGACCTACATTTTTTGGGATAGAAGGAAATCTTAACTGTAGGTTTCGGAGCACGAGTGAGTTTTTTTTTTTTTCACCTCTAAAATGTTTGACATAGAAAAAGTAGAGAATTATCTTAGGAGAGGTCCAGTATTTACTATAACTATCCACAAATTCTTTCTAATTGACAACTAATTATATTTAGTGTTTTAAATAAGAAATAACAACAAAAACTTAATATTGCTAGATTATATTACCAACTAACAATTAGCCTCGTCCGTCCCAATACATCATCCAACTTTTCTTTTTTTGGATGTCTCAAAATAATTGACGACTTTCCCTTTTAAAAAATTGAAATTTTGTTGCTTTCCAAATTAAACCTCTTCTCAAACACTCGTTCAAAAGTTAAAAACTATAGCACTTTTACACCTTTCACATCAGGGCAATATAATAAAATTAAACAATTTTCTAGCACCACCTAAAATTTTGCAAAGTAACATGACAATAATCTTGGGATGGAGGAAGTAGATTTTTTTTCGATATTTTAAATTTCTTGGAAGTGTTGGAAAATGCCATGTCTGTATTAGACACTATTCCCTTAGATTTATCATTTGCATGACTCCTAGACTTAGAAGATGAGTGACTTGATTCAGTTTGTCCTTTTCTCTTATGTCACTTAATACCTACTTTTATCATGATTTTTAATTGTAGTACCATGTCCAAAATTAATCTCTAAGACTAAGACCAAGCACCATTCAAGGACTCAAGGTTGTGATGAATCCACACTCAGACATTTTTGCAAGTGAAAACTTGGTACCCAACAACTCGAATGAATCTCTGAATGGTGATGTTGGTGGCCGAAGAGGAAGTTCTGAAGGCTCAGTAGAAGGTAAAAGAAATTGCATTTCCTAACATATATTGATATTCTTTCATATTAATCTTTTTTACATTTTTACGAAGTAACAGGGATGTTGAAGAGTTGGATCAAATTTTGAAACTTACATTACAGACTGCAGTGGGCAAGAATATGCTTGATTTTGCCCCCATTAAATCATTCAAATTAGTGCTCATGACCTATGTGCTGGGTTGTATGAATGTAATAGTTTTTGAATTGCATGTATTTGAAATCATTTAGCCTGCTTGTAATGCAGCATATCCAGTTGGAGGTAAGTAGGTTGTTTGATTGTAGGTTGCCCAAATGGTTAAACAGAAAATCTATCCTAGTGTTTATTTACTTATTTTCTGTGAGTAGTCTACGCCGTCAGCGTTATGATGAGAGCGGGGGAGTGAGGATTTGGTTTAGGTTCTGATGGTAATAGCCACTTCATCTTGATGTTTCTATCATTCTCTTGGTTGATTTTTCCTTAACATCTTAGCTTTTTTCCCTCCCTTGGGACCAATCAACTTTGTGAGGAGAGTAAATTTAGGTTGTGAGCATTGTTGCCACTTTTGATTTGCTGTTTCTGTCATTCTCTTCTCATGGTTCGATTTTTTTTCTTTTTCTTTTCTGATCTTGTTAGTTTGTTTTCCCTTCATTGAAACCAATAGGTGCATCAACTCTTTCTGCTGGGAGTAAGTTCCCCGATGTCTTCCAGTTGAAGCAAGAATTACTTGGTGATCTTCCTGCAGCTAGGATTTCTGAAATCATGTTCAGAGACAACAGTTTAGAGGTAATAACATTTCTTTTATTAGGAGACTCCTTGTTGTTCAGCCATTCATTTCCTTCTTTCTTGAGATTGATGGTGCTCTTATGCTTTTGAGAAATTATTTTGTGCAGAGCACCTCTATGCCTTCACTTTTTAGTGCTCTGAATAAAACTCTAGACGAAAGCATCGAGAAAAAGAGGGGGGATATACCTCAGGTATGTCAGTTAAAGGGCACATAATTGCAAGAACACTAAGTTATAATCTTATTCACCTCTATGTGTGATTTCAGATGTATACTATAATCAATTCATGAGATTTTCATTTTCCTTGTTCCTAGAGCGTGGCATCCCTCTTGAAAGTAATTGTGCAAGAAATTGAGCAGCGAATATTGAAACAAGCTGAAGACTGGAAAAAGGTAGACAATTTTGAGTTAAATATTCCTGGATTTGCTTCAGTCTATTGGTTGTGAATAACTTTGTTATTTTGTGCCTTCAGCGAAACAATGTTTACAAGTCTCGCCAAGAAAAGTTTCAATCAAGAATTAAAGTACTTGAAACCCTTGCAACAGGGACCACTGACGAATATGAGGTATTCTGATGAGTGCTTAAGGATGTTGACCTTAGTTTTTGCTGGATTTGACTTATTTCAGATTTGACTATACATTCTTGGTAACTCTTGTTGTAGGTCGCCATGAACCAGCTTCATCAGATGAAGGTGAGTGTCTTATCTTTGAGCCCAATTTCTAGTTTGTGATTGTCAGACGATTTCCAGCCTTTTGTTTGTTTATGCTCTCAAACATGTCTGAATTTTTATTTCTTCGTCTCGTCCAAAATGTAAATGCTCCTTAGGCAGGATGTAAAGTTGAGACCTGCCCCTGCGATACCCAGGCCCGTGCTTTTTTCAGTAATTCATTCTCTGAATATGCCTTATTTTCAATTAATTTGGCAAGTAGTTTTTCCTATCCATTTCGACTGTTTGGTATAATGTATTTGTATTATGGTTTACATAATCCTAGTCTGTCTGAACTGAGATTTTGCAATGAGCCTAAAATTTGGATGCGACGATGTTCTTAGCTCGTTGGTCTGTAGGATCTATGTTACTAACTATGATTCATGCTGCGCTTCAGGTGTTACCCGTCAACGTGTGTTATAGTGAACCGTAATGTAGTTTTTCCATTTCCGACCTCTACGCGAACTTATCTGAGATCCGACCATCCAATTTATTGTGATGACATTGGCTAATATCTATTTGATGTAAGCTTCCATTTTTGTGAGCAATGAAGTTTATAACGGGCATACCGTTGAGAACACATATATAAAATTATATATTAGACTGAATTCCGAATTTAAATTTGAAGGATATTTTTGAAGAATTAAGGAGTCAATATGATCGTTTTCTCAAGGATTTTAATGAGACTTGCTTCCTCAAGATTAATTTGTCTAATTAAGTCTGTACCCTATGTTGAACTTTAGTCTTATTTTAAACTTTCATTCTTCTAACTAGTTCTGACCTGTCATGTTTCTTCTTGCTTTAAGAACGATTTCATGACCAATTGCTTTGTGCCGTGTTTGGTATACAAGTGAATATTTGGGCACCAGCATCTGAAACTAATGTGAATTATATCACAAACTTTTGAGCACTTGGCTTACATCCATGAATAGACTGTTTTGTACTTGTTCCTACAGATCAGATAATCCTGCCTTTATCTTATGAAATACTCCTCTTATGGAACTAGTTTTTTCTTATTGTTCAACTTAGATTGAGAAGAACAAAATTGAGGAGAAGAAGAAACTTGAAGAGCAAGATGTAATGAAGTTAATGAAGGAAAAGGAAAGCAATGATATTCAGATTTCTGTACTTAAACAAGAACTAGAACAGTGCAGAAGAACACATGAAGAGCATTGCTTGCAATTAGAGTCAGAGGCTAAGGAAAATAAACATGAGCTAGAAAAGAAGATAGAAGAACTTCAATGCCTCCTCAATGATTCAAGGAAGAAGGTGAAAGAACTGGAGACATTTTCAGAATCTAAGATTCTGAGATTGAAAAGGAAAGAACACGGCTACAGGAGCTTTATAGATTTTCATTCGGGAGCTCTAAAGGTTTGCATGTGCATGGTGATTATAAGTACCAACTCCACAGAGTTTGTGTGCTTTACTAATTAATTGAATTTTCAAATTTCTTAGGAATTACGGGTGGATTCCGAGTCCATAAAGCAAGAGATCCTGAAGACGAAAAATATCTATTCAGAAGAATTCAATAACTTCGGTAAGTTTCATCGCAAATAATTTGTTTTGCTTACCATTTGAACCAGAATATTTGTCAAGTACATGGGAAGTTTATGATGAAGTGAACTTTGGTAATGGACAGGGATGAAGCTAAAGAAGTTAATAGATGCTGCTCAAAATTACCATAGTGTCCTTGCAGAAAATCGAAAATTGTACAATGAGGTTCAGGATTTGAAAGGTATTTTATGTACCATTGCTTGCTTGTCCTTTTCATATTGATCATAACTCATCTTTGTCGTTTCGCATTGCTTAGGTAATATTCGAGTATATTGCCGAATAAGACCATTCCTTCCAGGACAAAGTAAAAAACAGACGACTATAAAATATATTGGTGAGAATGGGGAATTGGTTGTTGAAAATCCCTCAAAACAAGGAAAGGACAATCATCGTCTCTTCAAATTCAACAAGGTTTTCAGTCCAGCAGCTTCTCAAGGTTAATTTTGTTACTTGTGAAGAGAACCCTTTATTTTTATAATTCAGAAAGCAATGTCATGGTTTTCACTACCAAAGTTGGGTAATTCTTAGGTTGCGTTTGGGTAAGGGATTTGATAAATGATGGGATTTCAAAATTTTGGATTTTGAAATCCCATCATTGACAAATTCTTTGGATAATTTTTTTAGATGGAGAATTTGATTGTGTAATTTTATAATTCCCTTGTTTGGATAAACAAATATTTGCATGTAGAATTTTGAAATCTAATAAATTTTAATGATTAAAAACATGAAAATATATCTCATAATATAATTTTTATTTAGTAATTTAATAATATATTGTTTATACCTATTCCAATAATATAATTTTAATTATACATAACTATTTTAATAATATTAATTTTATACCTATTTTACAAATATAATTTTACATATAATATATAGAGAAAAGATAGAGTTTTGAAATTCATATATTACAAAATAAAAAATGGGATTAAAGTGAAATTGATGAGGAATTGAAAAAATAGCAAATTCCCTCTAAGAAGGATTTTGTAATAATGTGTTTTGAAGGGATTTGCAAATCCTTCTTATTCTCCTATTTTACAAATGAATTGATTTCATAAATTCCCCTTCATACTACAAGTAAGGAATTTTCTAAACATAATTTGTGAAATCTCTTGTCCAAATGAAATACCCAAACACAACCCTAATACATTTCTTATTCTCTAATTTTTTGTCTTTGAACTTTGGCAGAGGAGGTATTTTTAGATACTCAGCCATTAGTTCGATCTGTCCTTGATGGTTACAATGTTTGCATCTTTGCTTATGGTCAAACTGGTTCAGGAAAAACTTATACCATGGTATTTTCCATCCTGTGACAATATGATGGAAATACTATTGCCTGTCAGTTGAAATCTGTTATTTATTATTTTTTCTATATTTTTTACCAGACTGGGCCTAATGCATCTTCTGAAGAAGATTGGGGTGTCAACTACCGAGCCTTGAACGACCTTTTTCATATCTCTCAGAACAGAATAAGCTCATTTTCTTATGAGATTGGTGTTCAAATGGTTGAAATATACAACGAACAAGTTCGTGACTTGCTCATCAGTGATAATTCACAGAAGAGATATCCTTTTTTTTTTTCTTTTTTTTTTTTTTTTTTCCTGACAGTTTTTGTCTTCGGCTTATGTTTTTTTTTTCCCTGTATCATCTTGTTAGAAGTATTTTTTTGGCATCATTGTTTCCCATGACTTGCACACACTTGGGATTTGGAATACCGCCCACTCAAATGGGTTAGCTGTCCCTGATGCTAGCATGTACCCTGTTAAATCTACATCAGATGTCCTAGAGTTGATGAACATTGGGTTGACAAATAGGGCTGTAGGTGCTACTGCCCTAAACGAAAGAAGCAGCAGATCCCACAGGTTCTCCCCGCTCCCTTGCGTATATTACTATGACACCAAACATGTTTTTTAGTACTTTTAATTTTAAACCAAAAAGAAAATGAAAAAAAAAAAAAGAAGAATATTAAAGTAGCGGATCAGTTCTTTTAAAAATTTTAAAAATTGAAAACATGATTTTAATTTGAATTTTTTTGAAAAACCAAAATAGTTGTTTTTTATATTTTAAGAGATCAATCGACTAGGAAGGCTAACCAAATTCTCTGTACCATCTATGAAATTTATTTGGATAAAAGATATTGAATGATAATAATAACAAAATATTTTCTTTGATTTTTTCTTCTACATCTAAAACAAGAAATTAAAAAAAATGTTACTAGATGGTGCCTATATTTTTTGTTTGTGTCCTAACTCTCAACTGTTTTGCTGGGCATGATTTCCTGTTCAAATTTTATCATGTAGTATCCTCACGGTTCATGTACGTGGGACGGATATGGAAACAAACGATGTCTTGCGTGGTAGTTTACATTTGGTAGATCTTGCTGGAAGTGAAAGAGTAGACCGCTCTAAAGCAACAGGGGATAGACTGCGTGAAGCACAACATATAAACAAATCTCTATCTGCTCTGGGTGATGTGATATTTGCTCTTGCACAAAAGAGTCCTCATGTGCCATACAGAAACAGCAAACTAACTCAAGTTCTTCAGAGCTCTCTGGGTATGAAATCAAAGAGAGGATATTTGAATGTGTTTCTATTAGTTACACTTTTCTCCATAAGGTTATTAAGGTAGCGTGTGGGAGCACAGAATAGGAATTTGAAATGAGTATATGTAATTTTTTGGCAGCTGAGGCATCCTAACAGACTGATACCGGTAGACTTGAACCTTGTTTTTGCCCCCGCGACCCCTCATCCATATTAGTGCATCCATTAAGTAAGAAATGTTGTATTCAGAACCTCGTAAGGAAACGAATGCCCCTTCTCTCTTCTCTGAAGTCTACAACAAAATTTTTGGGAGAGGCAGGTTTCGAACCTGTCTAGCTTTTGACCGCTCGACCACTCTCCCCTTCCCCGATCCCTTAAAAAAAAGCCCTTTACTAGGTTGGTCGCTAGCGCTTGACTAATAACATAGAAAGTGAGGCTCTTCTGTTGAGCGAAGCTGCGAGCCTACCCGTCTTGAGCCTACAACAATAGCTTACGCTTACCAAGCCTAGTTATTTTCATGGATTCATTTCTAATTCCAATTCCATGTAACAGAACACAACCTAAGGGTTTTTAGTTGCGCTTATTGTTTTTCCCTTGACACTTGCTATGGTCGTTTAATCATTTCCTCCTCCTTTTTGCCTCAGGTGGCCAAGCAAAGACACTTATGTTTGTACAGCTCAATCCTGATGTAGAATCTTACTCTGAAACTACAAGTACTTTGAAGTTTGCGGAGAGGGTCTCTGGGGTTGAGTTAGGTGCTGCACGAAGCAACAAAGAAGGAAGGGGTGTCCGAGAACTTATGGAGCAGGTACTTCATAATTTAAACTCTACCCTATTGCCATGCCATTTACAAACTAAAGTCTAAAATGGCCTTGTTTATATTTTATAGGGCCTTAAAAAGTTTTCTCCTCCAATACCGTTTTTGAATTTGATTAACCAAGCAGTTACACCCCCCCCCCCCCCCCCCCCCCAACAACAAAAAAAAAGAGAAAAATAAAAAAGTTACTTAAGATGCGGGGAGAAAGGTTCAGAAGTGGACAGTGGTATATCGATTTATTTTCATGCCATGATATACTTTTGTTGGCTAACTTTAGGCTCCATTTGGATGGGTGAATTTGAAATCAATGAAATTAAGTACTTTCACTAATTCCTCATCATGGTAAATATTATCAAATGGGACTAGAAAAGCAAGTTTGAAAGAAAAATCTACTACATAATCCATTTTTGTGGGATTTATTTCATTCTTTTAAAAAGTCATTTCAAACCCTTCAATTTGGACCACTTATGTGTTTGCTTTTTGTTTGTTGATGTCCATCTCTTGTATAGATGTTAGGTTTTAGTTATATATGTTAGAATCCCACATTGCTTGTTAACTGATCTTGAGCTATATATAAAGCCTAAGGCAACTCTCATCTTACAAGACGTCTTTTAAAAGTGAGTTAGGCCCATTGGATTTCACATATATATATATGTTCATTTCAAATCCTTCAATCCAGACTCAACCTGAAAGAATTTTGATTAAGTGCTTATTTTAAATCCTTTGTCCTTCCACTTATCGAATATAAGGTGAGATGTTGCTGATTTTGGTTAAATCTCACAGGTAGGGATCCTAAAAGAAACTATTGCGAAAAAAGATGAAGAGATTGGTAGGTTAAGGCTACTTAGAACCCATGGTAGCGGCGATAGACTTAGTATGGGTTCACCTAGATACTCATCTTCCTCTCCAATACGACGTTCCACTAATGCCAGACAGCAAAGCCGAACACCCTCAGGATCTAACGAAAAACATGCCTCTGATTTCGACAATAGCTCTGAATTGAGCGATAAGCATTCAGAAGCCGGTTCTCAACAGTCAATGGATGATTTTGGACACCAAAAGGAATTCTTGCAACAATCAAGGCTTGCTGTGGGAGATAGAAATTTGAACGAAGATGTTGGTTCGAAGGTTGCTGCTGAAAATGGGTGTCAAAGTAATACGGAAGATGTTGAGCTCCTTGGGTTTGGAGATGATTCTGAAGAGAGATTGAGTGATATATCCGATGGTGTCCTTTCGATGGGAACAGAAACTGATGGTTCGATGAACAGTATTGTGGAGTTCACTCTTTTCCCAGAAACTTCAAAACCGCCAGCAGAGAACACAGACAAGTGAGTCTCTCATATCGTTATATCTATTTTTCATCTTATTAAAACATTCACCAGAGGGAACTGAATGAATGTGCAAGTACTTATTAAATTAGTGTTTGATAAATGTATGAAACAACCACTTAACATATGAGTATCACTTAAAAATAGTTACATTCGACACTTGACAAATCATCACTTGTAACACTTAATTTTCGGGTTTAAAAAAGGGTACTGTAGACGCTAATGTGTAGTTAAATATCCTTTTAAAAAAGAAAAAAACTGAAATCGATATTGTTGATGTTTTTAAAGTATAGGAACAAGTAATCGTTAACCCCAATTCTTGTCAATTTCATAGTCCAAAACACTACCTAGGATCGTACATGATCGAATTCATTTTGACTGTTCTTAGGGCGGTTAATTCTAGGCCAAGTGTGCCTGCTAAGCTTCCGCGACCTCCACACAAGCAGGCGCAAAAAGGATCTTCACGATTGTCAGCCACCAAACTCCCCCTAAAAGCTTTGAGTATGTACTAAATCCCTTATATATAAGGCTCTTTTTGGATTAAAAAAATTGAGAGCATAAAAAAAAAAGTTTTTTCTTTTTCCCTAACATCTTGTTTATGTTCTTTAGGTTTCAAAAAACCGGCTGTTGGCAGCTCTTCCTCCTCCTCCTCCTCGGCGACAAAGCCTTCAAAAAGATGGCAGTAAAAGTAGATGAAAATGAAGCTAACAGAAAGCAAAAGGTTTGTAAAAATAGATTGCCATTCATTCCTCCTAATCTTATTAGCTTAATTCATGGCTTTCCCACTCAATCAATATGTTCTTGTATTTGAAGGGTCTAATTAGTTTGTTTGTATAATATGTTCATGTATCATAGTGTAATTTCATTTTTTGTGTGTTTTAGTTTTTGCACATCTTAATGATAAATGGATTCATGGTTATCCATTTACAGTATTTATTTGTTTTTTTACTTGTTCACCATAAAAGAATAATAATTGATTAGGATGTGATAAAAAAGTCGATTTTGCTAATTTTTTTCCCGAAAAACTCAATCATGAATTTTTTCAAGATTATAGCTCAATGGAAAACTCAATTTGTCAAAACACTCAAGATTGTGAAATTTCGAAAGACTAACTTTTCCAAAACTTGAAGGTTTCGAGTTTTAATAAAAGTAGCTAAATTGTTTTGTTTAGAGCTATAGATTTTGAGTTTTTCATAAAATTAACTAAATCAAGTTTTTTTTTTTAAGATATAGATTTCAATTTTTTAACAAAATTATCTAAATTCGGTCTTTTTGTGAGCTAAAACCTATTGAAATTTGAACATTTCCATTTTTTTAACAAAAGTAGCAAAATTTGGCCCTTCTTTTTTATTTGATTTTGAGTTTTTCACAAAAGTAGCAAAATCGAGTTTTTTTTTGGGAGTTATAACTTTTAAAATTTTGAAGATTTCGATTTTTTTGTAAAAGTAGCTAAATGAGGGTTTTTTGAGAGTTGTCTTTCAAAATTTGAAAATTTTGAGTGGTTTTATAGTAATAGCGAATCGAAATTTTTGTGAGTTATAGCCTATCAAAATTTAAAGATGTCAAGTTTTTCATTAAAGTAGTTAAATCAAGTTATTTTTGTGAATTACAGCATTCAAAATTTGAAGATTTCATGCTTTTTATAAAATTATCTAAATCAGGGTGTTTTTTTTTAGCAACTTTTCAAAATTTGTAGATTTCAAAATTTTCATAATAGTAGCGGAAATAGATTATTTTGTGACCTATATAGCCTATCAACTTTTAAGATTACGAGATGTTTTTTATGAAAGTAGCGAAAGCGAACTATTTTGTGAGCTATAACTTTTCAAAAGCAGAAGATTTAGAGTTTTTTTACAAAAGTAGCTAAACTAGGATTTTTGTGAACTTTCTAAAATTTGAAAATTTTGAGTTTTTTAAAAAAAGAAACCAATTCTTTTTTTCTTTCTTTTTTTTTATTTATAACCTTTAAAATTTTGTAAAATTTTGAATTTTATATAAAAGTAGTAAATTTGGGATTTTTTTTTGTGAGCTTAATCTTTCAAAATTTGAAGATTTCGAGTTTTTCATAAAAGTTGTTAAATTGAATTATTTTTGTGAGTTTTAGTTTTTAAAAATTTAAAGATTACAAAATTTTCAAAAAAGTAGCGAAATTTATATTTTTGGTGTGCTAACTTATTAAAATTTGAATATTTCTATTTTTTCATAAAAGCAGATTTATTTATTTATTTATTTATTTATTTTTTTTTTTTATTTTTTTTTTTATTTTTTTTTTTTTGTGTGTGTGTGTGTGTGTGAGTTAACCTATCAAAATTTAAAAATTTCGAGTTTTTCATAAAAGTAACGAAATCAAACTTGTGAGCCTTTCCAATATGAAATATTTCTAAATTTTTAGAATTATAGCGAAATTGTTTTTTTTCTTTTTGAGCTATAATATATTAAGATTTTGAATTTTTCATAAAAGTAGTAAAATTTGGGTTTTTTGTGAGGTTTAGCCTATTAAAATTTGAAGATTTCGAGTTTTAAAAAAGGTTGTGAAATCGAATTATTTTGTGAGTTTTAGCCTTTCAAATTTTGAAGGTTTCAAATTGGCTTTCAAAATTTAAAGTTTTTGTGTTTTTCATAAAATTTACTAGATCGAGTATTTTTGTGAGTTATAATCTTTCAAAATTTTAAGTTTTTCATAAAATTATCTAATCCATTCTTTTTATGATGTACAACCTTTTAAAATTTCAAAATTTCGAGTCCTTTTTTTTTTTTTTTTTTTTTTTTCAAAAGTTGCAATTTTTTTTGGTGATCTATAGGTATTAAAAATTTGAAGATTTTGAATTTTTCATAAAAGTAGCAAAATCAGGATTTTTTGTAAGTTATAATCTTTCAAATTTTGAAGATTTCGATTTTTTCATGATAGTAGCAAAATCGATTTTTCTTGTGAGTTATAGCAAAATTTTTACAAAAGTTGCAATTTTTTATTTTTTTCGTTACCTATAAGCTTTCAAAATTTGAAGATTTCGAATTTTTCATAAAAGTAGTAAAATTGAAAATTTTTAGTGAGCTGTAACCTATAAAAAATTTAAAGATTTTGAGTTTTTTTAAAAAAAATCGCAAAATTTAGCTTTTTTTTTATTATTATTATTTTAGTTATAGCCTATCAAAAATTGAAAATTTCAAGTTTTTCATAATAGTAGCAAAAATTATTATTTTGTGAGTTATAATCTATCAAAATTTGAAGATTTTGAAATTTTTCATTAAAATATTGAAATCGATTTTTTTTTGGTGAGATAGAGCTTTTCTAAATTTGAAGATTTTCATAAAAGTAATGAAATCGGATTTTTTATAAGCTACCTTTAAAAATTTGAAGATTTCTAATTTTTCGGAATTGTCGAGAAATAGTTGTTTTTTTTTTTGTTTTTTTTTTTTTTTTTTGAGTTATAACCTATCAAAATTTGAATATTTTGAGGAGCTCTAAAAAGTAGCGAAATTTGTTTTTGTTTTTTTTGAGTTATAACCTATCAAAATTTGAAGATTTTTAGTTTTTCATAAAAGTAGCGAAATCGAGTTTTTTTGTGAGCTGTGGCGTTTCAAATTTTGAAGATTTTATTTTTTTCATAAAAGTAGCTAAAGCGGAGTTTTTTGTAAGTAATAATTTTTCAAAATTTGAAGATTTTGAGTTTTTCATAAAATTATCTAATTGGATTTTTTTTTTTGTGAGTTATAACTTTTCAAAATTTAAAAAAAAAAATGTTATTCATAATAGTAGTGAAATTGAGTTTCTTTGTGAGATATAACCTATCAAAATTTGAAGATTTTGAATTTTTCATAAAAACTGTTAAATAGAGTTATTTTTGTGAAGTATAACTTTTCAAAATTTTAAGATTTCGAGATTTTCATAAAATTAAGCGAATTAGGTTTTTGTGTGAGTTATAGCTTTTCCAAATTTTAAGATTTCAAAATTTTCAAATTTCATACGAAATCGGATATTTTTGTGAGCTATAGTCTATTAAAATTTGAAGATTTCGAGATTTTTTTTTTTATAGAAGTAGTAAATTTGTCCTTTTTTTTTTTTTAGAGCTATAACTTATCAAAATTTGAAGCTTTTGAGGTTTTCATAAACTCGAACTTTTTTGTGAGCTATAGCCTTTCGAATTTAGAAGATTTCGATTTTTTCTTAAAGAAGTAAAATCGAATTTGTTTTTAAGCTATAACCTAACAAAATTTGAGCATTTCGAGTTTTTCTTAAAATTAACAAATTTTTGCTTTTTTGAGCTATAACCTATGAAAATTTGAAAATTTTGAGTTTATTTTATAAAAGTAGCGAAATCGAATTTTTTTGTGAGTTATAGCGTTCCAAATATCGAAGATTTAAATTTTTCATAAAAGTAACTCAAACGGTTTTTTTTTTTTTTTGTAAGTTATTGTCTTTCAAAATTCGAAGATTTCAAGTTTCTCATAAAATTATCTGAATCAGGATTTTATTTTTTGTGTGCTATAACTTTTAAGAATTTGAAAATTTCGAATTTTTCATAATAATAGTGTAATCGGAATTTTTTTGTGAGCCTGTACGAAAATTTGAAGATATCTACTTTTTTATTTTTTAATTAAAGTAGTTAAATCAAGTTATTTTTTTGTGAGTTAACTTTTTAGAATTTAATGATTTTGAGTTTTTCATAAAATTACTAGTCACCTTTTTTTGTGAGGGTACACACCTTTCTAAATATCAAGTTTTTTTTTTTTTTTTTTTTGAGTTATAGCATTTAAAAATTTGAAAATTTCGAATATTTTTTTAAACTAGCTAAATCGGTTTTTTTTTTGTAAGGTATAATTTTTTAAAATTTAAAGATTTTGACTTTTTTTTTTTTTATAAAATTAGCTAAATAGAGTTTTTATTTATTTATTTATTTATTATTATTATTATTATTATTTTGCAAGCTACAATCTATTAAAATTTTAGATTTCAAGTTTTTCATAAAATTATCTAAATCCGATTTTTTTTGTGAGCTATAGTCTATCAAAATTTAAAGCTTTTCAATTTTTCATAAAAGTAACGAAATCTTACTATAGCCTTTCCAATTTGGAAGATTTTGAATTTTTTCAGAGTAGTAAAATCTAGTTTTTTTGTGAGTAACCTATCAAAATTTGAGCTATAACCTTTTAGATTTTGAAGATTCCAAATATTTTATAAAAGTCGATAAATCGTATTTTTTTGTGAGTTATAATCTATCAAAATTTGAAGATTTCGAGTTTTACATAAAAGCAGTAAAATTTGACTTTTTTTTTGTAAACTTTAACCTTTCAAAATTTGAATATTTTGAGTTTTATATAAAAGTAGCAAAATTTGAAGATTTCAAATTTTTCATAAAAATAGTGAAATTTTGCCCTTTTTTTTTTTGTGGAGCCTGTCAAAATTTGAAGATTTTGAATTTTTCATAGAAGTAGTGAAGTCGAGCTTTTTTGTGAGCCATAGTTTTCCAAATTTTGAAGATTTCAATTTTTCTGTAAAAGTAGTTAAATCAAGTTTTTTTTTTTTGTAAGCTATGATCTATCAAAATTTGAAGATTTATATTTTTTCATTAAATTATCTCAATCAAATTTTTTTGTGAGTTATAGCCTAAGAAAATTTGAAGATTTCGAATTTTCCATGAAATAAGTTAAATCGAGTTATTTTTGTGAGTTATAATCTTTTAAAATTTAAAGATTTCGAGTTTTTCATAAAATTATCTAAATCAATTTTTCAAAATTTCAAGATTTTGAATTTTTAAAAAATGTAATGAAATCATAATTTTTTGTGAGCTTTTATACCTTTTAAATTTTGAAGATTTTGACTTTTTTTAAAAATTTTTTTTATCTTAATCCGGTCTTTTTGTGAGCTGCAGTCTTCCTAAATTTGAATATTTTGAATTTTTCATAAAATTAGCTAAATCGGGTTTTTTGTGAACTATAACATATCAAAATTTAAAAATTGTGTTTTTTTTTTCATAAAAATAGCAAAATTTGTCTTTTTTGTGAACTACCTATCAAAATTTCAAGATTTTGAGTTTTTCATAAAACTAGGAAAATCTAGTTTTTTGTGATCTACAACCCTTCAGATTTTGAAGATTTCGAATATTTTACAATAGTTGCTAAATCATTTTATTTTTTAGCTATAAACTTTTAAAATTTGAAGATTTCGAGTTTTTAATAAAATTATTTAAATCAAAGTTTTTTTCCTTCTTTTTTTTTTTTTTTTTTCATACCATTTTAAAACTTGAAGATTTTTAATTTTTCATAATAGTAGAGAAATCGATTTTTTTTTTTGTGAACAATAGCCTATCAAAATTTGAAAATTTTGTGTTTTTCTTTAAAGTGGTAAAATAAAGTTTTTTTGTGAGTTATAACTTATCAAAATTTGAAGATTTTTAATTTTTCATAAAAGTAGCGAAATCGTGTGTTTTTGTGAGCTATTGCCTTCCAAATTTTTAAGATTTCAAATTCTTCGTAAAAATAGCTAAATCGAGGTATTTTGTGAGCTAGTGTTTCAAAATTTTAGGATTTCAAGTTTTTCATAAAATTATCTAAATCAATTTTTTTTGTTAGCTATAACCTTTTAAATTTTTAAGATTTTGAATTTTTCAAAAGAGTCATGAAATCAGATTTTTTTGTAGCTATAGCCTTTCAAAATTCAAAGATTGCGGAAAAAACTTTGAAGTAGCTAAATTGGTGTTTTTTTTTTTGTTTTTTTTTTTTTTTTTAAGATTTCGAGTTTTTCATAAAATTAGCTCAATCGGGTATTTGTGTGAGTTATGGCTTTTCAAAATTTGAATATTTCGAGTTTTTCATAAAAATATCTAAACCCAGTCTTTTTGTGAGCTATAACTTTTTAAAATTTAAAAATTTTGAGTTTTTAAAAAAATATTTAAATCAATTTTTTTCTGCGTTATAATCTTTCAAAATTTTCATAATAATAGGGAAATTGAATTTTTATGTGACTTATAACTTATCAAAATTTGAAAATTTTGAGTTTTACATAAAGTAGTAAAATTTGACTTTTTTGTGAGCTATATAATCTATCAAAATTTGAAGATTTTGAGTTTTTCATAAAAATAGCAAAATTTATAATTTTTTTGTAAGTCAAAATTTGAAGATTTCAAGTTTGTCATAAAATTATCTGAATTAGATTTTTGCGTGAGTTATAACTTTTCAAAATTGGAAGATTTTAAATTTTTCATAGTAGTAGTGAAATTAATTTTTATTTTTTATTTTTTTATTTTTTTTTCTGACCTATAACCTATGAAAATTTGAAGATTTTGAATTTTTCATAAAAGTAGTTAAATTGAGTTATTTTTCTGACCCAACATTTCAAAATTTAAGGATTTCGAGTTTATCATAAAATTATCTAAATCAAGTTTTTTTTTTTTTTTTTTGTGAGCTATAGTCTTTAAAGTTTTCAAGATTTCAAGTTTTTTAAAAAAGTCCGGAAGTCGAATTTTTTTGTTAGTTAAATCAAAATTCAAAGATTGCGAAAAACAAAATTAAAGTAGCTAAATCGTTTTTTTTTTTCAAGTTATAGCCTATCCAAATTTGAATATTTCGAATTTTTCATAAAATTATCTAAATCCGATCTTTTTGTGAATTATTGGTTTTTAGAATTTGAATATTTCAAGTTTTTCTTAAAATTAGCTAAATCTGCTTTTTTTTTTTTTTTTTTTCTTTTTAAGCTATAACCTATCAAAATTTGAAATTGTTTTATTTTTTCATAAAAGTAGCAATTTTTTTTTTTTTTTTTGTGATTTATAACTTTTCAAAATTGGAAGATTTCGAATTTTTCATCGTAGTGGTGAAATCGATTTTTTTTTTGTGATCTATAACCTATCAAAATTTGAAGATTTCAATTTTTTCATAAAAGTAGCAATTTTTTTTTTTTTTTTTTTTTTTTGTGTGAGCTACCTTTCAAAATTTGAAAGTTTCGATTTTTTTAATAAAATGATCTAAATCAGGTTTTTTTTAGAGTTATAGCCTTTTAAAATTTAAAAATTACGATTTTTTCATAATAGTAGTGAAATCAAAAAAAATGGTGAGGTATAACCTATCAAACTTTGAAGATTACAACTTTTTCATAAAAGTAGCAAAATATGAATTTTTTTGAAGATTTTAAATTTCTTGTAAAAGTAGTTAAATCTTGTTTTTTTTTTTTTGTAAGCTATAGTCTATCAAAATTTGAAGATTTCGAGTTTTTCTTAAAAATAATTAAATCGATTTATTTTTGTGAGCTATAATTTTTTAAAATTTAAAGATTTTGATTTTTTTTTTTTATAAAATTATCTAAATCCATTTTTTTTTATAAGTTATAATCTTTCAAAATTTTAAAATTTCAAAATTATCATAATAGTAGCGATATTGTTTTTTTTTGTTTTTGTGAGATATAACCTATCAAAATTTAAAGATTTTAAATTAGGTTTTTTTGGTAAGCTATAATCTATCAGAATTTGAAAATTTCTAGTTTTTCATAAAATTATCTAAATCATTTTTTTTTGTGAGCCATAGTCTACGAAAATTTGAAAAATTCTAATTTTCAATTAAAGTAGTTAAATCGAGTTATTTTTGTGAGTTATAATCTTTCAAAATTTAAAGATTTCGAGTTTTTCATAAAATAATCTAAATCAATTTTTTTTGGAGGTATAACCTTTCAAAATTTTAAATTTTTTTGTTTTTCAAAAAAGTAATGAAATCATATTTTTTGGTGAGTTATAAACCTTTTAAATTTTGAAGATTTCGAGTTTTTCTTAAAATTATCTAAATCTGATCTTTTTGTGAGCTAGTCTTTCTAAATTTGAAGATTTTGAGTTTTTCATAAAAGTAACAAAATTTGTCTTTTTTGTGAACTGTAACCTATCAAAATTTGAAGATTTTAGATTTTTCGTAAAAGTATTGAAGTCGAGTTTTTTGTGAGTTATAAACTTTCAAATTTTGAAGATTTCAAATATTTTACAAAAATTGCTAAATCATTTTTTTTTCGAGCTATAACCTATCAAAATTTAAAGATTTTGAATTTTTCGTAAAATTAGCTAAATTGAGTTTTTTCGCGAGCTATAGCTAGTCTTTCAAAATTTGAAGATTTTGAGTTTTTTTAAAAATTATCTAAATTATTCTTTTTTTTTTTTTTTTTTTTTTTTGAGTCATAGCCTTTTAAACCTTGAAGATTTTGAATTTCTCATAATAGTAGAGAAATTGGATTTTTTTTGTAAGTAATAATCTATCAAAATTTGAAGATTTTGACTTTTTCATAAAAGTAAGAAAATCGAGCTTATTTGTGAGGTATAACCTTCCAAATTTTTAAGATTTCTGGTTTTTCATAAAAGTAACCAAATCAGGGTTTTTTTTGTGAGTTAGTCTTTCGTAATTTCAAGTTTTTCATAAAATTATCTAAATCAAGTTTTTTTGTGAGCTATATAACCTTTAAGAATTTGAAGATTACGGGTTTTTATAATAATAGCATAATTGATTTTTTTTGGGAGGACCTACGAAAATTTGTAGTTTCTGAGTTTTTCATAAAAGTAGCTAAATCGAGTTATTTTTGTGAATTAGCCTTTCAAAATTTAAATATTTTGAATTTTTCATAAAATTATCTAAAACAAGTTTTTTTGTGAGCTATAGTTTTTAAAATTTTCAAGATTTCGAGTTTTTCAAAAAAGTCATGAAATCGATTTTTTTTGTGAGTTATATAACCTTTCAAAATTCGAAGATTGCGAAAAAAAATTATAGTAGCTAAATCGTTTTTTTTAAGCTATAACCTTTTGAAATTTGAATATTTCGATATTTTCATAAAATTATCTAAATCCAGTTTTTTTGTGAGCTATAATCTTTCAAAATTTGAAAATTTCAAATTTTTCATAAAATTAGTTAAATCGAGTTTTTTCGTGAGCTAACCTATCAAACTTTGAAAATTTTGTGTTTTTCATAAAAGTAGCAAAATTTAATTTTTTTGTGAGCTATAACTTTTCAAAAGTAGAAGATTTAGAGGTTTTTTTTACAAAAGTAGCTAAACTAGGTTTTTTGTGAACTTTCTAAAATTTGAAAATTTTGCGTTTTTTAAAAAAAGAAACCAATTTTTTTTTTTTTTTTTTTTGTAAAATTTTGAATTTTACGTAAAAGTAGTAAATTTGGGATTTTTTTTTTTGTGAGCTTAATCTTTCAAAATTTGAAAATTTCGAGTTTTTCATAAAAGTTGTTAAATCGAATTATTTTTGTGAGTTTTAGTTTTTAAAAATTTAAAGATTTCAAAATTTTAAAAAAAGTAGTGAAATTTATGTGTGCTAACTTATTAAAATTTGAAGATTTCTATTTTTTCATAAAAGCATAATTTTATTTTATTTTTTTATTTTTCTTTTGTGTTGTGAGCTATAACTTATCAAAATTTAAAAATTTCAAGTTTTTTATAAAAGTAACGAAATCAAACTTGTGAGCCTTTCCAATATGAAATATTTCTAAATTTTTAGAATTATAGCGAAATTGTTTTTTTTCTTTTTGAGCTATAATCTATTAAGATTTTGAAGATTTTGAGTTTTTCATAAAAGTAGTAAAATTTTGATTTTTTGTGAGGTTTAGCCAATTAAAATTTGAAAATTTCGAGTTTTAAAAAAGGTCGTGAAATCGAATTATTTTGTGAGTTTTAGTCTTTCAAATTTTGAAGGTTTCAAATTGCCTTTCAAAATTTAAAGTTTTTGAGTTTTTCATAAAATTTGCTAGATCGAGTATTTTTTTGAGTTATAATCTTTCAAAATTTTAAAATTTTAAGTTTTTCATAAAATTATCTAATCCATTCTTTTTATGATGTACAACCTTTTAAAATTTTAAAATTTCGAGTCTTTTTTTTTTTTTTTTTTCAAAAGTTGCAATTTTTTTTGGTGATCTATAGGCATTAAAAATTTGAAGATTTCGAATTTTTCGTAAAAGTAGTAAAATCAGGATTTTTTGTGAGTTATAATTTTTCAAATTTTGAAGATTTCGATTTTTTCATGATAGTAGAAAAATCGATTTTTCTTGTGAGTTATAGCAAAATTTTTACAAAAGCTGCAATTTTTTTTTTTTTTTCGTTACCTATAAGCTTTCAAAATTTGAAAATTTCGAATTTTTCATAAAAGTAGTAAAATTGAAATTTTTTAGTGAGCTATAAAAAATTTAAAGATTTTGAGTTTTTCATAAAAATAACAAAATTTAGCTTCTTTTTTTTTTTTTAATTTTTTTTAGTTATAGCCTATCAAAAATTGAAAATTTCAAGTTTTTCATAATAGTAGCAAAAATTGTTATTTTGTGAGTTATAATCTATCAAAATTTGAAGATTTTGAATTTTTCATAAAAATAGTGAAATCGATTTTTTTTTTTTGTGAGATAGAGCTTTTCTAAATTTGAAGATTTTCATAAAAGTAATGAAATCAGATTTTTTGTAAGCTATAACCTTTAAAAATTTGAAGATTTCAAATTTTTCAGAATTGTAGAGAAATGGTTTTTTTTTTTTTTTTTTTGAGTTATAACCTATCAAAATTTGAATATTTTGAGGAGCTCTAAAAAGTAGCGAAATTTGTTTTTTTTTTTTTTTTTTTTGAGTTATAACCTATCAAAATTTGAAAATTTTTAGTTTTTCGTAAAAGTAGCGAAATCGAGTTTTTTTTGTGAATATTTTGTGAAGATTTTATTTTTTTTCATAAAAGTAGCTAAAGCGGAGTTTTTTGTAAGTAATAATTTTTCAAAATTTGAAGATTTTGAGTTTTTCATAAAATTATCTAATTGGATTTTTTTTTTTTTTTTTTGTGAGCTATAACTTTTCAAAATTTTTTAAAAAAATTGTTATTCATAATAGTAGTGAAATTGAGTTTCTTTGTGAGATATAGCCTATCAAAATTTGAAGATTTTGATTTTTTTCATAAAAACTGTTAAATAGAGTTATTTTTGTGAATTTTAACCTTTCAAAATTTTAAGATTTCGAGATTTTCATAAAATTAAGTGAATTAGGTTTTTGTGTGAGTTATAACTTTTCCAAATTTTAAGATTTCTAAATTTTCAAATTTGATACGAAATCGGATATTCCTCGAGATTTTTTTTTTTTTTTTTTTATAAAAGTAGTAAATTTGTCCTTTTTTATTTAGAGCTATAGCTTATCAAAATTTGAAGCTTTTGAGGTTTTCATAAACTCGAACTTTTTTGTGAGCTATAGCCTTTCAAATTTAGAAGATTTCGATTTTTTCTTAAAGAAGTAAAATCAAATTTGTTTTTGAGCTATAACCTAACAAAATTTGAGCATTTCGAGTTTTTCTTAAAATTAACAAATTTTTGCTTTTTTGAGCTATAGTCTATGAAAATTTGAAAATTTTGAGTTTATTTTATAAAAGTAGCGAAATCGAGTTTTTTTGTGAGTTATAACCTTCCAAATTTCGAAGATTTAAATTTTTCATAAAAGTAGCTCAAACGGTTTTTTTTTGTAAGTTATTGTCTTTCAAAATTCGAAGATTTCAAGTTTCTCATAAAATTATATGAATCAGGATTTTATTTTTTGTGAGCTATAACTTTTAAGAATTTGAAAATTTTGAATTTTTTATAATAATAGTGTACTCGGATATTTTTTGTGAGCCACAGTGTACGAAAATTTGAAGATATTTACTTTTTTATTTTTTAATTAAAGTAGTTAAATCAAGTTATTTTTTTGTGAGTCAACTTTTTAAAATTTAATGATTTTGAGTTTTTCATAAAATTAACTAAGTCACCTTTTTTGTGAGGGTACACACCTTTCTAAATGTCAAGATTTTTTTTTTTTTTTTTTAAATAATGAAATCTTTCTTCTTTTTTTTTTTTTTCTTTTTTTTTTAGTTATAGCATTTAAAATTTTGAAAATTTCGAATATTTTTTTAAACTAGCTAAATCGGTTTTTTTTTTTTTTTTTTTTTTTTTTGTAAGGTATAATTTTTTAAAATTTAAAGATTTTGAGTTTTTTTATAAAATTAGCTAAATAGAGTTTTTTTTTTTTTTTTTTTTGCGAGCTAAAATCTATCAAAATTTTAGATTTCAAGTTTTTCATAAATTATCTAAATCCGTTCTTTTTGTGAATTATAGTCTATCAAAATTTAAAGCTTTTCAATTTTTCATAAAAGTAGGGAAATCTTACTATTTTGAATTTTTTCATAAAGTAGTAAAATCGAGTTTTTTTGTTAGTAACCTATCAAAATTTGAGCTATAACCTTTTAGATTTCGAAGATTCCAAATATTTTATAAAAGTGGCTAAATCGTATTTTGTGTGAGATATAGTCTATCAAAATTTGAAGATTTCGAGTTTTACATAAAATCAGTAAAATTTGACACTTTTTTTGTAAACTTTAACCTTTCAAAATTTGAAGATTTTGAGTTTTACATAAAAGTAGCAAAATTTGGCTTTTTTGTAAGTTATACCCAATCAAAATTTGAAGATTTCAATTTTTTCATAAAAATAGTGAAATTTTGCCTCTTTTTTTTTTTTGTAGAGCCTATCAAAATTTGAAGATTTTGAATTTTTCATAAAAGCAGTGAAGTTGAGCTTTTTTGTGAGCCATAGTTTTCCAAATTTTGAAGATTTCAATTTTTCTGTGAAAGTAGTTAAATCAAGTTTTTTTTTTTTGTAAGCTATGATCTATCAAAATTTGAAGATTTCTATTTTTTCATTAAATTATCTCAATCAAATTTTTTTGTGAGCTATAGCCTAAGAAAATTTGAAGATTTCGAATTTTCCATGAAATAAGTTAAATTGAGTTATTTTTGCAAGTTATAGTCTTTCAAAATTTAAAGATTTCGAGTTTTTCATAAAATTATCTAAATCAATTTTTCAAAATTTCAAGATTTTGAGTTTTTAAAAAATGTAATGAAATCATATATTTTTTGTGAGCTTTTATACCTTTTAAATTTTGAAGATTTTGACTTTTTTTTAAATTTTTTTTTTTTATCTTAATCCGGTCTTTTTGTGAGCTGCAGTCTTCCTAAATTTGAATATTTTGACTTTTTCATAAAATTAGCTAAATCGGGTTTTTTGTGAACTATAACCCTATCAAAATTTAAAAATTGTGTTTTTTTCATAAAAATAGCAAAATTTGTCTTTTTTGTGAACTACCTATCAAAATTTCAAGATTTTGAGTTTTTATAAAACTAGTGAAATCTAGTTTTTTGTGATCTACAACCCTTCAGATTTTGAAGATTTCGAATATTTTACAATGGTTGCTAAATCGTTTTATTTTTTAGCTATAAACTTTTAAAATTTGAAGATTTTGAGTTTTTAATAAAATTATTTAAATCAAAGTTTTGTTTGTTTGTTTTTTTTTTTTTTTTTTTTGTGAGTTATAACCTATCAAAATTTGAAAATTTTTAGTTTTTCATAAAAGTAGCGAAATCGAGTTTTTTTGTGAGTTATTACCTTCCAAATTTTTAAGATTTCAAATTCTTCGTAAAAGTAGCTAAATCGAGGTATTTTGTGAGCTAGTGTTTTAAAATTTTAGGATTTCAAGTTTTTCATAAAATTATCTAAATCAAATTTTTTGTGAGCTATAACCTTTTAAATTTTTAAGATTTTGAATTTTTCAAAAGAGTCATGAAATCGGATTTTCTTTGTAGTTATAGCCTTTCAAAATTCAAAGATTGCGGAAAAAACTTTGAAGTAGCTAAATTGGTTTTTTTTTTTTTTTTTTTTTAAATTTTTTTCGAGTTTTTCATAAAATTAGCTCAATCAGGTATTTGTGTGAGTTATGGCATTTTAAAATTTGAATATTTCGAATTTTTCATAAAAATATCTAAATCCGGTCTTTTTGTGAGCTATAACTTTTTAAAATTTAAAAATTTTGAGTTTTTAAAAAATTTATCTAAATCAGTTTTTTTCTACGTTATAATCTTTCAAAATTTTCATAATAATCTAAATCAAAATTTTAAGATTTCAAAATTATCGTAATAGTAGCGATATTTTTTTTTTTTTTTGTGAGATATAACAAAATTTAAAGATTTTAAATTAGGTTTTTTGGGTAAGCTATAGTCTATTAGAATTTGAAAATTTTTAGTTTTTCATAAAATTATCTAAATCATTTTTTTTTTGTGAGTTATAGCCTATGAAAATTTGAAAAATTCTAATTTTTTCAATGAAAGTAGTTAAATCGAGTTATTTTTGTGAGTTATAATCTTTCAAAATTTAAAGATTTCGAGTTTTTCATAAAATAATCTAAAACAATTTTTTTTTTGAGGTATAACCTTTCAAAATTTTAAAATTTTTTGTTTTTCAAAAAAGTAATGAAATCATATTTTTTGGTGAGTTATAAACCTTTTAAATTTTGAAGATTTCAAGTTTTTCTTAAAATTATCTAAATCTGATCTTTTTGTGAGCTAGTCTTTCAAAATTTGAAGATTTCGAGTTTTCATAAAATTTATTAAATCATGTTTTTTGTGATGTATAACCTATCAAAATTTGAAGATTTTGAGTTTTTCATAAAAGTAACAAAATTTGTCTTTTTTGTGAACTGTAACCTATCAAAATTTGAAGATTTTGGATTTTTCGTAAAAGTATTGAAGTCGAGTTTTTTGTGAGTTATAAACTTTCAAATTTTGAAGATTTCAAATATTTTACAAAAATTGCTAAATCATTTTTTTTTTTCGAGCTATAACCTTTCAAAATTAAAAGATTTTGAATTTTTTGTAAAATTAGCTAAATTGAGTTTTTTCGCGAGCTATAGCTAGCCTTTCAAAATTTGAAGATTTCGAGTTTTTAATAAAATTATCTATTTTTTTTTTTTTTTTTTTTTTTTTTGAGTCATAGCCTTTTAAACCTTGAAGATTTTGAATTTTTCATAATAGTAGAGAAATTGGATTTTTTTGTAAGTAATAATCTATCAAAATTTGAAGATTTTGACTTTTTCATAAAAGTAAGAAAATCGAGCTTATTTGCGAGGTATAACCTTCCAAATTTTTAAGATTTCAGGTTTTTCGTAAAAGTAACCAAATCAGGATTTTTTTTGTGAGTTAGTCTTTCATAATTTCAAGTTTTTCATAAAATTATCTAAATCAAGTTTTTTTGTCAGCTATATAGCCTTTAAGAATTTGAGGATTACGAGTTTTTATAATAATAGCGTAATTGGTTTTTTTTGGGAGGACCTACGAAAATTTGTAGTTTCCGAGTTTTTCATAAAAGTAGCTAAATCGAGTTATTTTTGTGAATTAGCCTTTCAAAATTTAAATATTTTGAGTTTTTCATAAAATTATCTAAAACAAATTTTTTTGTGAGCTATAGTCTTTAAAAAAGTCCTGAAATCAAATATTTTATGAGTTATAACTTTTCAAAATTGAAAGACTGCGAAAAATAAATAAATTAAAGTAGCTAAATTGGATTTTTTTTTTTAGGCTATAACCTTTCAAAATTTGAATATTTTGAGTTTTTCATAAAATTATCTAAATTCAGCTTTTTTTGTAAGTTATAGTCTTTCAAAATTTGAAGATTTCAAATTTTTCATAAAATTAGCTAAATCGATTTTTTTTGTAAACTATAACCTATCAAAAATTGAAAATTTTGTGTTTTTCATAAAAGTAGTAAAAATTGATTTTTTGTAAGGTATAACTTTTTAAAATTGAAAGATTTCGAATTTTTCATAGAGGTAGTGAAATCGGATTTTCTTTGTGATTTATAGCCTATCAAAATTTGAAGATTTTGATTTTTTTATAGAAGTAGAAAAATTTAGTTTTTTTGTGAGCTATATAGTCTTTTAAAATTTGAAGATTTCAAGTTTTTCGTAAAGTTATCTAAATCATGGTGTTTTTTAGCTATAGTCTTTCAAAATTTAAAGATTACGAATTTTTCATAATAGTAGTTAAATCAACTTTTTTTTGTGAGGTATAGCCTATCACACTTTGAAGATTACGAGTTTTTTGTAAAAATAGCAAAATTTGACTTTTTTGTGAACTATGACCATCAAAATTTGAAGATTTCAATTTTTCATAAAAGTGGAAAAATTTGGCTTTTTTGTAAACAAATAACCTATCAAAATTTGAAGATTTTAGGTTTTTCATAAGAGTAGTGAAATAAAAAAAAAAATGTGGGCTATAACTTTTCAATTTTTGAAGATTTCAAATTTCTTGTAAAAGTAGCTAAATCTTTGTTTTTTGTAAGTTATAATCTATCAAATTTTAAAGATTTCTAGTTTCTCATAAAATTATCTAAATCAAATTTTTTTTGTGGTCTATAGCCTACAAAAATTTAAAGATTTTGAATTTTTCATAAAAGTAGTTAAATCGAGTTATTTTTGTGAGTTATAACCTTTCAAAATTTAAAAATTTCAAGTTTTTCATAAAATTATCTGAATTATGTTTTTTTGTATACTATAACCTTTCAAAATTTTCATAATGGTAGCGAAATTGAATTTTTTTTTTTTTTGTGAATTATAGAAGAAAAGATAGAGGCATCAGAAGTCATATAATTACAACATGCAGAATCAAAATATCATCGGGATGTACCTGGTATAGCTGACATGGCTATATTGTTACCAGTTTTAGTGAGAGCCTCAGTAAGCATGGTGCAGATACCACTCCAATCAGGTGGAGAGCTGGATGAAGTTCACCTCCCACTTACCGCCTTAAGTTTGAGGGGGGATGTTAATATATTATATGAGTTTGACCCACGTAACCCATTAAGGCAAAATTCTAACCCCCACTTCCCTTATAAATATATGTATATATCGTTGTATTCCTGTATCTATTTTATATATATCAATATATAATTCATTCTTTTACTTCTCAATCATCTTAATATTAAGATTTCGAATTTTTCATAAAATTATCTGTCAGGTTTTTTTTTTTTTTTTTGAGTTATAGCCTTTCAAATTTGAAGATTACGATTTTTTTATAATAGTAGCGAAATCAGATTTATTTTTGTGAGTGATGTGGCCTATCAAACTTTGAAGATTTTGAGTTTTTCATAAAACTAACAAAATTTGAATTTTTTTTTTGTGAGTTATAACCTATCAAAATTTGAATATTTCGATTTTTTTTATAAAAATAGTAAAATTTGGCTTTTTTGTAGGCAACCTATCAAAATTTGAAGATTTTGATTTTTTCATAAATTTACGAAATCGAGCTTTTTTATCTTTCCAAATTTTGAAATTTCAAATTTTTTTTTATAAAAGTAGTTAAATCTGGGTTTTTTGTAAGCTATAGTTTATCAAAACTTGAAGATTTCTAGTTTTTTTGTAAAATTATCTAAATCATGTTTTTTTTGTCAGCTATAGCCTACAAAAATTTGAAGACTTCGAGTTTTTCATAAAAGTAGTTGAATCGAATTATTTTTGTGACCTAGCTTTTCAAAATTTAAAGATTTCTGATTTATATAATATGATCTAAACCAGATTTTTTTGTGAGTTATCTTTTCAAATTTTCAAGATTACGAGTTTTTTAAAAAAGTAATGAAATCATATTTTTTTTGTGAGGTATAGCCTCTCAAAATTTGAAAATTTCGAGTTTTATGTAAAAGTAGTAAATTTTGTCTTTTTTGTAAGTTATAACCTATCAAAATTTGAAAATTTTGTGTTTTTCATAAAAATTTCAAAATTTGGCTATTTTATGTACTATAAACAATCAATATTTGACGATTTTGAGTTTTTCATAAAAGTAATTAAACCAGGGGTTTTTTAACCTATAGTCATCAAAATTTAAAGATTTCTAATATTTCATAAAATTATATAAATCATTTTTTTATTTTATTTTTTTGTGAGCTATAAGCCTATGAAAATTTGAAGTTTTCGAGTTTTTCACAAAATTATCTAAATCAAGTTTTTTTCTGAGCTATAACTTTTTAAAATTTCAAGATTTTGAGTTCTTCAAAAAAGTAATGAAATCAATTTTATTTTATTTTTTTGTGAGCTAGCTTTTCAAATTTAGAAGATTTCGAGTTTTTCTTAAAATTATCTGAATCCGGTCTTTTTGTGAGTTATAGTCTTTCTAAATTTAAAAATTTTGAGTTTTTCATAAAATTACCTAAATCATATTTTTTTTTAGCTATAACCTATCAAAATTTGAAGATTTTGAATTTTTCACAAAAGTAGATAAATTTGTCGTTTTTGTGAACTATATAACCTATCAAAATTTAAAGATTTTGATTTTTTTCATGAAAATAGTGAAATCGAGTTTTTTGTGAGCTATAACCCTTCAGATTTTGAAGATTTCGAATATTTTATAAAAGTTGCTAAATCGGATTTTTTTTGTGAGCTACCTTTCAAATTTTGAAGATTTTGAGTTTTTAATAAAATTATCTAAATCCGTTCTTTTTGTATGCTGTTATCTTTCAAAACTTGAAGATTTTGAGTTTTTCATATTAATAGCAAAATCATTTTTATTTTTTTTTTGTGATTACCTATCAAAATTTTAACATTTGTAGTTTTTCTTTAAAGTAGCAAAATTTAAAGATATCAAGTTTTTCGTAAAAATAGTGAAATTGAGCTTATTTGTTAGCTATAGCCTTCCAAATTTTGAAGATTTCAAAATTTTCATAACGGTAGCTAAATCGGGGTTTTTTTTTGTAAGATATAATTTTTCAAAATTTGAAGATTTCAAGTTTTTCATTAAATCATCCAAATCAAGTTTTTTGTGAGCTATAGCCTTCAGAAATTGAAGATTTTTAGTTTTTCATCATAGTAGCATAATTGGGGATTTTTGGTGAGTTATAGCCTACGAAAATTTCAAGATTTCAATTTTTTCATAAAACTAGTTAAATCGAGTTATTTTTGTAACCTAGTCTTTCAAAATTTAAAGATTTTGTGTTTTTTCATAAAATTATCTAAATCAAGTGTTTTTGTGAGATATAGCCTCTTCAATTTTCAAGATTTCGTGTTTTTCAAAAAAGTCATGAAATTGGATTTTTTTTTTAAGCAAAATTTGAAAATTGCAAAAAAAAAATTAAAGTAGCTAAATCGTCGGTTTTTTTTTTTTTTTGTAAACTATAGTCTTTCAAAATTTAAAGATTTCGAGTTTTTCATAAAATTAGTTCAATCGGGTATTTTGTGAGCTATAACTTTTCAAATTTTGAATATTTCGCGTTTTTTATAAAATTATCTAAATCCGATGTGTTTTTGGGCTATTACTTTCAAAATCTGAAGATTTTGAGTTTTTCATTAAATTAGTTAAATCAGATTTTTTTTTTTTTTTTTTTTGAGGTATAGTATAAACCTATCAAAATTTTGAAAATTTGAATTATTCATAAAAATAACAAAATTTGGTTTTTTTTTGTGAGTCATACCCTATCAAAATTGGAAGGTTTGCGAGTTTTTCATAAATGTAGCGAAATCTAAATTTTTTTGTGAGTTATAATCTTTTTGATTTGGAAGTTTTCTATATTTTCGTAACAGTAGTAAAATTGAGTTATTTGTAAGTTGTAACCATCCAAAATTTGAAGATTCAAGATTTTCATAAAAATAACAAAATCAAGTTTCTAGTGAGCCGATTTAAATTTTAAAATTTGAAGATTTCGAATTTTTCGGAATTGTAGCAAAATCAGGTTTTTTGTGAGCTACCCACAGATTTTGAGTTTTTTTTATAAAAATTGCAAATTTTGGTGTGTGTTTTTTTCAGCTATAGCCTATCAAAATCAGAAGATTTTGAGTTCTTAAAAAAAGTAGCAAAAACGAGCTTTTTGTGAGCTATGACTTTTCAAATTTTCAAGATTTTGAATATTTTTTAAAAGTGACTGAATCGTGTTTTTCTGTAAGCTATTGCTATACAAAATTTGAAGACTTCGAGTTCTTCATAAAATTATCTAAATCCCATCCTATTGGGAGCCATAGTCTTTTAAAATTTGAATATTTTGAGTTTTATATAATTGTAGCGAAATCGAATTTTTTTTGTGAGTTATACCTATTGAAATTTTAACATTTCAAGTTTTTCACAAAAGTAGCAAATGTTTTTTTTTTTTTTTTTTTTTTTTTTTTTTTTGTGAGTTATAGCCTATCAAAATTTGAAGATTTCGAGTTTTTCATAAAAGTAGCGAAATCGAATGTTTCTAAGAGATTTAAGACTAGTTTGATAACGACTTAATTTTTAAGTGCCGAAAATTTAAGTGTTGAAAATTAAGTGCTGAAATTTTAAGTGCAGAAAATTTAAGTGCTGAATTTTTTTTATTTGTTTGATAAATACAAAATTTGTATGCTGAAAATTGTTTAATTTACATAACTACTTTTGAATCAAGATAATGTGAAGAAAAAAAAATTGAGAACAAAACAAAAAAATTAAGGTGCCATTTTAAAAAAAAAAATTATATTAAAATTAAAAGTAGAAATTAAACCAAAAATATGTAAATATTATGTATTTTTTTTATGTAATTTGATTGCTTAAATTAAATTATAATAATAATTTAAATATAAAATAAAATTAAAACAATAAAATAATTCAAAATTAATTCAATTCTCATTAATCCTAATTCTAATTAAACCCTCATAGGGAATCAAGGGTAAAATAGTCAAAACATAATTTTTTTTAAGTAGGAAATAATGGAGTTCATTAAGCAAAATAAAATAAGTGAAGGGACTTTGACTTAATTTTTTATTTATATTTTGACTTAATTTTTAAGTTAATTTAATTAATTTAGTAATACTAATTACATTTATCAAACAAATTTAATTAATTAAGTACTTAATATAACCAGTTTTAAGCACTTAATTTTTTTATCAAACATACCCTTAGCCTTTCAAATGAAGATTTCAAATTTTTTGTAAAAGTGGCTTAATCGGGGAGTTTTGAGCTATAGCCCGTCAAAATTTGAAAATTATGAGTTTTTTATAATAGTAGTGAGATCATATTTTTTTTATAAGCTACAACCTTTTAGAATTTGAAGATTTTGAATTTTTCATAATAGTAGCGAAATTGAACTTTTTGTGAGCCCCTATCAAAATTTGAAGATTTCAAATATTTCAGAAAAATAGCAAAATTTTGCTTCTTTTTTTTTTTAGCTATATATCCTATCAAAATTTGAAAAATTCTAGTTTTTCATAAATTTTTGGTAAACTATATAGCCTTTCAAATTAGAAGATATTGAATTTTTCATAAAAGTTGTAAAATCGTATTTTTTTGTGATTAATAATCTTTTAAAATTAGAAAATTTTGAGTTTTTCATAAAAGTAACTAAATCAATTTATTTTGTGAACCTTCCAAAATTTGAAAATTTTAAATTTAGCATAAAAAGTAACAAAATCAAGGTTTTTTTTGTGACTTATACCCTTTTAAATTTTGAAGATTTTGGATTTTACATAAAACTAGTAAAATCGATTTTTTTTCATGAGCTATAACCTTTCAAAAATTGAAGATTTCAAGTTTTTCATAAAAGTAACTAAATCGGGCATTTTTGTGGGTCTTCAAAAATTTGAAGATTTCAAAATTTTCATAATAATAGTGAAATCGAGTTTCTTTCTGAGTTATAACTTATCAAAATTTGAAGATTTCAAATTTTTCATAAAAGTTGTTAAATTGTGTTATTTTTGTAAGTTTAGCCTTTTAAAATTTAAAGATTTTGAATTTTTCATAATAGCATCAAAATCAAATTGTGTTTTACATAAAGTAGTAAATTGGCTATTTTTCTGAGGTATACCTATTAAAATTTGAGGTTTTGAGTTATTCATAAAAGTAACGAAAATGAACTTTTTTGTGAGCTTCAAATTTGTAAGATTTTGAATTTTTCGTAAAAATAGCAAAATCATTTTATGTTTTTTGTGAGGTATAGCCTTTCAAAATTTGAAGATTTCGAATTTTTCAAAAAAATAATGAAATCGAATTTTTTTGTGAACTATAATCATTCAAAATTTGAAGATTTTGAATTGTAATAGTAGCGAAATCTGTTTTTTTTATGAACTATAACCTATTAAAATTAGATTATACAAATAGCCAAAAAAAAAATTGAGCTATATATCCTATTAAAAGTTGAAGATTTCAAGTTTTTCGTAAAAGTATCAAAATCAATTTTTTTTGTGTGATATATTAACTTTCAAATTTTGAAGATTTCGAATATTTTGTAAAAATTGCTAAATCGATTTTTTTTGTGGGCAGCCTTTCAAAATTCAAACATTTTGAGTTTTTTATATAATTAATTAAATCCGATCTTTTTGTGTGCCATATAAAATTTGAAGATTTCTAATTTTTCATAGTAGTATCAAAATCTGATTTTTTGAAATCTATAATCTATCAAAATTTGAACATTTTGAGTTTTTCTTAAAAAAGAAAAAAAATTGCTCAATATTTGACTTTTGTGTGAATTATAATTTATCAAAATTTAAAGATTTCGAGTTTTTAAAAAAAATAGCGAAATAATTGATCAAAACTTAAAATCATGAAATTTTCAAAAGTTACAACTCACCAAAAAATCCAGATTAAGCTACTTTTATCAAAAACTCAAAAACGTGAAGTTATGAAAGTCAATAACTCACCAAAAAATCGATTCCACTAGTTTTCATGTCACAATATCATTTTATAGAGAAATAAAAGCAATTTATCAATTTAAAATTGTAAAATTTTAAAAGGCTACAAACCAAAAAAAAAACACTTTTTCGCTATTTTTATCAAATACTCAAGATTGTGAAATTTTGAATGGTATCTCGCCAAAAAAATACCCAATTTCACTATTTTTATTGAAAACTTGAAATCATGAAGTTATGCAAGGCTAGCAAAAAAAAATGGTTATTTTTATGCCACAACATGATTTTATAAATAAACATAAATAATTGATCGAAAACTCAAAATTATAAAATTTTAAAATATCATAGCTGCCCCCAAACACTCGATTAAACTACTAAAAAAAAAAAAACACTCAAATTATAACCCTAAAAATCATATTTCGCTACATATATAAAAAAACGTGAAACTTTGAAAGTTTCCTTATAGAGTAAAAAAAGAAAAAAAACAATTTCACTACTTTTATCAAAACTCTAAATACTGAAATTTTGCAAGTTTACAACTCACCAAAAAATCCAATTTTACTACTTACATGCAATATTATTTTATAGAATAACAAGAACAAGTGATAAAAATAGCTAAATAAGGAACAAACACTATTAGGAAGCAATAGTTTCCACTTTCACCCTTCTCCAAAAGTGTTTGGTTAGGTGAAATTGAAGCCTTGAAATTCGAAAAAATGAATGCTTGAAAAAAAAATTAAGAAAATCTCCCCCAACCATTAGAGGGATTCAAGATACAAATGCACCAACAAGACCAAAAGACAATAAGGCAATTCCAAATTCAAGCATGTTTTACAATTTGCCTCTCTCGTAAAATAATAATTAAAAAGAAAATGGATAGAAATAACCGATTGAATGACTCAGACAATACGCTCCAATTCTCGTGCATAACTCAGCGTCTGATTGATAAGTTGAATAGACGGGATCTCCTTGCAGGTTGAAAACTCTTTTGCCTTCTGGAAAATCACCCATCCGTTCTTTACCTCCCAATCGGGGTGCTCCTGCAAAATAAGGCCATATAGATGTAATCCTCTAAAAACCGAGCCCTTTTTTAACATATTTCAATTGCTCGCTAAAATTCTCTCTTTTGCTACTTCTGCATTCGCTTAGACCGCAATTGGTTGTTTTTAAAAAATCTATTTTCCAAATCAAATACCTCACCCAAACGCACTCTTATACTTCAAATATACATCTGTTTCTTTCATCTATGAATTGATTTTGAACTCCTAAGTCCTATCACTCTTCCTTCTTCAGTTCTCTACTTCTCATGACATCATTCTTGATTTATAAATTACTGAAAAAAAAATAAGAAATAAAATTTAAAAAACAAATAGTTTATAAGGTTTCATTAACTTCATTACCTCCTTAATGTAGTCAAAGAGTTCTTGGTCTGAAGAGAAAAGCAACATTTGTCGGGCATCACTGACTGAAAGAGAGTCGTATGCCTTCTCACTGCATCCAGATATCTCATCCCTACATCCAAGAAAACGAACTGAGCAAAAGGAAAAAAAATATATATATTTCCTAAATAGGCATTCAGAATTCAGATATCTCATTCTTATATGAAAGGGTTAATTGCCTTTTACCCCCTTGTACTTTGGTCTTGGTTCATTTTGTCCCTCTACTTTAAAAACCTACAAATCACCCCCTTCTACGTATACTAAATTGGAAAAAATAACTTTTTTTTTTATTTACCTTATCCGAATATACTAAAAAATGGGTGAAATTAAACTTTTCATCCAATTTTTACACAAAACGGAAAAAATTAACCTTTATTTAAATAAAATAAAAGTAGAGAGAGAAAATATTAGCTTTTGTCGTTTATTACCTTTAAATAGTAAATTTAAAATAAAAATAAAGAGATTCATTTTATATTTTTTGAATAAAATGTGAGTTTCTTCCTTAATCCCTCCAGTGGGGGCTGATGTGTAGGTTATTAAGTAGAGGGGTTAAAATGGACCAAAGTACAAGCGGGTAATAAAAGCTTGAACTTGATTCGTTTATTAAATGAACAACCAGCTCGAGCAGTACGAGAAGGGCTTGGTACATTTCCAGCCGACAGTATACATATTACCCTTATTTCACCCCCCAAATTCACATACCCCGTGTTTCACAACATTGCACAATTCATATTTACCCTTAATTCAAGTTCATAACGACTTCAAAACGTAGTTTCGAATTCAAAAACGGGTTTCAATTCAATTATTAAACGGTCTTCTACTTACAGATTACAAATCTAGTGACAGTTTTACCTGACTGTTGTTGCCAGCAGATCCATGAAATAGACATACGTTTCGTTTGGTACTGTCTGTCTAGCACTCAAAACACGATTGTATGCACCTTCCATGAAAGACTGCTCCAACTCCACTGCATGCTTGATACATGGATTATCCAAAGCCTCGGCTGATAGCAACTCCAACTCAGTGTGGAATTCAGCAATTCTATTTTGGACAAGGAGTCTCAAAAGATTGAGACCTAAGATAATGTACTCCTGAGGGGAGGGTGGAAGACGCCCACTGCTCAATAAAATCGCATTAAAAAGTTAAATAACACACGGTTATAAACAGAAGCTTCGAAGCGAAAGGTCAATACAAATATACTATACTTTCGTGTTATAAATCGGACGGTGTGGAGTCCACGTAATAAATTTTGTCAATTGATTGCCTAAGATTTATCAGTGGAGATGTGAACTAAATCTCAACCACTCAAGTAAAGAGATATTTTTATCCCTTGGATTATAGATTTGGAGAGATCCAAACCTTTTATCATTATTAATGTGTAGAGCCCATATAATTCTAATTGATGATGTAAATTAACTATTTAAGGTAATTAGTTAGTTAAAATTTTAAATACCATAAGATTATTTTTTAATTAAAACTACTAAGGCGTTCTTTTAGGCACGGGCACTTACTAGTAATTTAATATTGTTATGTTGCTAGCGGAAGAACAAATATTTCACATCACAGGTACAACCCATAAACACGCAATATGGTAATCTATGCTATTTGAAATTATGATCTATAAACAAATAGATCAAATGAAAGGTTACCCTTATCCACTGTTAGCTTGTCACGTTGTGTATATTGTCAAAGGTTTATACCATTTAGAAACATATAGTAAGAAATAACCCCAAAAGAGAAATTGGATATTATATGCATGTGGGAGAGAGAGAGATGTATAACCTAAACCTAGCACGAATTTCAACACCAAACTTGGAAAAGGATAATAAGCTCTATCAGATAATTGAATTACCGTGTATCAGTATAGTAAGGTTTCAGTTGAAAGAAATCCCTCTCAAAATCAGCTTGATCCTCAATCTTCACACTTAGAACAACAGCATGCTCATAAATATCTCCTGTAAATTGCCAACAAGCAGTGTGCAACAACAGGAAAAGATTAAAGGAGCGATCAAAATGCCAAAAAGAAAATAAAAATACAAGGAATCTGATAAGGATCAAGTGAGAAATATTACTAGCTATTGTCAACTCCTGAATCGCATTAGGTGTTTCTTCAAATAACGGAGGAAGACTTCTAAATTCAGTCAGCAAAACCTTCAAGGGAAAATGTGTAATTAGTTCGCATTATATCCTTTGGTAAAATACATTTATAAGAATATCCTTGCAAATCTACCTTACAGAAATAAACACCCTAAAGATCCTGAAAGTTCTAAATATATTTAAAACATAACAACTCAAGTGTCAAGAATTCCAAATGAAATCACTTGACATTTGATTACCAATTATCACCTAATCAATATATGCGCATAACAGAAGGCTCTCCATTGATTTATTATGTAAAATAAACAAAAATGTCATGGGTACAGTTCCAAACTCCAATATAATGCTTTCGCTTGCCCAGGTTATCCATGTTCTTGCCCGAGTCATTGCATGCTTCGACTGCCCTCTTTAAGTCACGGCAACAAACAAGGGCATGGACATCTATATTACAAAGATGAGTAATCATCTATAGGATTCCCTAAACAAAAATGCATATTAGTGACGTAGACTTTGTTTAGCGCTTTCATCATTGTTTACACTGCACACATGATGCTCATCGGACAGATTCAACCTAGTAAACATATAATTTTGAAGTAGCATCCATCATATAAATTCAAGATTTAATTCGCTCTCATCTCAGTACTTAATCTATTTAGTTTTAACTAAATTGTGTTATCAAAAGACTAACTAATTAAAATCATTGAAGATTATTCATTTATATCTAGTTATCATTATTTTCACAAAACATGTAGACATCTAGAGAGAGAGAGAGAGAGAGAGAGAGAGAGAGAGTAAATTAAAAGGAAAAATCACCTTGCTTAATCCATCAACATTAATTGAGTTCTCTCATCACAGTGAGGAAAATTCCAAACATTTTACAAAAATAAATCTAACCGAGGAAAATAAAAATATTGATTCATGGGTTTCAATATGGGTTAGAGTCATCAAAACAACAACAACAAAAAAACAAATAACAATGAAGAGAGAGAGACAGATGTGAAAATAAAAAAAAATGAATTCCGCCATTGAAGCAGCTTCATCTTAACCATCTCTCTCTACTCTCTCTCTAAAAAAACCCACACCACACCATATCTATCTCCTTAATCATCGTATCATCGAAGTTAAGGATCAAAAAACGACTTCTTCACAGTAAATCGTAAGACACATAGTGTGATTGAATCCGAACTCTTCCTCTGCTCGTCATAGGAGACATTGAAACTCAGGACGAGAAAGAAAAGTATGGGTACGATGTATCTGGTTCTGTTTTCTCCAACATTGTAATGGAAAATCCTGAAAATCTATAAGGGTATAATGCACCAGCTGAAGAAAGACACTGTCCCTTTTCCTTAAATATGGATAAAACAAATAAAAAAAAAATAGTTGTTATAACTCCAATTCAAGTATTAAGGCCTACATTTGTTTGAATGTACAGCCAATGTTCCTAAAGACCAAACAAATGGAATCACCACAAAAATTGAAGTATTTAAACCTTCTAACTACTCGGAGCTATGAATTAAACAAAGAATCGTCGGAAAATCGAAGCATTGCATTCCTAAAATTAGGTCATCAGTCACTATATGATTGAAATCGAAACCTAGGCAGAATTACGAACTCAATACAAAGATTCGAATGGTCGATCAATAATTTCACGCGTTTAAAGAAGAAACGGAAATCGTATCGCGATTCGATTTCATAAAAATTACCTTGAGCTGAGAAAGGAGTCTGGTGCAGGTATCAAAATCGCTCCTCACAAAAGCCGCTTTGAAGCGCTCGAACAGTTGAGAAACCTCCGTAAGCTTCGGATCCATCTTCTTCCGCAATAGAGATTGTCGTCGTCGTCGTCGCCGTTCACAGCTTTCCTTCTGCACAAGCAACTGAGAGAAATTGAGAAGTCCGATTTAGAGTTCGTTTGTTCCCCCAGCATATAGTTTCTATGGGCTTTTTTACCTATTGTCCCCTTAAGGTTCAATAAAATTTCAAATTGGTCCCTGTATTTCAATTTATATTTTTCGCACTAATCTTTTAATTGTGTTCCAAATCACATCTTTTAATTGTAGACAAATCATCATAACAAAAATATTGTTCGTTTAAGAAAGATTAGAGAAAAAAAATTAAAATTAATCATTAAAATTAACAAAAATATTGCTCGTTTAATTGTGATAAAATAATAAAAATATATCCATTAGAAGGCCATGTATCTATTTTTCTGAAAAGAAACATACGTAAAACTTGAGGGACCAAATGTATAACTTGACAGATTTTAGGGTCCATATAAACACTAATTCCATACTTTAGGGGCTAAAAATATAATTTTCCCTAATATATTGTCTGTGGTAAACTGCGCCGCTGTGCGTAGAGCGCATCCACTCCTTATCTACTCTCGACTCTTCCATACAATATCAGCAACAGTGAGGTAACCACAGCCTGAAAATGGCGTCTTCCTTACTCTCCTCGACCCTTTCTCTCTCCTCTTCTTCTCTCTCCTCTTTACCCCCTCTCACAAAATGCCCCAAATCTCTTGGCTACCGAATCAGAGAGCCGCGTTTCGTCGCCGTCAGAGTTCAAACCCTAGATTTTACCAGTTCGTTCTTCGAAGGAGGATTGGGAGACGACGACGACGACGAGGAGGAGCCGCCGATCGGCGGGTCCGCCCTTTTGGACATCGAAGAGAAGGAGGAGCCGCCGTGTCCGCCGGGTCTCCGGCGGTACGAAACGATGGCCGTTCTGCGGCCCGATTTGTCCGAAGATGAACGGCTAGCCGCAACCCAGAAATATGAAGAGGTACATTGTTGTTCTTTCCCAGTATCAATTGAATTCATATAAATTACTGCTATGAATTGGATTTGTGTAGATTGATTTTGAGAATTTTGAAAATTGGATTACGTTGGATGAGGAATTGAAAATTTATTGAAACTTGGGGCATGTTTAGTTATCTTTCAATTCACAAATTTAGTTGTAAGATTTCTCTTAAAATATGATTTGTTGTTCAAACAAACAATACATAAATTTGATTTCAATTCAGCAAAGATACGATAATTCATGAATTGCGATAATTTATATAACCAAACGGGCCCTTAATATTAGCTAGATGTCACCGGCTCACATTTTTGCAGCAGCAATTGCCTGTGCAGCACCCCTACCGCGCTCGCTACGCAATTGCCTATAAGCCTGCCTTCTTATAGGATGCTGATTGGTTTTATATTTTCTTCGGGCTCATCAAGAGAAATGATTCCAACCCGCAACCAATTTGTACAGGGGAAGCCAAACCTCTATGCTTTTTTCAAGTTCATGACTAGCAACATATTCTTCAAATTTAACTAGGTCAATATGACTCGACTCTAAATAGATGCCTAGTGGTGTTGGGGCCCGGTTGACTAAGAGCTCTTCGAGTCAGCATCCTTGTTCTTTTTTACCGCCATGTGAGTAATCAGTTCTTTACATAGAAGAATGGACAAAATGACGAAGGGACGTTGATTATGGAGGAATTGTTTTAAGCAACTTTGTCCATACCTAGAAAGATGGCGTGGAGGGAACAACAATTGTGTCTTAAAGTTGATTATGGAGTTGTCTTCTCTTTTTATCTTTTTAAACTCTGAAACCTAAGCTAAATTCATCCAACCCCGGATAATAAACCTGAATTTTATACTTAGTTTGTTTAAGGATTCCGTATTCATGAAATTATGATTATCCGATGAAATTCGTTATTTTTTTTTTTGGGTGGCAGTTACTTGTTGCGGGTGGCGGGATGTATGTGGAGGTATTCAATCGGGGAGTGATTCCGCTATCGTATTCAATAAAGTCGGTAAACAGAGCAGGAGAGACCAACACTTACATGGACGGGATCTACCTGTTGTTCACCTATTGCACCAAGCCCGGCGCCATTGAAGTGCTGGAAGAAAACATGAAATGGATGACAATGTTATCAGGTGGTCCAGTTTCAAGATTAGGAAAAGAAGGTATAACACATTCTAGACACAGGAGGATTTTTTTTTTTTTTTTTGTTGCTGGAAATGCTGAATTTAGTTGTTGTAAAGGCTTTTTGTGGAAATTATATGCAGTTCCAGCACAGGAGTTTCATTTTTCTTCCATATATTCAGAACTTATTCTTCTATGTAAGCAGTATTGGCATTTGATTTGGTGGTTGCTAAAGCACAAGGTCGCCATTGGTTAGTGCTTGTTTTTTCTCCCCCCAGAAAGGGGGTGGGGTTGGGGGTGGGGTGGGTGGAATGTTGTTTCTAATGGTACCTAGAATTTTAGACCAAATTACTTGGGAGTAGAACACACAACAAGGTGGCATTTACTCCTCAAAGGCTAAGAACAGAAACAAAAATCATGTCTGACAGCGATAATACAAACACAACACGATAACGTATCGTGTCATGAAATCAAAACACGAATACGACAAGTTATATTATCATATCGATATGATACAATAAGGCCCCGTTTGGTTAGTGTTTCCAACCAAACCCAACCTAAAAATTTTAGGTTTAATTTTTGGGAACGCGTTTGGCAAATATAAAACTCAAACCAACCCAACCCAAAAAATAGGAATTGATTCTTAAAATCCTAAAGAAACCAGAAACCAAAAAAAAATTGTTTCTTTTTGTGCCCAAAAAACTCAACTCAAAGTTCTCAACTTCCGACTTCATCTACCGGCCGACCACCACCACCCGCCGCCGTCTGCCGCCGCCGGCCACCTTCCGGCGATCGACCGCCGTCTCTGGCCACCTCCGGCAACCTTCCGCGCCGCCGCCGGCCACCTCCGGCGACCCTCCACTCCGGCGGCCGTCCGGCCACCTCGCCGCCGCCGCCGGTCGTCCGGCCACCGCCACCTCCGTCCGGCCGCCACCAAACAAAAAAAAAATCAAAAAAAAAAAAAAATAGTTTTAGGATAAAATCGTTATCAAACACATTCTGTTCTCAGCACAAAACAAAAATTATCGTTACCAAATGTAATTCTGTTCCCAAAATTCTCAACTCAACCCAATTCAACTCAACCCAACCCATTTCAGTTGGGTTCAGAAAAGTGGAAACACTAACCAAACGCCACCTAAGTTATCGTGTCATACGATAACATGGCACGATAGGTATCGAGTCACAATAAATACGTGTTTAACTCATTAAACATTATATATTTATTAATAAATAATTTTTTGTAAACAATTAAAATAACAAAACAAATTTGTGAACGTGTTACAATAAAATAGAACCAAACAAGAAAAATAAACAAAAAAAAATTGAGTTTGATTGTGCAAAAATTCTAATCTAAATAATATATATAATATGGCTTAGATTTTAGTATAGATAAGTATAGGGTAATATTTGTAGCTAGTTTATAATATATTTTAATTTTCAAAATAATTTATTAAAATTATCATGTTACATATTACTGCATCTCTTAACGTGTAACCTAAAATATGATTGAAAGTATTTGTGTCAATTATCGGGTTAGCCAAAACTTGAAATATTTCTTATTGTGTTTATCGTAATTGACTCGATAACGACCTGTTATTCATTAAGCTAAATATATACTCGATAATTTTGTGTCGTGTTTTCATGTACCTACCTTGCCAGCCTTAATACAATGGATAAAAATATATATATATATCTTCAATTAAATAGTTAAAATGTATTCCATATATTCTCCAATAGATCTTGTGTAGTATTATTGTGTTGTGCGAAAGACCAACCAGGGATGAACCATTTCTTAAGCAATTCCTTCCCTCTTTCACTTTCTCTTTTTCCCCAAATGGAATATATTCAACAAGTTCCATCCAAGCAAAGAACTCAATTTCATCCACAATGAACAACACACATCCAAACGCTCCCCCTTTATATACCACCTCCACCAAACATCTTCATCATCAATTCCATACATATATACACACACACATTCTCTCTCCATCTCTATCTCCATTTAATGGAAGCAACAAAGCCGAACTCCACGCTTGATCGCGAGCTCCGGGAGATGATCTCCGACCTCACTAAGAAACTCTCTGGCCTCCAACAAGGCCGGAAAATTGGAATCTCCGGCAGCAAAACCAACAAGGGCAAGGAGGAGGAGAGAGAGGAGGGGGAGGAAGGAGAAGAAGAAGATCATGGGGTGAGGATCATCACGTTGGCGGGAACCAACGTGGGGGCCACAATGAGGAGCGACGCTGACAACACCGAGGAGAAGGAGGGTTTTGAAGAACAGCCGATGAGTACGTTCGTGAACAGCAACTTTCAGTCGATCAACAACTCGATTATGATGGGCGGGACCCACGAGACTAACGATCCCGGGGTTCATATGGATGTGGTGGATTACATGGAGAAGCAAACTAGGCCTGTGAAGAGAGGGGGAGGAGGTGGGGGTGGGAGGAGGAGGGAGAAGGAAGCAACGAAAAGTGATCAAGAAACTGACAACTCTAACTAAAACTTCTTATTTCCAAATATCAGAAATAATAAAAGGTTCATCTCTGGATAGAGTGCGTGATCTACTACAGTGTTTGTTTTATGAATTCCCTATATAATACAGGAATTCATCTCTGGATAGAGTGCGTGATCTACTACAGTGTTTGTTTTATGAATTCCCTATATAATACAGGAATTCAAGTGGCTGTTTCTGTTTCTGTGTTTTTGTTCCCACAAAAACAACTTAGAAGACCGAGAAAATGTATGTTTGTGTTACCCATATTTGTGTTTTCGTTTCAATATGTGTACCCGAAAAACAAAAAAAGGGAAACAGTTTCTTCCTGATCCTACAAACTTGTTTTAAAAATTTAATCAAGTGCAATATAATTTATGAATAACTGTATTTACATATAGTAATTCAAGTGGGCAGTATGTTTCTATTTATGTGTTTTTGTTCCCACAAAACAACTTAAAACATTAATAATATTCTAAGAACGAGAAAGTTGCTAAAGGGAAAAAGTCGCATTTTATTCTAAAATAATCTTTATTTTTTTTTAAGAACAGAATAACAAAAAAAACACATAGGATGCGAGCAAGACTATAACAACTAAAAACTAATGTAGGAATGAAATAAAAATTGGGTATTTATCACTTATCTTTCTTTCCATGTTATTTTACTTAAAATCATAAATCTCTCATATCATTTGAAAAATACCACTCAACCCTTTTAATCTATTTTTTTAAAAAAATACATAAATGCTCTTTTCTTATCTAAGAAAATATATATTTTATTCTTTTATTTTTACAAATATTCACTAACACCCCTATTTTAAAAAAAAATAGGTGGAGTTTGGTAACCGTTTCTGTTTCCATTCCAACAGTGGGATGTGAATTTTATTTCCTTCTTGGGAGTAGAATCGCATTTGGTAACGATAATTTTTTTGACAAATGATAATAGAAATTTATGATTTTAAACCGGAAGTAAGGGGGTGTAAGTGGTAAATATAATTAATATAACATATTACATTATCATCATTATTTGTAAACGGCAAGAAGGTTGCAGCAGCCCCTATTTTTAGGGACTAAAAAAATAGGAGCACTTTATTTGGACAGATCATGGGGTTACACATTCAATGGATCTCAATCTTTTCGCATATATGGCAAATCTAACAAGTGCTGCTGTTAAATATATAATAGTGAAAATATATTCTTTTTTTTTTTTTTTTAATGAATAAGAATTATGGGGATGCATCCTATAAATAAAGTAAAATATTATATAAAATACTGAATAAAGAAAAGGACAAAACTGATAAGTATTCGTTTGGCAGACAATTTGAAAGATCAAAACTGTGTTTCCAAATCAATTTATTAATGTATATATTGGCTTGGCCTACGTAGCCTCAAAACCCTAACCTTAAGATTCATTGTAAATAACTTCTTCTATAAATATCTATTGTATATCATTGTAATATATAACGTTTTTCTGAATATCAATATATTGTTTATGTTCTCCAAACTTTCTGTTTCTCAATTATCTTAACATGGTATTAAAGAGCCAACGTTTTATGGTCATGTTCGTGTTAAAATTTTCGAAACCCTAAATCTAAGTCTTCCACCGCGCCGTTACATCTGTTGACTGCTAAAAATTCATCACTGCTCCGAAATCAACTCTCATCACATCACCACCTTCGTCTTGAAGAAACGACCACGACACCATCAAAACCACCGCCAACGGAGTTCTAACGCGCCGCCAAAGCTAGCAGCAACACCACCACCATATTGCCACTGATTTTGGGTCCTACCATCTCAACCAGGGCTCCAAATTCATCGAAAAGCATATCATTGGAACCGTCTCGACGAGAGGATTCCAAATCCACCAAAACCATTCCAATCCGATAAGCCACGCACCCACACGCAAGACAAGAAGACCCAGCAGTATGATCCACGCGTTGCCGCTTGTTCAACTCCATTCCCACTGCCACGTCAGCCCTAATCAGTGCTCTTTAAGTGCCCAGTCAACGCCACCTCAGTGTTGACCGCCACATTAGCGTCCAGTCAATCAGCTCTTGCCACGTCACCGATTCTTTGAGGTAACCTTCTTTTGACCGGTTCAGACCTTTTTTAACTGATTTTCTACAATGACCGGTTCCTGGAGTTTTTGGACGCCATGATTCTGTTTTCGGCCTCCGTTTTGTTATTTGAAACTCACATAATATATTTTCCTTTATATTCGTGTGGTTTCTACCCCGACTCACCTGTTTTTCACTCAGTTCTTGAAGATTTAATATCGATTCCTAGACAATTTCAGTATTCCGGATCTATCTGTGATCTCCGTTTAATCAAATACGGATCATACAATATAATTCTTATTATATTGTTGATTCGGTTCATCACGGAGGTTTAATTGGTTTAAGGGGTTCTCAATCGATTCTTCACGAGTATAGACCTGTTCCTGGATAATTTCAGCGTTCTGAATCCATCCGTGACAGCAGTTTCTCCATATTCATATTGTGCAGTATAATTTATTGTATATTGTTGATCTGATTCAACAACGATGTATACGGATTCTTCGATCATTCTCAATGCCAAACAGGATTCAGATTCTGCCTCCACTACTGTTACTATGTCCATTGCAAATATGGTTTCACTCTTCCATCATATTTTCTCCAAAAATTGTACAAACCGTTTCCCTGCTCTCTCTGGCCCGTTTGGTAACCATTTCGTGCCAATCCCATCACATTTTTTATTTATTTAATTATTTAAATTAAATAAATAAGGTTATTCTGTTGTGACCTGGAGATCCCAAGTTTAAATCTTGAAAACAGTTTCTCTGTAAATAGAGGTAAGTTTGCATCTGACGCTCCCCAAACTCTGCCAATAGCGGGAGACAGGAGCCTTCATGCACTGATCTGTCTTTTAAAACCCATGAAAAAAACATGGTGGTGACGGCAATAGCTGTTCAGTGAAGATGATGAGAAACAACAGGGATTAGTAGCGGAAGTCAGCACGGGAAGCAATGGCGACGGCTACGACGAGGTGGAGTATGTAAGCGTGTTGGGTGGGGAGTGGGGGAGAGAGAGAAGAGAGACGCGTTTCAGAGATTGCAGAAAAACGAGACATGGGCGAAAAACTTAAGATGATCAAGGATAAAAAAGTGAGTGGTTTTATAATAAATATTACTCTTTGGAGAAATAAGAGAGAAATTTGGCTTTGAGTGGCCCATGTTGGGGCCCCTTAATTTAGTGGAAACTGATATTATTCATGTGAAGAGGGATTCTTTCTATATTTAAAAATGAAAACAAGGGACACCATTAACATTGTGGAGAACTGGTAGGAGATTGCAATGGATAACTCTACTCAACCTCCTCCATTGCCTACTCATTTGTATCCCCACACAATTCAACTTAGGCTTTTCCAGTCTCTTATATTTTTAGTCCCTCTACTCTTCTCCATCATTTTCTTTCTCTTGTTTTACTTGTTCTACCTCAAGAGGATGTCTACTCTCTCTCCCTCTCCACAAACGTTTCCACAGGGGTCTTCCTATTCCTCCTATGTAAGTCTCTCTTTCTCTCAAGCTGCTTCCTCCCTCTTCCTCCTCCCTCTCCCCGGTTTTTTGATTTAATTATGTTTATAGGGTGAAGAGGGAGTGAGGATTTTCAAAGGGAAGCTTCCAATAATATTGTTTGGTGAAAATGAAAGCACAAGAGATTCACAGTAAGTCAAGATTCATCTCAAACTATGATTTTGGTACCAGACATCAATTGCTGCTCCACTTCATGACCACAAGTTTCGGTATACATGTCAGTGTTTATGGGCTCGCCCATCTAGTCCTTTTGTTAGATCTCGCCCGTCTATTCCTTTTGTTAGATATATTTCCTATTATTTATTTGGGGCTAAAGACACGCTTTAATATTAACATAATAAAAAAAAACGACCCTTTTTATTTGTTATTTGATTGATCGGGTCAACAAATAAGTAATTAGAACAAATAAAGAAACCCCAAATCTAAATAAAAAAATAACCAAGAACCTTTTTTTCGTATTGGAAGGGTAACTACTGATCTGCCTTATGGAGATAAACGTTTAGACTTTTGTTGTTATATTTTAAATTTAAATTAAATTAAATTTATTAATTTTCTTAAATTATCTAATCCAAATTATGAATGGTATAGGGTCCACAAAGTAAGTAAGGTCATGAATAGAGATGCTAAGATCTTTCTATATATATATAAATGATGGTAGAAATTACTCCATGTCTTCTCTAATAGATGTTTGTAATTCTATCTTAAACATATTTTTCGCGGGATCTTCATCGTGTCATATTATATAGAGATATATTTTGTATATATCGGGGTATATATAATATATATATACCATGCATAAATTTTTAACTACTTTACACATTGAGTAGCTTAGCCGAGTTGGGATATAGGTTAAAGGCCAACCTCCATGCCGGGCAAAGTTCTAGGGAAAAAGTGCTACTAACCTACTAATGCCCAGCCCATATCCACTCAAACCCATCCCATGAGCACTCGTTGTGTGTGTGTGTGTGTGTTTTATAATATCAAAATGAATCTAATGTGGAAAAAATTAAAAAGGTGCAGTGTTTGCTTGGGGGAGTATGAGATGAAAGAGGAGCTGCACCAGCTACCATTTTGCAAACATGTGTTTCACGTTGATTGCATACGCCGCTGGCTTCATTCCAGCTCCAATTGCCCTCTATGTAGATGCTCCATCACTGCTGCCACCGCCACAAGCAGCCACGGCAGTGAAGGACCACCCGCTGAGCCGCCACTAATTATGCCAAACGATGATGACCTCAACCAGAGAACAGAACAAGTACAGCTAGTTGTAGATGGGGATGGTATAGGTGATAGTTCAAGGGAGCAGCATGTGGTTGTAATAGATTGTGAGATAGCGCAATACCCAATTTCAGAAACAGTTGTTCCCAGTATCCAAAACCATAATTCATGAAATTTAGTTAGTTTATAGGTTTCATTTCGTGTATGTTTGTGTGGCCTAACTCTGGGCAAATGAGAAAGAGGAAGGAACTTCCTACTACTACATTTCGTGGTTTAAGGGGCATAATTTCCTCCACATTCTCTCCCAATTCCAGTTCAACAGGAAATTCAGAATTTCCTTCGCTCCCGCTATAGTGACCCAACAATCAGATACAAATTTTCATACATTTTCATCACAATTACTTTCTACGGAAACACGATTCTAGGGTTTTCGTACACCAAAACGATTATACATGTCTTCCATTCATTTAATTCTGATGTAATTCAAAGATCTTGAATATAAACCCTAAAACCTTAATTATTGGGTAAAATCACAAGAGTTCCCTTCCTAGTAATTTATAAACATCGAAACAACAAAGGAAAATGCATTAGAAAGAACAAGCGGAACTCACCGTCGCTCGTTGGCGCCGAAGTTGGAGATTTGAACAGCCGGCAATGCGATTGCGAAAACGAGAGCAAAAGACTCTCTCGCCCTCTCAAAATTCAAATGAAGAACGTGAACCGTTACAGCAATTTTCAAACGCAACCTTGCGGCCTTTGGTGGGGGAACCGGGAATAGTAGGTATCCGGTAAACTTCGGCCCGTGGGCTTTCTTTACTCGTCCGTTAAGCCCAGTAATATATCGACTCCGGTCCATTAAGCCCACTTAGTATCTTTACATCGGTGTAACTTTGAATAAGGGTTTTGGCACTTTCTACCCCTAAAGTTTGATTAAAATCCGACCTTGGTCCCTATAGTTTCAATTTGAATTTTTAATCATTTCACCACAGTTCAAGTCATTATCCCCGTTACAATTTTGAACAAAAAATAGTCATTTTCCTAGCATCTAACAGTTTTTAAGAGATTTTATGAGCATTTTTAGTCTCCTTATTTTCCTCAACCCTTTTTTCTTCTTCTTGCCCAAATATTCAAAGATTAGAAATTTAAATATAACATAACACGTGCTCGTGCACGCGTGCACATATGGAGTGTTTTTTGTATAAAATATGAAGGACAAAGGAAAATGATGAAAGTATCCTTAAGGTCCTCTTAAAAATAGTTGGGTGTGCAGAAAGTGACGATTTACTGTCCAAAATTATAATAGAATTATTGATTTGGACTAAAGTGAGATCAGTACGAAACTTCAAGTTGTCATGTATCCAAATTGAAACTATAGGGACCAAAGTAAAGTAACAATCAAACTTTAGGTGCATAAAGTGTCAAACTCCCTTTCAATATATTGGTCGGATATAAAGTCTCACACTTAAACATACAAAGAAAGGGAAGAAAAAAAAGGAGAGAGAAATTCTTAATGTCTAGTCTGAAACACATCAAATCTTAGGGGGAAAAAAAAAAAACAATCACACCCTAAATGTCAAATATGACACTTTGTAAAGAACCCAAACAAGAAGTGTCGATACTAACGTTATTTTCATTGGCATTTTGCCTTTATTTCTCCTCAACAGAATGACTTCATACACCGGCCAGCTATTCACCACTGCAAAATCAGCCAAAAACATCGGGAGAAATAGATCTCTACGGCTCTCATTCTTCAAAATACTGAAATTCCACTGCAAATAAATATAAAAAAAAAATTGTATATAAGACCTAGAAAATGTATGTTTGGGTTACCCATATTTGTGTTTTCGTTTCAATATGTGAACGTAAAATCTTTCTAATCCTAAAAACTTGTTCTAAACATTTACAAAACTACAATATAATTTATGAATAACTGTATTTATATATAGTAATTCAAGTGGGCAGTATGTTTCTATTTTTGTGTTTTTGTTCCCACAAAACAACTTAAAACAGAAATAATAAGTTAAGAGAAAAAGTAACGTTTTATTCTAAAATAAATAAATAACTTAATTGATCTTTATTTTTTATTTTTTTTAAGAACAGAATAACAAAAAGAACACAAACAAGAACAATTTTTCTATACATAGGATGTATGACTAAAACAACTAAAAACTAATGAATGAATGAAATACGAGTCAACCTTGTATCACTTATCTTCCCTATTATTTTTTCTAAAATCATAAATATCTACCATCATTTAAAAAATACCAATCAGCTCCTTTGATAATTTTTTTTGAAAAAAAGACGTAAATGTCTTTCTCTTATTTAAAAAAACATATATTTTTATTCTTTTATTTTTTAAATATTCACTTACACCCCCATTTTTAAAAAATTACTTTCTACCCCTACTTTTTTTTAAAATTACATTGACCCCTAACTCCTATCACATCCGCCCCCATCATTTTTTGAATTTGTTAAAAAAGTAAAAAGAATGAAAAAATAATTTTTTTTTAAGTAGGGATGTTATTGTAAAAAGATAACAGAGAAAAATATATATAAAAAAAATTAAAGAAATATTTATGTATTTAATTATTTTTAAATTTAAGTTGTTAAGTATAAATTATTATTCTAATATTTTGACAAATGATAAGAGAGATTTATAGTTTTAGCCCACATTCAAGCGATGTAAGTGGTAAATATAATTAATGGAACATATTACATCATCGTCATAATCATTTGGATGGAATATATAATGATGAAAATAATTTTTTTTTAAATGAATAGGAATTATGAAGATGCATGCTATATAAATAAAGTAAAATATTATATAAAATACTGAATAAAGAAAAGGAAAAAATTTTGATGGATCCCATTTGTTAAAAAAATAACTTTTCAAGTCTCATGCTTCTTAGACTCATTCCAAAAGTACTATCGTCTTTAGTCTTCCTCAATTACCCTCAATAATTACAAAATTTACAAAAATATCATTTTGAACATTTTTTTTTTCAAAACTCCTAAAATTGAAATATATATTTCAATTTTTATTTTTTAATAAAAAATTTCAATTAATTTTATTTTTCTTAAAAATATTTTTTTTTTTTAAAATATCATAATTACCCTAATCATATTTCACTTTATTTTATTTCAATTTTATTTTATTTTTTAAAATATTCTTCGTACATTTTAAAATATAAAAAATTAAATATTAAATTCTATTTAAATTAAAAATTCCTTTAGATTCATTTTCTAAAAATCAATTAAATAGATATCTACTTAGATATCTATTAAGTAGATATCCACTTAATCATATTTAGTAGATATTCACTAACATTATTTTTCACTTAATTAAGTAAATATTCACATAATAGAAACAATCAGAAAACCAAATCATCAATAAACATACATTTACATTGTCACATTCTCGCGAAAATTGGAAAACTCAAATTAAAACCATCAAAAAAATAAAAAATCATTGATAAACGTGTCTTCACATTTTCACATTCTCGCAAAAATAGGAGAACTCATATGAAAACCATCGATAAACATGCCTTTAAGTGAATATCTATTTAAATATCCATTAAGTGGATATACACTTAATTATATTTCATAGATATCCACTTATATTAAGAATTAGAGAAACCAAAAAATAAAAAATTCTACCGAATATTAATCTTCAATTATATTCCACTAGAAAAATACATAAATCCATTTAACCCCTAAGTGAAAATCCATAAAAAAAAATTAAAGTGAAAATCCGTTGGAAATTAAGACGATTGATATCCGTTGTCTTCGCCAATCGTCACACCGTCGCGCTCTCTCCAACTTCATCGGTCTTCAATAAATAGATAAGTAGAATATTTACTAAAAATTAATAAGTAAATATCTACTAAAAATAATTAGTGGATATCCACTTAACTAAAAAAATAATACAAACATTTAAACAATAAATTTAAACAATAAGTGAATATCCATTGAACTTAAAAATAACACAAATATTTGCACACAAATGATAAAAATAACAAATAAATCAAGAAATCGTTAGAACTTATTTGAATCTAATTGGGCTATCCTAAATAATATCAAAATTCTAATTCAATTTCATTTATCTTCCTTCACTTATCAAGCAACCAAACAATTGGAACGCATAATTATTCACTATATATTTAAAATATACATTTAAACATTCACCAAAAATACTGTAAATGTCATTCCATAATTTCACTATACATTTAAACATTCACCAAAAATACTGTAAATGCTATTAAAAATGCATAAAATTTCATTGAAAAATAATCTAACTAGAAATCCACTGAAAGATAGTTTAAGTAGATATCCACCGAAAATAAACAAATTTACAATTGCTCGCATCTAACCAGATCTAATGTAACTGAATATCCACTGAAACAATAATCTAAGTGGATATCTACTGAAAATAAATTAAGTAGATATCTACTGAACATTATAAAATTTGTAGGTAAAATTAAGTAGATATCCACTAAATTTACTAAGTAGATATCTACTGAAAATAAGCCAAATAAAAATCACTGCAACCAATCCAAAAATTTAAATCCTCTAAGCCAAGTGTATTTTCAACAATAGAAAAACAAAAAAAAAAGCAGCAAGAACACAAAATCAATACTAAAATCATGGGCGAATGTAGCAACAACAAATCTAGCACAAAATCATGAACAAATTGAAGACCTCCATCGTCGCCCAAGCAATGAACATCCACTAAAAATTCAACAGCAACAGGGTAAACAACAACAACCAAAAAAAAAAAAAAAAAAAAAAAAAGGAAGAAGAAGAATACCTAAAATCAGGGCATGACGACGATCTCGAGCAAATCGGTAAACAAAGTAACTTCTATTTCAATACCTAACAAAGATCTGAGTCAGATCTGTCAATAATCGAAGCCCCGAAAAAAAAATACCTAAAAATCGTGACGGTAGCAGTGGAGCTGTCAATAGCGCTGGAGCTGCCAAATCGAAGCGGTAATGACGAATTAGAGTGGAGATGACGACAAATCGGAGAAGAGGTGGTGGCCATGGAGCGACGACGGCTAGGGAGATGGCGACGACGATGGTGGCGAGCTATGCGCGAGCAGCGGCGGCGAGATATGGCGACGGCTTGCTAGGACTGAGAGAGAGAGACGGCCAGGAAGAGAGAGAAAATGAGGCCGCCCATTTTAAAAAATTAGATTTAGGTTTAAATGGATAAGGGGCAAAAAAGGAAAAGAGAAATATTTGCCAACTCAGTACAGGATTTTTCAAATCAAAAATCTTGAAATGGGTGTTTTGATAATCTTAGAAAAAGAGTAGGACTTAAAAAGTTGTTTGTTTTAAAAAGAGGGTTTTTGGAGGAAAATCTCTAAAGAAAAGGACATAACGAATAAGAATTAAACAGGTACCAGTGCACTACCACAACTACTGTAACTAGGATGGGAATTTTTTATTTATTATAAATTAATTAGCATTTACTGGTGAGAGGGAATTGATTTTAGGAAATTTTCCCCATAATTTATTATAAAAAGTGTGGTTTTATAGTAGACAAATTGGGCTTTGAGTCGCGCGGGTTGGGACCCCTGAAGTTAGTGGAAACTTACATCATGAATGTAAAGAGGGATGGAATGCAATGGATAACTCTACTCAACCTCCACTTTATATCATGAATAAATAAATGAAAACGAGAGACACCATTAATACTGTGGAGAATTGGTAGGAGATTGCAATGGATAACTCTACTCAACCTCCTCCATTGCCTACTCATTTGTATCCCCACACAATTCAACTTAGGCTTTTCCAGTCTCTTATATTTTTAGTCCCTCTACTCTTCTGCATCATTTTCTTTCTCTTGTTTTACTTGTTCTACCTCAAGAGGATGTCTACTCTCTCTCCCTCTCCACAAACGTTTCCACAGGGGTCTCCCTATTCCTCCTCCTATGTAAGTCTCTCTTTCTCTCAAGCTGCTTCCCCTCTCTTCCTCCTCCCTCTCCCCAGTTTTTTGATTTAATTATGTTTATAGGGTGAAGAGGGAGTGAGGATTTTCAAAGGGAGGCTTCCAATAATATTGTTTGGTGAAAATGAAAGCACAAGAGATTCACAGTAAGTCAAGATTCATCTCTAACTATGATTTTGGTATCAGACATCAATTGATGTTCCACTTCATGACCACAAGTTTCGGTTTAGAAGTCGGTGTTTATGTTTATATACTCGTGCCTAGGGATGTTCATGGGCTCGACCATCTAGTCCTTTTGTTAGATCTCGCCCGTCTATTCCTTTTGTTAGATATATTTCCTATTATTTATTTGGGGCTAAAGACACGCTTTAATATTAACATAATAAAAAAAACGATCCTTTTTATTTGTTATTTGATTGATCGGGTCAACAAACAAGTAATTAGAACAAATAAAGAAACCCCAAATCTAAATAAAAAAATAACCAAGAACCTTTTTTTCGTATTGGAGGGATAGCTACTGATCTGCCTTATGGAGATCTCTAACTATGATTTTGGTATCAAACATCAATTGATGTTCCACTTCATGACCCCAAGTTTCGGTATAGATGTCGGTGTCTATGTTTATATACACGCCTAGGGGTGTTCAAGGGCTCGCCCGTCTAGTCCTTTTGTTAAATATATTTCCCATTATTTATTTGTGATTAAAGGTACGCTTTAATATTAACATAAATAAAAAGAAATGATCCTTTTTATTTGTTATTTGACAGATCCAAATAAAAAAAATAGCCAAATCTAAATAAAAAATAGCCAAGAACCCTTTTTCGTATTGGAGGGGTAGTTATTGATCTACCTTATGGATGGATAATACATGTTTAGACTTTTGTAGTTATTTTTTAAATTTAAATTAAATTAAATTTATTAATTATCTTAAATTAACTAATTCAAATTATGAATGGTGTAGGGTCCACAAAGTAATTAAGGTCAAGGTCATATGCTAATATCTTTCCACATACATAAAAGTGGCTGAAATTACTCCCCATCTTCTCTAATAGATGTTAGTAATTCTATCTCAAACATATTTTTCGTGGAGTCTACAACGTCCTGTCATATTATATAGATATGTATATTGCATATATCAGGGTGTGTGTGTGTGTATATATATATACTGTGCACAAATTTTTAACTACTTTACACATTGAGCAGCTTAGCGAGTTGGGATACAGGTTAAAGGCCAACCTCCATGCTGGGCTAAGTTCTAGGAAAAAAGTACTACTAACCTACCAATGCCCAGCCCAAATCCACTCAAAACCATCCCATAAACACTCCTTCATGTTTGTGTGTGTGTTTTATATATCAAAATGAATCTAATGAAATGCGAAAAAAATAAAAAAGGTGCAGTGTTTGCTTGGGGGAGTATGAGATGAAAGAGGAGCTGCACCAGCTACCAATTTGCAAACATGTGTTTCACGTTGATTGCATACGCTGCTGGCTCTATTCCAGCTCCAATTGCCCTATATGTAGATGCTCCATCACTGCCGCCGCCGCCACAAGCAGCCACGGCAGTGAAGGACCAACCGCCGAGCCGCCACTAATTATGTCAAATGATGATGACCTCAACCAGAGAACCGAACAAGTACAGCTAGTTGTAGATGGGGATAGTGTAGGTGATAGTTCAATGGAGCAGCATGTGGTTGTAATAGATTGTGCGATAGCGTAATACCCAATTTCAGAAACAGTTGTTCCCAGTATCCAAAACCATAATTCATGAAATTTAGTTAGTTTAGAGGATTCATTTCGTCTATGCTTGTGTGGCCTAACTTTGTGCAAATGAGAAAGAGGAAGGAACTGCCTACTACTACATTTCGTGCTTTAAAAGGAATAATTTCCTCCACATTCTCTACCAATTCCCATCAAATTCAACAGGAAATTCAGAATTTCCTTCGCTTCCGCTATAGTAACCTAACAATCAAATACAAATGTTCATACATTTTCATCTCAAATGCTTTCTACGGAAACACGATTCTAGGGTTTTCGTACACCAAAACAAATATACATGTCTTCCATTCATTTGTCTGGTGTAATTCAAAGATCTTGAATAAACCCTAACACCTTTATCACAGGAGTTCCTTTCCTAGTAATTTATAAACATCAAAGGAAAATGCAATAGAAAGAACAATAGGAACTTACCGTCTCCGGTTAGCGCCAAAGCCGGAACGATGCCTGCCCCTCAACCGCCGGCGATGCGATTGCGAAAACGAGACCAACAGACTTCCGTCAACCGTGAAGAACGTTTAAATTCTTGCTGCTTTGGAAGGGGAACCGGGAATAGCAGGTATCCGGTAAACATCGGCCCGTGGGCCTTCTTGACGCGTCCTTTAAGCCCAGTAATATCTAGATTCCGGTCCATTAAGCCCACTGGTATCTTTACATTCCGCAGGGGTAAATTTGAATATGGGGTTTTGGCACTTTGTACCCCTAGAGTTTGATTACATCTCACTTTGGTCCATATAATTTAAATTTGAACATATAACACCTTAAAGTTTTCTAATCATTCCACTACAGTCCAATTCATTATCCCCATTACAAGTTTGGACAACAAATAGCATTTACCTAGAAACTAGGGATGGTCATGGGCACGGAGGCCCAATCGGCCCGCCCAGCCCGGCCCTATTTTTTTAGGGCTTGGACTTGGTGTTTGAGCTCATGGGCCGAGTTAGGGCCTAAAGACTAAGACCCATTCATTTTTAGGGTCTGGCTAGGGCTTGATCATTTTTGTTTACGGCCGGCCCGGCCCGAACTTTTTTTAAATATAAAAAATATATATTTTATATATTTATATCCATAGAGAAAGAGTTGAGGGGCCAATTTGTAATTTTTAATTTTAGTTAGATAATTTAGGTGGCGTTTGGTAACCGTTTCTGTTTCAATTCCAGCAGTGGGATGGGAATGGGATGGGATGGGATGGGAAATTTGTTTTCTTTTTGGGAGTAGAATTGCGTTTGGTAACGATAATTTTTTTTTTGTTTTGGGAAGGGAATTGTGTTTGGTAACGATTTTATCCTAAAATCTTTTTTTTTTTTTTTTTTTTTTTTTTTTTTCTCTTTTCAGTTTTGGCCGCCCGGCGGTGGCGGTGCTCCGGCGGCGCCGTCGCCGGCCGGCGGCGCCGTCGCCGGCCGGCGGCGGTGCTCCGGCGGCGCCGTCGCCGGCCGGCCGGCAACTGCCGGCGACGGTTCTCCGGCGTCGGAGACGGCGGTGCCCCCGGCGATGACCGGACGGCGGTGGCGCCGTCGCCGGCGACTGCCGGAAGTGGCCGGAAAAATTCCGGCCGGACGGTGACCGCCGGCGGCGGCGGACGGTGACCGGCGACGGTCGCCGGAGATGACCGGCGGCGGCGGCGGCGGACGGTGGTCGGCCGGTAGGTGAATAGTGATCATGGGTTTTGGGAATGGAATGGGAATAATGAGAAACAACTTTTTTTTGTTTCTCATTTCTTAAGAAAAAAGTGGGCACAATTCTCAAATGGGAATGAAATGGAAACGGAAACAAAAATTACCAAACGCTATTCCCAAACAGAATTCCCAAAAATCTGGGAATGGAATGGGATGGAAATGGTTACCAAACGGGGCCTTAGCAAATTCTAATTTCATTCCTCTCATAGAGAGAGAATTGAGAGGTCATTTCGTAATTTTAGTATTTAGTTTTTAAATTTAAAAATAAATAAATTATAGGGCCGGGCCTAGACTTAATTTTTTTTTTGTAGGGCCGGGCTTGGGCATAAAATTAGGGCCCAATCATAGGGTCGGGCCGGGCTAGGGCCTAACATTTTTGTGTAATACCCTAGTCAAAACCCGGCCCGAGCCCGGCCTGGCCCGGCCCATGACCATCCCTACTAGAAACTAACAGTTTTTAAGAGATTTTATGAGTATTTTTAGTCTTTATTATCCTCAACTTATTCTTCTTCTTCTTCCTGTCCAAATATTCAAAGGTTAGAAATCTAAATATGATATAATACATGTGTGCGCGTACACACACATAGGTTTTTTTTGTTCTTTTTTTTTGTAGAAAATTTATAAAGGACAAAGGGTGCGCAGAAAGCGACGATTTACTATTCAAAATTATAATTGAGTTATTGATTTGGACTAAAGTGAGGTCATTACGAAACTTCATGATATCATGTATCCTAATTGAAACTATAGGGACCAAAGTAAAGTAATGATCAAACTTCAGGCGCATGAAGTGTCAAACCTCGTTTCAATATATTGATTGGAAATACAATCGCGCACACAAACATACAAAGAAGAGAAAAAGAAATTCTTAATGTCTAGTTTGGAAACACTTGCAATCTTTTAAAAAAAAAAAAAAAAAAAAAAAAAATAAAAAAAAAATAAAAAAAAAATCAAACCTTGAATGCCAAAGACGACACTTTGTAAAGAACCCAAACAAGAAGTGTCGATACCAACGTGATTTTCATCGGTATTTTGTCTTTATCTCTCCTCAGCAGAATGGCTTCATATACTCTCGAGTTTCTTTCTATTCACACAGGATAAAAGACTAACTCGTTTGGGATGCGTGGCTGTTCCTCCCTACAAATATTTTTCCGTAGGTTCAAATTTTTTACCTTTCAGAACTCCTTCAAGTATTTTAACTTTTGCCTAACTAACACCTTGTGGTTGGTGTATAGATATCATTTATGGGCAAAATATGTCTTATTCGGACATTATTGCTTCACTTTTTTGTTTTTATGGGAAGATTTTCGATGTTTTCTTACATTATTTTTAACTATTTAAAGTAACAATACATATGCACATATAAAATAAAGACAAGGATTGGAAAAATAAAAAGACAACAAAAATAACCTGGACAACAGCAGGATGATGGTGACGTGTGAAATCGTCATTCCATTTAGAGAAAGCTTGCCTATCAAGATCAGGACAAACATGTCCTCTCTCCACTACATTTTGAATCCTTTTTTTCATGTTGTAATACATCACCTGTAAATCCATTTTTCTATTTTTAGAAATATAAAATTATTATTATTATTATTGTATTTATTATTTAAATAAAGTTCTACATGATTGGGGTAGCCTTTCTCCATATTTATTTCAATAATGCAACCATGATAATATATAAAAATAGAAAAATTATAAATCATGATTCATCATCAACAAAAATATAGCAAATCATTTTATTAAATTTAATTTTTCAGCTGGCAATATATATGGATAGCGACAAAAAAACGTAACATAAATCACATGAATCTTAGTTTTAAGGTCGTTATCGTGTCAAACATGATAAATATAAAAATAATACAAAAAATTTGAATTGTATTTTGGATTGTCAATTGATGGAAGACACAATTAAAAAAAATAAAATTAATTAATCAATTTATTAGATATTTTAAATTTCGGCATCCAAAATTTGAAACTTCTAAATGTAATAAATAGTGAATTATTTCAATTTAAATCACTTTGTATAATAGATAATAAAGATTTTAATTGTCATATATAATAATTAAATTAATAATTTAAAAAGTTGAAAACCTTCAAACTATCAGTCTCCGGCAATGAAGTGAAGTGGGAGCGGAAATGAACCTCCGGACACCTCTCTGTGATATTGTTCGTCCGGCAGTAAGGCAGCCAGTGGCCGGCGAATTTGGCCGCCTCCATGAAAGCAAACAGCGTTAACTGTGATCCTCCATCGTCCGACACGTAAATTGACAGCTTCTCCGGCGGGTAATCATAAGCCATCACGGACAAGGCCGTGTTCACCACGCTCATCGGCGGCTCCTTGTCCGGATCCGCCGTGCATATGAACACGTCAAGCGCCGGAAACCCGGTTCGATCTCCGGCCACTCTTTTGATGTTTTGAGGGAAAACTTCACGGTGGATGGGATTCATGCGGAAAGCCTGATAGGTTATCCACATGGTGGCGAGCACAACGTCGGCTATCAACATGGAGATGGAGAAAAAGGTGGGGGTGGCGCCGGCGGTGGTGGAGCAGAATAGGGTGAGGAAATGGTGGTAAAATAGAGCAAAGAGGCCGCAGTTGTTGAAACAAATGAATTTTAATTTTTAGAATAGAAAGTGCCAAATGTGTAAAATTGATTTTTTCCTCAAAACCTTTTATCCTACATTGGTTGGGAGAGGTGAAAATAAAGTGGTTATCTAGGGGTATGTGAGACACTTGGGGTGTGCCCCAAGGGGTACCCACATTTTGTGGAGGGGAGAGGAGTTACATCCCTACCGGTTTACCACACACGCGCGCGCCGCCGCCGTCCGAGTCGAGTCGAGTCGCGCGTGTGATGAGGTGGCACTTATTTACTTTTTAGAAAAAAAATATTTTTTAAAAAAACAGTTTAATTAAAAAAAAATTTAACCGTTAGAATATAAAAAAAAAAAAAAACGTTTTTAATTAATAAAAACGTTTTAACGTTTTTTTTTAATTAAAACCTTCTAACGTTTTTTCTTTTATTAAGTTTCGGTTTCAAAAAAAAATTTCAAACGGTTTGATTTAATTTTTTTTCCTATAAATACCAGATTTGTTTCCTCAATTTTCAGAGAGAAAAAATACCAGAACACTGTTTCTGTTTCGGCTTCAGTTCTGTTTCTGTTCCAGTTTTGGTTCTGTTTCTGTTCCGATTTTGTTTCTGTTTCTGTTCCGAAACATTTTCGGTTTCATCTTCCGGAATTGTTCCGATCTATTCCGGTACTGTTTTTTCAGTCCGATTTTGGTTTCCGAGCAGTTTTGTTCGTTTTGCGAACAATGTGTGGGGGTGTTTGGTTTTCGGGACTTCTACAGTGCAAAGAACGTCCTAGACAGAGGAGAATTCTGAGATGTTTTATCCTGGGGACGACGGGGCTGATACACTGCTTGCACGTTCTTGGGCAGAGCCGCGAAACGTCTTAAAGAGAGCAACCTAGTCCGCGACTCATCCCAAGAAATTTTGGTAAACTCGTTCTTTATTTATTTTCTGCAACAACAATTTTAAGACGCTCAATATCTGCTAAGATGTCTGCTGATCACGATTTTAAACAAGTAACTGTTAATCTCAACAAACCCTTTCGTTTCGAAGGGTTTCATTTTAAAAGTTGGAGACAGAAAATGTTATTTTTTCTTACTATCGAAAAAGTAGCATATGTCTGTACAACCGAAAAACCTCAATTACCTCAAGTTCCTACAGACGCTCAGATTCAAGAAGTTAAGTCTTGGGAGGAAAATGATTTTCGTTGTAAGAATTTTATTCTTAATGGTATGTCTGATGATCTGTATGATTATTACTGCTCTAACAAAACTGTAAAGGAAGTTTGGGATGCTCTTTCGAAGAAATACGACACTGAGGAGGCTGGAAGTAAAAAATATGCTGTTAGTCGGTATCTGAAATAGCAAATGACCGACGACAAATCAGTGGAGGTTCAGTCTCATGAATTTCAGAAAATCGCTCACGAAATAATTGCTGAAGGTATGTCCCTTGATGAACAATTTCAAGTTGCTGTTTTAATTGACAAATTACCCCCCTCTTGGAAAGATTTTAAGAATACTCTGAGGCATAAAACTAAAGAGTTTTCTTTAGAAAGTTTGATCACTCGTCTTCGGATTGAGGAGGAGCCCCGAAAACAAGATCAGAAAGATGAAGTGCTTATTGTTTCTAACAACGCTCACAAAAAATCATCTTACGCTATTCTGAAATCTAAAGGGAAAAATATGAAAAATCAAAATCAAAATTGCAACCACAATAACCAGAACAGAAATGTGCATCAAAATCAGAATAGAAACAAACTCCCTTTAAGAAATAATTCTGAACAGTTTACTTGTTATAACTGTGGGAAGGTGGGCCATTTGGCTCGGAACTGCCGGCAAAGACGTCGTCCTGTTCCACAGGCGAATCTTACCGAGGACCAACTTATAGCTATGATTTCTGAAATCAATATAGTTGGTGGATCCGAAGGGTGGTGGGTAGACACTGGTGCTTCACGCCATGTCTGCTATGATCGTACCATGTTCAAATCTTATTCTGAAAGTGAAGACAAGAAAGTGTTGCTGGGTGATTCCCACTCCACTATTGTTGCCGGTTCTGGTGAAGTGGAATTAAAGTTTACCTCTGGAAAGACAGTCATCCTTAAAGATGTTCTGCATACTCCAGAGATGAGAAAGAATTTGGTTTCGGGCTATCTTCTAAACAAGGCGGGGTTCACTCAAACTATTGGGGCTGATTTGTACACCTTAACCAAAAATAATATTTTTGTTGGGAAAGGATATGCAACTGATGGAATGTTCAAACTGAATGTTGAAATTAATAAAAAAAAATCTTCTGCTTACATATTGTGTTCTTTTAATATTTGGCATGCTAGACTTTGTCATGTTAACAAACGCATTATTAAAAATTTAAGCAACTTAGAACTAATTCCTAAATTGTCTTTGAATGATTTTGAAAAATGTGAATTTTGTAGTCAAGCTAAAATTACTAAAACCCCTCATAAATCAGTAATTAGAGAATCGGAATCTCTTGACTTGATACATTCTGATATTTGTGAATTTGATGGAGTCTTGACTAGGAATGGTAAACGGTATTTTATTACATTCATAGATGATTGTTCTGATTTTACTTATGCTTATCTCATGAAAAATAAAAGTGAAGCTTTTGAAATGTTTAAGAATTTTGTAACTGAGATTGAAAATCAATGCAATAAGAAAATTAAGAGATTACGTAGTGATAGAGGAGCAGAATATGATTCCGATATTTTTATTGATTTTTATAAATCTCATGGGATTATTCATGAGAAAACTGCACCGTATTCTCCTGAAATGAATGGTAAGGCTGAAAGGAAAAATTGACTTTTGCTGAATCAGTAGTTGCTATTTTACTTAACTCCGGTGCAGCTTCTCACTGGTGGGGTGAAATTTTATTAACGGTTTGCTATGTACTTAATAGAGTTCCCAAATCGAAAAGTAAAATTTCACCTTATGAAGTTTTCAAAAATAAGAAATCAAATTTGTCTTATTTTAAAACTTGGGGTTATTTGGCATATGTTCGAATTCCTGACCCCAAAAGAAGAAAACTTGTCAGTAGAGCTTATGAATGTGTTTTTATTGGTTATGCGGTAAATAGTAAAGCTTATAGATTTTATGATTTGAAAGATAAAATTATCATTAAATTAAATGATGCTGATTTTTATGAATACAAATTTCCTTTCAAATTGAAGAATAGTGGGGGCTCGACTTCTAATAATGAACATATCATTAGGATTAATGAATCTAATAAGGAACTAGGTATTGAACCTAGAAGGAGTAAACGACCTCGTATAGCTAAAGACTTTGGTTCGGATTTCTATGCATATACCATAGAGGAGGATCCACTTACCCTCAAAGAGGCATTATCCTCTATAGATGCCAGTTTATGGCAAGAGGCTATAGATGACGAGTTAGACTCTCTCGGGTCAAATAGAACTTGGCATTTGGTAGATTTACCTCCTGGTTGTAAAACAGTAGGATGTAAATGGATTCTTAAGAAAAAATTGAATCCCGATGGAACCATTGATAAATATAAGGCTCGTCTTGTAGCCAAAGGGTTTAGACAAAGAAAGAATGTAGATTTCTTTGATACTTTCTCACCTGTCTTTAGAATTACATCTATTCGTGTACTTTTATCTCTTGCTGCAATTCATAATCTTATAGTACACCAAATGGATGTTAAAACTGCTTTTTTGAATGGTGAATTAGAAGAAGAGATTTATATGGACCAACCTGAAGGATTTGTTATTCTTGGTCTAGAAAACAAAGTATGCAAATTAAATAAATCTCTTTATGGTTTGAAACAAGCACCTAAGCAATGGCATGAGAAATTTGATAATCTAGTCATTTCACATGGTTTTAAAGTAAATGAAAGTGACAAATGCATTTACTATAAATCTGAAAATGATGTTTGCACTATTATATGTATTTATGTGGATGACTTGCTAATTTTTGGTTCCAATATTCATGTTGTGAATAATGTAAAATCCATGCTATGTGCTAATTTTGATATGAAATATCTTGGTGAAGTAAGTGTAATCCTTGGTATTAAAATAACTAGGTCTAAACATGGAATTTCTTTGGACCAATCTCATTATATAGAGAAAATTCTAAAGAAATACAATTATTTTGATTGTAAACCAGCATGTACTCCTTATGACCCTAGTGTGAAGTTGTTCAAGAACACCGGTGACGGTATTAGACAAACTGAGTATGCGAGCATCATAAGCAGTCTCCGATATGCCACTGACTGCACTAGGCCCGACATAGCGTATGCTGTGGGATTACTATGCAGGTTTACAAGTAGACCTAATATTGAACATTGGCGCTATTGATAGGATTATGAGATATCTATAGAGAACTATGAACCTTGGATTACATTATCAGAAGTTTCCCGCTGTTCTGGAAGGATATAGCGATGCTGATTGGAATACCCTTTCAGATGACTCCAAGACAACTAGCGGCTATATATTTAGTATAGCTGGTGGAGCTGTTTCTTGGAAGTCTAAGAAACAGACTATTTTGGCTCAATCTACTATGGAGTTTGAGATGATTGCACTAGCTTCGGCTAGCGAGGAAGCACGGTGGTTAAGGAGCCTGCTTTCTGATACCCCTTTATGGGAGAGACTGATTCCAGCTGTCTTGATCCATTGTGATAGTACCGCGGCTATTGCAAAGATTCAGAACCGTTATTATAACGGAAAAAAGCGACAAATACGTCGTAAACACAGCATCATTAGAGAGTATATCTCTACAGGGGCTGTGAGAGTAGATCATGTACGGTCTGATGATAACTTAGCCGATCCTTTGACGAAAGGATTAGCTCGAGAAAAGCTTTACAAAACCTCGAAAGGAATGTGACTCAAGCCCATAGATTGACGAGTCACTTGTTAGGGAAACCCAACCTATAAACTGGAGATCCCAAGAAATAGGTTCAAAGGGTAATAACAACTCATGAAGTGATATGAGAAAAATCATGCTATAAATTTAAGTTCTATTTCATAAATGTGCTGTTTGAAGCATGATATCTTGAAGCGATAGAAGGTTGAGTTTTTATTAACTCTTAATGAGATCTATACTCTATTTTGGAGTGGAGTACCTAGCTACAAGAGTACTCTTGATAGATTCACCTATGTGAATGTGGAAGTGTGGCCGCTTCCTATGGAATTTTGGGCAAAATTCTCTAGAGCATTCACTATACTAGGATACACGTGCATGGCCGTAACGCACGGGCTTTTGGACTACACCCTGATAGGGTTGTGTGTGTGATATTGTTAGAGATAGAGTTCAAAACTACGAGTTACTCTAGTATAATCTAAAGCATCTTCACTATGTAAAGGTTCAAGTCGATAGACACCTTTTCTTATGCACAATCTTATATTGAATTATACTGCTCGATGAAAAAATTATTTTTTTTAAAAATTCAAGTGGGGAATTGTTGAAACAAATGAATTTTAATTTTTAGAATAGAAAGTGCCAAATGTGTAAAATTGGTTTTTTCCTCAAAACCTTTTATCCCACATTGGTTGGGAGAGGTGAAAATAAAGTGGTTATCTAGGGGTATGTGAGACACTTAGGATGTGCCCCAAGGGGTACCCACATTTTGTGGAGGGGAGAGGAGTTACATCCCTACCGGTTTACCACATACGCGCGCGCCGCCGCCACCGTCCGTCCGATTCGAGTCGAGTCGCGCTTGTGATGAGGTGGCACTTATTTACTTTTTAGAAAAAAAATATTTTTTAAAAAAACAGTTTAATTAAAAAAATAATTAATAAACGTTTGAAATGTTAAAAAAAAAAAAATTAACCGTTAGAATATAAAAAAAAAACGTTTTTAATTAATAAAAACGTTTTAACGTTTTTTTTTAATTAAAACCTTCTAACGTTTTTTCTTTTATTAAGTTTCGGTTTCAATTTTTTTTTTTCAAACGGTTTGATTTAATTTTTTTTCCTATAAATACCAGATTTGTTTACTCAATTTTCAGAGAGAAAAAATACCAGAACACTGTTTCTGTTTCGGCTTCAGTTCTGTTTCTGTTCCGGTTTTGGTTCTGTTTCTGTTCCGGTTTTGTTTCTGTTTCTGTTCCGAAACATTTTCGGTTTCATCTTCCGGAATTGTTCCGATCTATTCCGGTACTGTTTTTTCAGTCCGATTTTGGTTTCCGAGCAGTTTTGTTCGTTTTGCGAACAGTGTGTGGGGGTGTTTGGTTTTCGGGACTTCTACAGTGCAAAGAACGTCCTAGACAGAGGAGAATTCTGGGTTGTTTTATCCTGGGGACGACGGGGCTGATACACTGCTTGCACGTTCTTGGGCAGAGCTGCGAAACGTCTTAAAGAGAGCGATCTAGTCCGCGACTCATCCCAAGAAATTTTGGTAAACTCGTTCTTTATTTATTTTCTGCAACAACAGCAGGTGTAGACCACTGCAAATAAACGGTTCGTCGGAGTACGGCGCATCACCGCGTGTGTATGAAGCGGAGGGCTTTGCATGGTCTCTCTCTCTCTCTCTCTCATTCTCCAGCTACAATGTTATATATTACATGTTGGAGGATAAATTACAAATAGGTCCCTTAAATTTTCCTATATTTTTCACATTAATCCTTCAAGTTTTGATTTTAAGGATAAAAGAAAATAAAATTGTATAATCGATCAACAAAAAATGAAATTAGAATATTAGAACCACATTTGGAATATATAGTAGCCTATAATATAATTTTTTTATTTTTTATTTTCCCTCTTCTAAATTAAACATTTAGCTGTAAAACTAGAACAATTTATACATCACGACTAGTCATTTCTCCAGATGATCTTAATAATGTTTAATTGAGCGTCTTTTTCTTTCTAATTCTAAATTGAAAAATCGAGATAACTTTTACGAATATTTGATCTGAGGGGTCTTTTATTTTAATTTTTATATATCGACTAAGGTATTTACCCATGCTAAAATAATTCGTGAGTGTAAATAATAATAAATAATACTTAAAAAACGTGAGACCAAAAATAAGGAATGTAAGACCCCGATTTCATGGTTGTGCGCCATTTAAGTGTATTTTGGAAAAAAAAAAAAACAAACAAAACAAAACAAACAAACAAAGGTAAGAAAAATTAGAAGTTTGGGGGAGGAAAGAGTATTTTCACTAAAGATATTTTATAAATACATATAATATATATATATATATATATATATACACACATATAGTGTACATGTGTGTTTGTGCCGTGATGACCATAATGGGAGGAATGGGAGAGAGAGAGAGAGGAATTGCAACGTGGCATGGGTTTGCTCCACAAATTTATAGATATATATATATATATATATAAAAAAAAAAAAAAAAAAATGTGGTAAGGAATGATCACCATCATTTTGGAAGAAACAACCAAGAGAAAGAGCGAGAGAGAGAGAGAGAAAAGCGAAGGAAAAGAAGCCATCGGAGAAGCTGCCGGAGATCACTGGTGCTGGTTCAGGGTGTTTTCTCAGGGTTGAGGGTCGTTTGGGCTGTAGGAGTATGCAAGTGTGACACTTTTTGAGGTCATATGGAAGCAGGTATGTGTGTGTGAAGGGTGTGTGCTCTGTTTTGCTATTTGGAGTTGCAACCGGTGGTTTGGGGTGTTGTTTTAGTGGGTGTTTTAGTTGGAATGAAGGGAATGAGGTTGTAGTATCAGTTGTAAATTTGGGATGGTTGATCGTGGAGGTGGAGTAAGGAATTTAAGGGCCGGAGCTGGTGACGCGAAGGGAAAAAGGACTGTTCTGTTCTGTTAGAGACGAAACAATGATCGCTTAGGCGGTGGAAGCTTGCTTAGGCGGTGAAAGAACAGAGAGCAAGAAATCGCATGATCGCTTAGGCGGTGGAAGTTCGCTTAGGCAGTAAAAGAACAGAGAGCAAGAAATCGCATGATCGCTTAGGCGGTGTAAGTTCGCTTAGGCGGTAAAAGATCAGAGAGCAAGAAATCGCATGATCGCTTAGGCGGTGGAAGTTTGCTTAGGCGGTAAAAGAACAGAGAGCAAGAAATCGCCTGTTCGCCTAGGCGATGTATTTCCGCTTAGGCGGTGGGGAGCAGAAGCATATTCTAAGGAATTTCGAAGAGAATTGACAACCGTTCCGAAGTAAGTAACGTCTCTTATTAGTTTTTATGATTCACTGAATTAGTTTTATAGCCTTAACATATCAAATGACAAAATGTGGGGTAGGGAAATTAATAAACGCAGGGCTTGCATCACATGATTAGGTTGTTTTTTGCTACATTATTAATTTAGGTCCTGTCACAAATACGTTCACAATTTTCGGAGACTTAGTAGCAGGGAGACAGGAAGCTTGCAAGTACGAATTTTTGGGTGAGTGCATTGTCTTCTTACTAAAATAATTTTTCTATGTACATATATGATGACCTAAATGTTTACTTAAACAACATGATTTTATAAATGTGGTGGATCGAGTAGGTTTTGTGTGAGTTGGTAAAATGAATTTCCGTTGAATTGTTAAGGTTTTAAAAAAAAATGATATCATAAATAATTTTGTTGAAAATTGACGGTAATTGATTTGACGATGGTGTTATTACTTTGATTTGTGTTGTTGGTTAGACTATGCTATAATTTATGATGTCCTGTCCGGAGGGTGGTCCGGCAGGTGGTGATTCATATTGTGGTCTGTCTGGAGGGTGGTCCAGCAGATGGATATTTATTATGGTGATTGATATATTTGGTGATTTATATTATTGGCCTCCGGAGACGTCCGGTAGGCGGTGATCTGCGCAGTTAGGTCCGCTAGGAAAGCATATCCTACGGATGGTTACGGTACCGTTGCAACTCCCGATCGTGAGGTTAAAACGATCACTATGGTTTAGCCGGTGTGTATGTGGGTGATAAGTAAATTTTGAAATGCGGTGTTTTTACTAAGATTGGCGACTTATTTCATTTAGTGATTGGTATGGTTTTACACTGAATGTATTGGAAATATATTTATATGTATTCGTTTATTTATTTTCACTGTTTATTTTAAGAAGAGATGTTTATATTATGGTATTCGTATAATTACGCTTGATCCCTTTTTAAAAAGTATTGAGAATGTATTATTATTTCAAAAAAATTATGTTTTAAATTACTAAGAAGGCAGTACACTCGCAGGTGTTGTAGAGAAATTTTTGTCCCCTACTAGCAGTAGGTCAAATCCGGAAGGGCCGTAACGAGGAGTACCTTGACAGTGATTTTTGCTTTTGGTTGTATATGTTGGTTGGTTAAAATGAACTAATACTTTGGTTGTAAGATCAAGAGAGTTCCCAATAAAAGGGGGTATATGTATTTTGTCGACCTTAGTATATAATATTTCTTTTGTGTAAGATATTTTTTTAAATAGTGTTAGTAAATTTTCGGATAAGTTGTATTGTTGTCACACCGGCCCTCATGGATCGGGTAATCGGGGTGGGTTGTGACAAGGAAAGTGAATTTTTTGGGAGGAATTGTTGTCGGAAAAAAATAATTATAATACAATTACCTAAAGACATAAATTAACAATAGAGAAATTTAAATGCACTAGATAAAATCATCCATTACCAAATATAGCAAATACACAAACTATTTATGTAACAAACTATTTATGTAAGACCTTGATTTTTATTTTTATTTTATACACACACAATTTGAGTCGCATTTTAGCATATTTAGAAATAACGGGATAGATTGCGTTATTATTATTTAATTTAAAATTTTAGGGGTTAATTCGCAATTTTAAATTTTGGGTTTAACTAATAACTTAACAAGAATTGAGGGGGGCAATGGTAATATTGAGTGGCTTTCAAGGGTAGCCACCCAACTTGTGGCCAAAAATTAAGGGAAAAAAAAAATGGAGAAGAGGTCGGCAAAAGAGTTCTTTATACTTATAATATTTTTTTTAAAAGAAAATTACTGAAATAACATGTTTTTCAACTTATTTATAGAAGTAGTGCTATTCGGGGATGTGATCCCCGGATTTGTGGGGCCAGCCGTATACCTTGGGTTCGGAACACCAGGTATACAATTTTTTATTTTATTTTATTTTTCATTTTCGGGGTTCTACCCGGGGTTCCATACAAATTGATTTTTTTGCGTACAAACTGCATCTTGTCTCGTTGATAAAATTGAAATCTTCAAAAGTCAGAGTGATGAGTCAGATCAGACCCAACTTTTAAAAAAAAATTTGTCCCCAACGGACCAACGAACCCAAAGTTATGTCCATCCAAATATTGAAAAGCAATACAGTGTTTTTAAAACGTTGAAAAATAATAAAATATTGTGACAATAACCATTATTTAAAAATTATTCACTAATTCATTTTTGGTATTCTCGATTTTATTATTTAACGTTATGAACGTAATTTGTACCCAAAAAAATCAGATTCATTTCTATTACGGATAGACGACATTTTTTTGTTAATTCAAAATTTTCAAAAAAATTGTATCGTCATCGAAACAACTCATCCGACAATCTTTGACGATTATTTAAAAATTATTCACTATAGTTCAATTCATTATCCCCATTACAAGTTTGGACAACAAATAGCATTTACCTAGCAACTAACAGTTTTTAAGAGATTTTATGAGTATTTTTAGTAGGGCTGACAAAACAGGTATTTACACGATGACACGACATGAGACCGACACGAAATTATCAGGTCTAGGTTTTGCTTATCAGGTATCGGGTCGTTATCGTGTCAGAGCCGAAAACTCGATAAGAAATAGTGTAGGTTTTCAGGTTGACCTGATAACCCAATAGGTTACACGATAAAACATGATAAGAATTTCGTGTATTCAGGTTACACGATAACCTGAGATCTAATAGGTTATCCGTTAATTTAATAAATTATTTTTATACCCCCAAATTATCAAATATTATAATTTAATACTTAATATATATATTCACATTTCCCTAACCTTACTCATTTAGTCAACTTAACAGGTTAACAGGTCATTAACGTATAATGGGTAGGTTAATGTGTAATGGAAACCTATCAGGTCTTATCGTGTCGCGTTTATCTGATAGATTTTATGTCAGCGTGTGACACGAAAAATTATCGTGTCGTGTCGTGTTGAAACGATAATTTCGTGTCGTGTTCGTGTTTAGTAGTCTGACACGATATGTTTATCGTGTCGTGTTCGTGTTTGGGTCTTATTGTGTTTCGTGTTATTGTGTAATGACCTGTTACACGACTTGTTACCTGTTTTGTCAGTCCTATTTTTTAGTCTATTTATTATCCTCAACTTATTCTTCTTCTTCCTGTCCAAATATTCAAAGGTTAGAAATCTAAATATGACATAATACATGTGTGTGCGCGTACACACATATAGGTTTTTTTTTTTTTTTTTTTTTTTTTGTAGAAAATTTATAAAGGACAAAGGGTGCGCAGAAAGCGACGATTTACTATTCAAAATTATAATTGAGTTATTGATTTGGACTAAAGTGAGGTCATTACAAAACTTCATGATATCATGTATCCAAATTGAAACTATAGGGACCAAAGTAAAGTAATGATCAAACTTCAGGCGCATGAAGTGTCAAACCTCGTTTCAATATATTGATTGGAAATACAATTGCGCACACAAACATACAAAGAAGAGAAAAAAAAATTCTTAATGTCTAGTTTGGAAACACTTGCAATCTTAAAAAAAAAAAAAAAAAAAAAACAATCAAACCCTGAATGCCAAAGACGACACTTTGTAAAGAACCCAAACAAGAAGTATCGATACCAACGTGATTTTCATTGGCATTTTGCCTTTATCTCTCCTCAGTAGAATGGCTTCATACACCGGCCAACTATTCACCACTGCAAAACCAGCCAAAAATATCTGGAGAAATAGATCTCCACGACTCTCATTCTTCAAAAATAGTGACATTCCACTGAAAAACGCGAATAAATTAATTATGGCCGCCGTAATTATGGGCAAGAACAAAGGAGAATTGACTTCAAATTCAAATATTTCTTGCTCATATCTCTTGGTTAGTTCATGGTCAAATATTTTGGTGGTGACATTGAATCCAAAGGTGTAAATGCCAAAAGATGTGAGTAGATATTCAAAAAGGGCAAAGGAGAAGCTTGAGAGTCCCCTAACTATCCACATTCTTTGGCTATTCCACCATCTTTGGACACCTCCTCCAGCCAATATGAACTCAATGGAGTCTTGTGCATAGGCTCCAAGGAAGAGAAATGCATACAAGCAAAACCAAGCATCCCAAGCCTACAAAATATGAGCAACAACAAAAATAGTCATTTTTGTAAAAATAGAACTACATGACATCAATGATCAGCGACGAATCCAGAAAATTAGTTAAGAGAAATTAAAAACAAAAATTCAAAGAGTTTATTGAAATTTTTTATAATTGAGTCAGGACTAATTTAAATTTTGAAGGATTTTAATTGATTTTTTCAAAAAATATAAGGGTAATAAAACTGAGGAAAACTTGAGATCCCCTCGGCTTTTAATAACTCACCAATTGTTTGTGATTGCCATCCATATTGGCGGAGCCACCCTGTGCCAGGGAAACTCAACACCTCAAACTTTCAAAACTTACAGTTTCATCCCTTTATTTTTAGTAAAAAAAAAAAAACAATTAAAATTTTATATAAACCCCTTCTTAAAAAAAAATTAAAATTTTATATAAACCCCTCTACTTTATATAAAATTATAGGAAATCTTTTTTTTTTTACCCCCCCCCCCCTCCACATTTTTACAAACTTACACTTTCACCCCTTCATTTTAAAAAAAATCAATTAAAACCTTAAAATTTTATATAATTTTTTTTAAAACTTACACTTTCACCCCTTCATTTTTTAAAAAATCAATTAAAACCTTAAAATTTATATAGACCCCTTTTACTTTATTTTTTTAAACTTACACTTTCACCTCTTTATTTAAAAAAAAAAAATCAATTAAAACCTTAAAATTTTATATAAACCCCTATTAATTTCTTATAAATATCTAGAAAACTGAATCCCACCTCCATAAAAATAAAATAAAATAAAATAAATAAAATAAAAAATAAATAAATAAATAAAATCATTTACCTTTGGGAAAATTGGGAAGGAATTGATGAGAGCCAGCTGAGGCAAAAAGGCATAGATAGTGATTGGAATGGACCAAATGGGCCACAATGAGTAGTGCACACAACACAAGCCCGGTAAGATATTCATGGACTTAAGCCCATATATTATTGGGCTAAATTTATTAAACAAAATATCCAGAAGGCCCATTGACCACCTCTTTGTTTGATTCAGCACATCGTCAAGCGTCAACGGTACATCGCCCAAAAACGCGGCCCGACCCGGATTGCAGAAAACGGATCTCCACCCCTGGCAGTGAAGCCTATACCCTGTGAAGAAGTCCTCAACCAATGACCCGTATCTATAGCCCATCTGTAAATATTTATTATTATTAAAAAATTAAATTATAATTTCTTAATTATATTTTTAGTTTAGTATACCCACGAGTATCCCCATACCCACACAGATTGTAAGACTAATCTCGTTCGGAGTTCCGGAACTTTTTGTGACCGTTATTTTAGTACTTTTGGGTAACTAAAAAAATATTTATTTTTAAAATTAATTTTTATTTTGCACTTAAAAAATAAAAATACTTTTTTATAGAAGTAAAAAAAATTATTTTCTATTTTTTAAAATTTTTATAATACGAGAGATTAATGGAGATCAATGGCTTAAGACTTTTTTAATCATCTAGGATTTTTTTATTAGTAAAACTTTTTTTTTTAGTTGGATAATCTCTACATGCCAAACATGTTTTGATTTAACCTAGCCAAATATACTTGAAAATAGGTGAAAAATATTTTTTTCATTTAATCTTTATTTTATTTTTCTTTTATTGAAAAATAAAAATAGAGAGAAACTATTAATTTTCTTCATTTATTACCTTTAAATATTCATTTCAAATTAAAAATAATAATTTATTTTTATACTTTTTCTATTAAAATGTGAATTTGCCCATGAAGGTTTTTAAAGTAGATAGTTAAAATGAAACAAGACCAAAGTATGTGGGAGTGAAAAGTAATTAATCCCCCCAAAAAAATTACCTCGGAGCCCCACTTGGTTTGGACTTCATAGTTGCAGCCCGCTACATGCTCGGCCCGTGCTATAACTTCTTCCGATTGGATAGGCCCATTCGCCATGTGATCCGGGCCTAGCTCCTTCATTTCGGGGGCGACAAAAGATAACGGGCCTCCAAAAAAAGCCCGTCGTCGGAAAAAGCCTCCGGTGCCCACATGGATCGGGCCCAATAGGCCATCCATTCCGGCTGGATCGATTTGAAAAATATACTTTAATTCGGAGCCATACGTGTCGTTCTTGTTGAGCCCATGAAATCGTTGGGGAAACTGTACAAAACCCAAATTTGGGCTCGACGGGCCTAATAGATAACAGAGCGCTCGAAGAGGCGTTTCAGGGTCGTTGGAGTACATATCGCAGTCTAGGGTTAAAACCATAGGTGCATTGGTCATGATGGCCGATACTCGAAGCTTACAATTGAAAAATAAATTATTAAATTGTAAACGTTGCAAATTTGTCCAAAAATAAAAGAAGAGAGAGCTAGCATACCAACACATTAAGGGAAATTTCAATTAGGTCGCTTTTTGTGTGTCAAATTTCACTTAACGTAGGGAAAAGAAGGGCATGTTTGATAAAAAAATTAAGTACTTAAAATTGATTATATTAAGTACTTAATTAATTAAGTTTGTTTGATAAATATAATTAATATCACTTAATTAATTAAGTTAACTTAAAAATTAAGTCAAAATGTAAGTAAAAAATTAAGTCACAATTTCACTTATTTCATTTTGCTTAATGTACTCTATTATTTCCCACTTAAAAAAAATTATGCTTTGACTATTTTACCCTTAATCCCCTATAAAGTTTAATTAGAGTTAGGATTAATGAGAATTGGATTAATTTTAGATTATTTTATGATTTTAATTTTATTTTATATTTAAATTATTATTTAATCAATCAAACTACATAATATTTACATATTTTTGGGTTAATTTCTATTTTAATTTTAATATAATTTTTTTTTTTAAAAAAAATGACATTCTGATTTTATTATTTTGTTCTTTTTTTTTTTTTTTCACATTATCTTGATTCAAAGATAGTTATGTAAATTAAACAATTTTCAGGATACAAATTTTGTACTTATCAAACAAATAAAAAAAATTCAGCACTTAAATTTTCAATACAATTTTATCAAATAACTTTCTTAAATTTTCAGCACTTAATTTTCAGCACTTAAATTTTCAACACTTAAAAATTAAGTCGTTATCAAACAAGCCCTAAGTGAAATTTAACAAATAAGAGGCCATCTAGGTCTAATTGTAATATAAAAAATTAGAGGGGTGTAAAGTGAAATTTTTCCAAGAGATAAAAAGGAAGAGAGATATAATATACAAACCAGCACATTAAGGGCACCAGCCTTGAAGTTATGGGGGGTAGATCTGTCTTTTTGCCTTGATACATACACCAAATTTGGCATTATCTCACCTAATACATCTTTATCCTTCTTGCTTTCTAGCACAACCTACGCATTATGTATGCATTAGTCCGGTTGGCAAAAACAGGTATATGCAACATGTCGATGTAGAAGAGTGCGTCATTGAGATTAGCCTGATGCATTCAAAATTTTATCCCTAAAGTGCTCCCTAAGAAGATCGGACCTTGGTTAACCCTCCTGGCTATTTTCTTTCTTGCAGAAACAATATAATTAGAATGTAACTAAATATCTCTAAAGTATAAATGTAACGACCCGGTTTTCGAGAGTCGCTACGCAATTTCATGCTATCAGTTTTCATGTATTACTCCTAGTAAGAGTTTTAAACTAATAATTTAATATTGTTATTATATTATTATTATTGTTATTATCCTTTCATGTCAAGTTCAACATGTGTATGTATATATATATATATAATTTTATTATGTGTTGTCTTCTTGAGGAAGACAACACATTTTTATTTTTATATTATTTTTTATTATTATTTACACAAATATTTTTTTTAAAATAAGAAAAATATTAATTACATTTCAAAACTTTTTAAAACATATTTTAAATAACACAATAATCTCAAAAAAATTAAAAATCAAATTAAAATTAACATTCATCCCAAAAATTATCAAATATTATTTATATAGTAAATTTGCAAAATAATTCTAAAAATATTAAATTTTTATAAAATAATATTTTAAAAAATATAAATTTTCGAGATATTACAATAATTTTTTATTTTTTTTTATATCCACGAGTGTCTCCCTATTCACACAGGGTGAAAAATTAACTCGTTTGGGGTGCATGGTTGAGTATAAATATCATAATTTTTTTTGTATATCCTCGAGTGTCTTCCTACTCACAGGGTAAAAGACTAGCTCGTTTGGGGTGCGTGGTTGCTCCTCCCTACAAGTATTTTTCTACATGTTCAAATCTCTGACCTTTCAGAACTCCTTCAACTATTTTAACTTTTGCCTAAGTGCTTGAGGTACAACTTGTCTTGGTGTATAGATATCATTTATGGGCAAAACATGTCTTATTCGGACATTATTGCTTCACTTTTTTGTTTTTATGGGAAGATTTTCGATGTTTTCTTACATTATTTTTAACTATTTAAAGTAACAATACATATGCACATATAAAATAAAGACAAGGATTGGAAAAATAAAAAGACAACAAAAATAACCTGGACAACAGCAGGATGATGGTGACGTGTGAAATCGTTATTCCATTTAGAGAAAGCTTGCCTATCAAGATCAGGACAAACATGTCCTCTCTCCACTACATTTTGAATCCTTTTTTTCATGTTGTCATACATCACCTGCAAATCCATAAAAATATAAAATTATTATTATTATTATTGTATTTATTATTTAAATAAAGTGCTACATGATTGGGGGTAATATAGCAAATCATTTTATTAAATTTAATTTTTCAGCTGGCAATATATGTGAATAGCAACACAAAAACATAACTTGAATCTTAGTTTTAAGGTCGTTATGGTGTCAAACATGATAAATACAAAAATAATATGGGTGGTTTTTTAAATTTATAAAAAATAATACAAAAATTTTGAATTGTATTTTGGATTGTCAATTGATGGAAGACACAATGAATAAAATAAAATTAATTAATCAATTTATTAGATATTTTAAATTTCGGCATCCAAAATTTGAAACTTCTAAATGTAATAAATAGTGAATTATTTCAATTTAAATCACTTTGTATAATAGATAATAAAGATTTTAATTGTTATATATAATAATTAAATTAATAATTTAAAAAGTTGAAAACCTTCAAACTATCAGCCTCCGGCAATGAAGTGGAGTGGGAGCGGAAATGAACCTCCGGACACCTCTCTGTGATATTGTTCGTCCGGCAGTAAGGCAGCCAGTGGCCGGCGAATTTGGCCGCCTCCATGAAAGCAAACAGCGTTAACTGTGATCCTCCATCGTCCGACACGTAAATTGACAGCTTCTCCGGCGGGTAATCATAAGCCATCACCGACAAGGCCGTGTTCACCACGCTCATCGGCGGCTCCTTGTCCGGATCCGCCGTGCATATGAACACGTCAAGCGCCGGAAACCCGGTTCGATCTCCGGCCACTCTTTTGATGTTTTGAGGGAAAACTTCACGGTGGATGGGATTCATGCGGAAAGCCTGATAGGTTATCCACATGGTGGCGAGCACAACGTCGGCTATCAACATGGAGATGGAGAAAAAGGTGGGGGTAGCGCCGGCGGTGGTGGAGCAGAATAGGGTGAGGAAATGGTGGTAAAATAGAGCGAAGAGGCCGCAGGTGTAGACCACTGCAAATAAACGGTTCGCCGGAGTACGGCGCATCACCGCATGTGTATGAAGCGGAGGGCTTTGCATTCTCTCTCTCTCTCTCTCTCATTCTTCAGCTACAATGTTATATATTACATGTTGGAGGATAAATTACAAATAGATCCCTTAAATTGTCCTATATTTTGCACATTAATCCTTCAAGTTTTGATTTTAAGGATAAAAGAAATTAAAATTGTATAATCAATCAACAAAAAATAAAATTAGAATATTAGAACCACATTTAGAATATATAGTAGCCTATAACATAATTTTTTTTATTTTCCCTCTTCTAAATTAAACATTTGGCTGTAAAATTAGAACAATTTACACATCGCTCGAGTAGTCATTTCTCCAGATGATATTAATATTGTTTAATTGAGCGTCTTTTTCTTTCTAATTCTAAATTTAAAAATCGAGATAACTTTTACGATATGTTCAGTTCTATTTACACAAGGGAAACAAATATTTAATCTAACGGGTTTTCAATTTTAATTTTTATTATAGGTATTACCCATGCTTATAAAAACACACTGAAAATAAGGAATTGTTGTCGGAAAAAAATAATTATAATACAATTACCCAGAGACACAAATTAACAATAGAGAAATTTAAATGCACTAGATAAAATCATCCATTACCAAATATAGCAAATACACAAACTATTTACATATACCCCCCTCCACAGACCTTTTACTCCAACATAAAACATTAGTAGGAGATTCTAATTCTACACCCCCTACATTAAATAAAATTAGAAGCTTTTTTTCATTCTCTAAACCCTTGGTTAATGTCTTTGTTTAGTGGCAACAAACACCTCCCACACCCGAAAAAAAAAAAAAAAAAACAGATCGAAGAGGTTTGTCCGATGTCGGAGTTTTTAAGTGAAATTTAGGTTAAGGACAGTCTTCAGCGTTGGCTGAAGGTAGAGGAAGAACTCTCCCTGCATTTATTTTTTGGCTCGATCGAATAAATATCCTTCTTACCATGTCACAGAATTCCCTGTCGGACATCCAGATACAACGTTAGTGTTTCGATTAACAATTGGTAAGCAATCAAAACGAAATTCTTTGAGAGATCAAGTTGTATCCAAAACACACATCCCGTTTGGGTATGTAGGTAAGCAATGTACATCCTTCTGCTTTAAACTAAAGTGCGAAAATTAAATAATTAACAAAATTACATGAAATAACAAATTTATCCTCTAGAAAAAAATAAGTTGATATTAAAAAAAAAATAGTAATTGGGGGGAGTTACTTACTGCCATGGATGATCGCCCATCAGCATCATGTCACCTTCGTCGTCAGTGAATACAATCTCCCATTTGTTCCGATGCTGAAGTTCTCCCTTTATCTCAAACATCTCTTCCAGTTCACCGATAAGCTCTTCGTACCCTTTCAATGATATCAAGTCCACTGCCCTTCCCACAGCCACCCCTTCCATTTGAACCTAATAAACCAATTTTTTCAAAAAAAAAAAAAATGGCGTGACTTTTAGACACGGGTAATTACTAGTTTTACAGTATATGTATGTGTGTACGCATATATATACCTTGGTTCGACTTCTGGTGGACCCGATTTGCCTGCTTTGGGCCTCCTTAGGCGATACCAAAAGCTGAGCTAGCTTTTGTTCTTTGGAATTGTTGGAAAGATCAGATTGCAGTTCTGAATCACCGGCTGATACAGCAGTGAACAATTTGATCGGTACATTTTCAACACCTGAGTCAAAAATAACTTTCAATTACAAGTAGAAGCAAAATTCAAAATTATATTTGTTAAGAGTAGAGTAGAGAGAGCTGTTAATATTATCCCCCATATGAAATCTCTTTACTTTCAGTACCTGATGAGGGATTCTTTAGATCTATACCAAACAATCGGCAACTAGGAGCACTTTCAGGCTTCCCCCAATCAACAGGGTCAGGATTCAGGTCAACACCCTGTTGCTGTTTCGTTGAATTGAAAACAGAGTAGTTTGAAGCTACAGACCAAACGGAAGCGCTTTTACCATCTTCTGTTTCATCCAAAAACACGTTTCGGGAAACATTCATGTTCGAAGGGGATAGCCAGCCTCCATCTAGATGTGTTCTTGACATACCCTTTTGCTGCCAAGAGTAGTTTTGGTCTAAATGATCTGAATTATTTGGTGGGTTCCATACAGTTGAAGCAGTTACAGAAGCAGTTTCTACAACACATACCAAAAAGGCAAAAATAAAATAAAATAATAATAATAATTAATGTGATATGATGACAAATAAAATACAGAGATGGTTAATAAAAATTGATCTTACCATGAGATTGGATTTCATTTGGGGGACGGGGTCTCTTATTTTTCACTGGTTGGGCCAGGCTCGTAGCAACAGATGGCACAAACGGTTCTATCTCCCATGGAGAAACCCGATCAGGTCTATTGATTGATGCAGGCTCATCCCATTGAACCTGGAAGGAAGAATGAATATTTTTAATATTTATTTATTTATAATTTTATATTATTAAATTTTTCAGAACTTTTTATAAAATCAAGGAAAAAAACTGAACCTTCAATGACCGCCATTTAGAATCTGTCCATTGGGGATTACTATCTTCGATCCCGACTATTGTTCCTGTAAACCTGATTGATGAGAAGATTTTGTTCACAGAATTACTCAAAAAAGGAGAGATGTGCACATACAGACAAATATCCGGCTATGCCAGTATAATAAATAAGGATATATTGATATTTTTTACCATTGGATTGTTGGTGACACTTTTAACCGTTAATTTAGAATTTGTTGAGAATCTAAATAACAAACTCTCAACAAAATGTTTTTTCATGGTAAATGTATTTGAATAAGAGGATATTCAACATTAACTTATTGAATTAAAATTAGTGTTTTTAGGCACGGGTATACTAGTATGTGTATACCTTCTCTCGGGAGAATCCTCACCCTCAAATCGCATATTGAATCTCATGCCAACTGCAAACCCATTGTTAACGGCTTCAACATATTTGTTCAATCCTATAATGAACTGACTTGTCCTGAAAAATTCATGTCTCTCCATGAGATTTTGTAAAACGGAAAAAAAAAAAAAAAAACACCGGGAAGAACATATCGTACCTCGGCTTGTAGTAAACTATAAAACGGGTCTGGGTTGCAATGGCATGAGAAGCGGTTGCAAGAACTCCGAGATGCATGCTCTGGCTTGAAATAACTGATGTTGGCATGGAGCTCTGTGGACGAGTAAGACGTCTAACCCCCACACGTAGTTCCCTGTTCTCTCCCCTAGAAAACCAAATTTTATTTGCGTCATAAGATTTTTTTGAAGTGTATAAATACAATGATATATCTCAAAAAACAACATAAATCGACAAAAATATTGTCTAAAAAAATACCTCAGGAAAACAAAAGTATCTCCCGCCACTAATCTTTTTGAAGTAACGAATGTACTCCATCCAGTTGTAAGCAAATGCCGCCGTGGTTGGCCTGTTCATTGTTGGTCAATTTCAGGGCATTATACAACAAGTGCAGACTAATTCATTCATGAGAGTACTATTAACAGCTCGTTTGGTTGTTGAAATTATCCACAATTGATTTTCTTTCGATACTTGAATAGTCACAATTTGTTTTGTTAAGCAAGAACACAAAACAATTGTTTCAAGGGTTAATTGCCTTTTACCCCTGTACTTTGTTTTGTCCCCCCTACTTTAAAAACCGACATTTTACACCCTTCTACTTATAATAGATTAGCAAAGTAATAAAATATTAGTTAACTTTAATGGAATATGCTAAAAATGTGTAGAATTAAAATTTTCATCCAAAGTTGACAGAAAATGGACAGAATTACCCCCTTTTATCTTTTATTTTACTTTTTATTATTAAAAAAATAAAATAAAATAAAAATAGAGAGAAAATGATCTAGAGAGAGAAAAAGTTACTCTCTCTTTTCTTACCTTTAAACATTAAACTTAAATTGAAAAAGGGTAATCAAGTTATTTCATATGTTTTTTTTAAGTAAATGCTAGTTTCTCCCTTTAGTCAAGAGTACTAGAAGGGGATGATGTCTAGGTTTTTAAAGCAGAGGGGCAAAATTGAAACAAGATCAAAGTAGAAGGGGGTAAAAGGCAATTAACCCCTTGTTAATTTAGTTAATCTTTTCACTCAAAATATTTCTAAAACTAGAATCAAAAGAGTTAGCTAACTATTTTTAAGTGTTTCTAATTTTTAAACCAAACACAAAAATATAACAATTCATAAATTCACCAATTAGAAAATAGTAACACTCAGCAAATTGAAGGACAACCAAACAGACAATTAAGTGTGTGGGACAAACAGAACTCATCAAAAGCACAATACAAGTTCTATGCAGAAGAATTGAGGGGGGAAAAAAAAGAATTATCACCTCTAAAGATATGCTTGAAGTGCCACTCGGTACCATGAAGATCCTTGGCTACCAGTTCCTGAGTTGGTGTGGGTTGATTCATGTCCTAAAACAATAAATAAATAACAGTCAATTGATGATATCATCAACCAATACAAGGGAAACATGTAATAAGGAAAGGACATGAATTCATCAAATCAACTAGAATTAGTGAAATCATAAAGAGTTGTAAGGAAAAAAAGGACTACCAAAGGAGGGAGGCATTCATTAGCATGTTTTCTCAGAACCGAAAAGCCGCCATGAGTGCTCGTATCAGACGCAGTTAAAACCTTGCAGAATGAGTGTACAGTCGGCCGTGGAGGTTCAGAGGGGTTTGAATCAGGACAGAATGGCTCAATTTGCTACAAATTTGTTCACAAAATCATAACCACATACTATAATTAATTAAGGTATTAAAAGACTGAATGATCTTTAAAACACACAATTAAACTCTTACATCCTGTTCGGGCAGTAGAGTAATTTGTGCATAAACTTCATCTGTGTCTTGTTCGGCCTGAAGTGAAAACAGAACTTGTCAACTAAGAAGTCCAGTGTAATTCTAACTTGTTTCGGAGTTTCTAATTCTTCTAAGAACAAAAATAGCAGAGTATTTACAGAAACATATATACCAGCAGCTGAATGTGTGCAACACTACAGAGTATTTTTGTGGGAAGAGTAGGAAGACTGAACAGTGGAACCCTCTGATTCAGCTCCTGATTTGTTGATGCTTCCAGCTAAAAGATTCCAGAAATAGCAAAATTTCAAAAACCTCCAAAAAATTGCTAGCATAATTTGAAAAATTCCATTAAAAGAAACTACTAAAATTCACGATTCAGATTCTAAATTACCAAACGAAGATCTGAAAATGGAGGAAACAAGTGAGCTCATACCTGTTCCATGTGACCTTGTGGAAAATAGAACACTCTCTCTCCACTCCGAGGAACGTCCACCAGTGGACCCGCACATGCCTTCCATAGCTCAAGATACAGATCATCCCCTCCACCATAACCTGAAAAAAATTTCAAAAACAAACAAATAAATTAATTTCGATTTTAAGGAGAAAAACAAAAAAAGGGTAATGTTGCTGATAAAGCACTGGATCAATAAGGTCACATCAATTTGACCTTCAGATGAGAAATTGCTTTCCTGCGAAAAGGACACTCGGTTCGCCATGATCAAAGCAAGGTTTCAACAGAGATTCAACGCTCTAAATCATCAAACAAAGCTCATCCAGTCTATTAAATCACCGCATTATATGCAGATATTTACAGCGATGCCGATAATAACGATCCAATACAACGAAACGCTAAATGATAATGAATAACTACAGCTGTTGAAACGCTCCGACTTCCGAATTCCGGCGACGGTAACGGTAGGCGTTAATCCGGGACTGTAACCGATGGAGAAACCGGCTTTGCTTCCGCTACTGATTCGAGCTTCCTTCCTCCCGCTCCACTTTCTCTCTCTCTCTCTCTAGATTCCGGGGAAATGCGTAAACGCCGCCACGGAATCCGAAAAACGGCTTAATATACGCCTCGATTTGTTCCTTCAACCTCCACAATCTCTCTCTTCTGTCTCTCCTGTCTCCTTTCTTTGTAGCTGTAGGAAGTCACCCTAACCTAACTAACCATGGTAGACTTTTAACCGGGAATAGACGGGCGTCAACTCGTCGTCGCCTGCGCTGACGGGGAAAGCGAACTGATAAACGGACTGCCGTCAATTAACGTTAATGACCAGATTTTGTGTTTTTAATGGGATGATATTAGTCATTTTAAGAATAGTTAAATGGGAATTTTTTAAAAACTAATTTTAGATTAAGGCAATTGATTTTGATTGGTTAAATTTTAAATATCAATGGTGTTTATGTGGTGAATCACTTAGGTGGCGTTTGGTAACCGTTTATGTTTCCATTTCAACAGTGGGATGAAAATGAGAATGGGATGGGATAAGAATTTTGTTTCCTTCTTGGAGTAGAATCGCGTTTGGTAACGATAATTTTTTTTTTTGTTTTGAGAAGAGAATCGCGTTTGGTAACGATTTTATCTTAAAATCAATTTTTTTTTTTTTGGCCAGCGGCGAACTACTGGCGGCTAGCGGCGCCGAAAGTTTCCAGATGGGCGCCAGCGTACAATTGTCGACCGACAGATGAACAGTAGAATTGGTTTTAGGAATGAAATGAGAATTATGAGAAACAACTTTTTTTTGTTTCTCATTTCTTAAGAAAAAAATGAGCACAATTCTCAAATGGGAATGGAATGAAAACGAAAACAAAAATTACCAAACGCTACTCCCAAACAAAATTCCCAAAAATCTGGGAATGGAATGGAAACGGTTACCAAACGGGGGCTTATTTTATCCTTAATTTTTAAAAAGTCTGTGAGCAATTACAACTTGTGTTTTAGTCTCACGCATTAAAAAAAATAGCACTTACCAAGCAATCCAAAAAATGTGTCAAAACTATCAATTAAACCCGCAAATATTAATCTGTGAACTGAGGAGTCCTTATGGCATTCTCGTGACTAAAATGCCCCTATTTAATGCGTCATTTCATAACATCATGTAATCAACTCTCTCTAATGCTGAACTAATTTAGGTAACATGCGATTATAAAAGGTGAATAAAAAATATTTGTTTTAATCTCAATCCGACCGTGAAACAAAAAAAATATTATACATCAATTATGTGTGAATAATTCTCTTTAAAATGAAACATTAATCACATTTTTTTGAGTTGTTTATCGTAATAAGTATAAATGTTACCTGTAACATTTATTATTTAAATCGTGTTACATGTAACATATACTTACGATCGTTTTTTTTTTTAACTGTTAGTGTATTGAATGTTTTTATCAGATTCTTAAATGTAACATCTTAACATATTGTTGAATTATATTTCATGTATATGTTACATGTAACATCTTATAATTCGTGTAACACCAATATTGAATGTAACATTCGGTATTTTATATTAATTTTTTTAATTCTAAATTGGGATATAGATATTATATATAACATTAGTTGTGATGTTATTATATGTATTCTATGATTATTGAATATAATATTCAATGTAATAGAAAACTAAAAAATCAGGAAATGTCATGTTGAATGTAACATGAATATGAAAATTAAAACTATTGAAAAAAAATAATGAATTTGATATAATTTTGAAGATCTTATTTAGACGAATCTGAATAATATAATTGGATTGTAAAAAAAAATGTGTACAACAATAATTATTTTGATTTTATTGAATATGAAAACTCTTGATTTCTATTATCTTGCAAGGAAATCAAATAAAATGATTTTGTTGAATATGAAAACTCTCAATCCTCATAAATCTAGTGAAGACAAATCTATCAATAGAAAATATATTAGTGGAATTAGCTAGTAATTTGGTATCTTATTTGAATCCTCTCGGTAATTTTCTTTAAAAAAAAACCATTACACACGCTGCACTTGCACAGTTACTTGTGTCTAACTTGTGTGTAAATATTTGTTAGATATAACAAATATTATATAAAACATGACAATTTTTGCTGATTAGGACAAATAAATTTACTGATTAGGACAAACAAATTTGCTAACTAGGACAAACAAATGCTGATTAGGACATTTTGGTGACATTAGCTAAGGACCATGAAAGAAAATTGGGTTTGCTGAAAAATAAATAAGGTTAAATATATCTGGACATTTTGGCTTTAAAGAAAATATTTTTTAAACATTCCCTAAACATTCAATTTTATTTTTTTCCTATTTTACCATAATCGCTATAAATTTTTTTCTTCTTATTTTACCATAATTGCTTTAATTACTCTTAATTATCAATTGCTTTAATTGCTCTTAATTATCATTTTGGCAAAAATCACCCCAATTGTTCTTAATTATCAATTTATTTCCTATTTTACCATAATTGCTTTAATTTTTTTTTATCTATTTATTATATAAAACATGTCGATTTTTGCTAATTAGGACAAATTTATGATTAAGACAAACAAAAATATGATTCAGATCCTCACTCACCCTCATTCCCCAAAACCAACAGACCCTATCCTTCGTCACCATCCGCACTCCATCGTCCTCGTCGCTCATCTCCATGCCATCGCGATCACTGCTCCTCGCAGGTACATCTCTCTCTCTATCTCTATCTCGCGATTATAGATTTGTTGGTGATAATATTTAAATTACAATAACTGTTTTAAAAAAATAGATGTAGAATGTTATACAGACAAAAAATTATATCAATATTTTTAGGTTCGATTTTTTTTTTTTACACCTGTCTTCAGGTGGGGATATTATGAGATAATTAAGTTATTGTTATTTGTTTCGGGCACAGGTTTATTGAGAGATATTTTGACAACACATGTTAACAATTAAAATTCATTATTTTGTTGATATTTGTGGTTGTGGGTACTTGCAGTATATTCTGTAATTATATTTTGGTGATGAGTCTGTTGATTTTTTTGCTTAATTGCCTAAATATTAGGTTATTTATTTTCGTCCGTGCCTTCAGGCACGGGTTATACGTTAGTAACAAATATTACACAAGTGCATGTGTTTATGTCACATGTAATTTATAACATTTAACTAGTATTACACACATACATATAACTAATATCACAGAGACTTGAATACATGTGGAGCCAATAAGTAAGCAAAAAAATTAAGTTAAAAAATTAAATCAAAATTTATGTTTTAAATAGGACTAATAACAAATTAGAATCGCTATTTGGGATTAATCATCAGTGACCCCAATATTTCAAACAACAATTAGTGTATTATGCCTAGAGATTTGATTTTTTCCTAACAAAATGATGACAAATTAAATTAATTAATTATACTTTTTATTAGATATAATTAATATAATATTTTTATTAGATGCACCGATATCTCTTTTTGCATATGGTTAAACATATTCATATCTTATCTCAAACTAAAAAAAACAATAAATGATGCTTGGTTTCCCCATTAAAGATAAAAAGAATATGAAATTATCCCAAAAAATACTACCATTATTAAGTCAAAGATATTGAAAATCCATTTGGAAGATTCTTTATTCCATGAATATAAATAAAATAATTTATAATTTTTTAAATTATATGGCGCTCGGCCAGAACGATACGAGTAGCTAAAGTTTTGCTCCACTTAAATAAAGTGCCTATATGAATCCGATTACACGCTAGGAATCGATCAAGTTATTCTCAATCAAGTTTAATGTCTCATCTCTTATTAAGTTTATCTTTTCTCTTTGGAACCTTAGCACTGAAATTAAATCATATTTTCTCATTAGTATTTTCATGCATTTTTTATTTATATGTTCAAATCATCGTAAACAATTTTTTCTCATCTTCCATGTGATGGGTTATGTTTCTAAATTATCTCTAACAATTTCATTCTTAATTTTATTTATTCTTATCTTCTTATTCGTTCACCTTTTCGTCGTCATTTTTGTCACACAAAATTAATGGTCAAATCTCAAAAATTCAAAATTAATAAATTATTTAATATTAATTAAATATAAAGATAAATTATTGATGAGAGTATTTTCGAGCACTACTGAGTCAGCACGTGAGACCCAGCCACGTGTCTGTCCTCGCAGTGACATGGACGCATTCTGGAATCCGCAACGCCATATAAGAATATATGTCGACCACGGCTCTTCCTTGGAATCTTATTTGTACCCAGGGAGGAGCAAGGTGCCTCGTAGGGACGTGTCGCCCCGAACTCTGCGTCGTGCCCTAGTTAACCAACTTCAAGGGCTAAGCTGTTTACCTCGACCAACTCCCTATTCCAACTCTTTTCTCCTTCAGGACTCCACGGATCCCCACTCTCCTCCAGTGGCTCACCACCACAGGCTTGACAGAGACCCACAGGCTTTGCCAAATGGACCCAAAAGCCCAAGCCCAGTGATTATCTCCCAAATGCCTCGAATTATCGGCTAAACACATGGTTTTTCCTAATTAACTGTGTTTAGGCTCAATTAAATCATCTCTGACGCTTATATATACTAGGGTCTATATAAGCCCGAGGTATGCTTTATTACGCACATGCATCGAGTTTACTTGTTTACTGAACACATTTCTGTACCTTTTCTCTCTGAGCTCTTATTTTCACACCGGAGGAGTTTTACAGGACAAATTCTGATCTGAGCCTTCTGCAGGCACCACTCCCCGATGAGTAGAATTCTAAGTACAGCAGATCAGTCCTCCTAGGACCCAATACAGCTTACGTGAGGAATTTTCAACCGCCGATTCCACTTCATCAAAAGGACCACCAGTCACCCGATTAAATCATACTCAAGGTGTGTACCAATTTTATATGGCAACAATTATCATTTCACGTAATTCTATTAAATATTTTACGGGTGGATCTTAATTTGAAACATAAGAAATAACTAAAATTAAGTGTAAGTACAAGGAGTAACCACACGAGTATGAAGTGTAATTTGGTTAAATTACATAAGTAAAATGTAATTGATCTAAAATTAAATTATATTTTGTATTTTTTTATATTTATATTTAATTGTCTAATTTTTGTGTTATTATTTATCATTTTTTTAAAAAAAAAAAAAAAAAAACATATATATATAGTGCTTTTCCAGGTGAGAAAATCTCTAGTATCTCATTACTTTTAACAACATTTAAGAGTATTGACGGCGACAGTTAACGTTGTACGGCTATATCGCCGTTACCGTTAATTGCAGTCTCATCAGTTGTCTGCTTCGCAGCAGGCAACAGGCTTTGGCTCGACTAAACCCGGCACCGGCAGACAAATTTTTTCCCGTGTAAATTTTATTTTCCCAAAATAACCCTCGATTTTTTATTAAATAACGGAGAATTGCCATTTTTAGAGGGGGTGGGGACCACTTGGGCAATGACCCTCGAATTTTGAATAAATAACGGAGAGTTGCCATTGGGGTGGGGACCACGTGAGCAGCACGTGGGGAGCTGTTTGGGCCTTTGATAATTGCTTCACGGCCCTGATCCAGAGGTGTTTATTTTCTCAGCAGTGGTCCAAAATGTGGGGTACGACGTCTCAGATTGTTACACGTGGAATGTCCGGACACGTGGTAGCCTAGTCACTGTCCACTGTTAGGAACAGCGTAGCAGTCTTTTTAAAACGATGACGTACGATTTTTTATTTTACTTTTGTTGTTCTTGTTTTTATTACCGTGCACGCTTTCTTTTCCCCTTGTTTTTACCATTAAAAAAAATTAAATTAATGTCAAATTATACTTTATTTTCTTAAATAGTTACTCATCTCGTTCTGACTATAACGTAATTCTTATATTTTTCGTTAAAATTAATAATTAAATTAAAAAAAATCAAAATTTATTTAAGATTAATGAACTGTTATACTCCAAGGTCAAATCAAAAGATATCCATTGTCCGGATTTTTCTATTACCTTAATTTCTCCTGAATTAGATTGGGCTCGGTTGCGTATGAGAGTAAATTTATCACTTTGTGCATTTTGTTAATTACATTAAGGTGAGTGCTTATGAAAATATTAATTATTAGAAGATAAATTACAATTCGGTCAAAACGGTGAGAGGAAAGTGTCATTAACCCTAGAGATTTTATTTTTAGAGACAACTATAATTTCAATTGGTAAAAAAATGATCTGTACATCTGTCTTTCTATTTTGTTTTCTATTAATACTAGTTTTAGACCTGTATAATATGCGGGTCTAAAAAAAAATATTAATGCATATTTTTAATTTGAATATTTTAATATTATAATTTTGATTCATGATTTACATATAGAGTATTTTTTAAAGGATAATTTTTTTTGGAGTTTATTTGAAATTTATATAAAATAAAGGAGTATATGAAATTTTAAAAATTATAATTTATTTTTTTAAAATAAAAGGGTGAAATATATATTTTAAAAAAACTAGAGATAATTAATTCATAGAAATCTAAGATTAAAATATTAATAATGGGAATTAACATCATGACTATTGATTTAATAAAAATAAAGAGATTAAAGAAATATTTTGTTAATTTTTAATATGTATATGATTTTTATTGATTTTTGTCTTATTTTTTTTTCTTTACTTTTGTATTTATTTATTTTTTAATGGCAACCTGACTTGGGATACATCTGAACCAACTTATATACATCTTGATCAATTACATTTTCGAACGATCTTAAAGACGCATTCTCCACTTGGTGTATTCAAGATTTAATTTATATAATATTTTTTTAGTAAAATCAAACCCTAATTGACTAGAAAATTAGACATTTTTTCTTGTCAACTAGATTAACAATTCTTGGATCTCAGATAAAAAATGTTATCCGAATCATCTGGTATTGTATTTTTTTAAACGAACCCAGTAAAAAGTTATATGATTGAATTAATTATGTAACATTATGTGTTGTCCGTAATGTCTGAATTGCAATTAATTTTTGTATGATTTCAGCATTAATGCTCATAAATGATGTTTTAATAATTCTAGCTAATACTATTCCCCCACCTACTTTTTTTTTTCAAATTCAATATTAACAAATTTATATAACTTATTACACTTTCTAAGGTTTGAAAATTAATGTTTTTTTTTTCTTTTTTTTTTTTTTTTTCCCGAAGATTTTTTTTCTTTTTTTAATAAAATTACAACTAAAAAATAATAGTATATATATATTGGTTTTAATGCAATAGGGTGAAATTAAATAATGATTTTATTTATTTTTTCATTTTCTCTTAAGTGGGATATGGATTCTATGATCTTAGAAAGAGGCATTAAAACAAAGATCCAATTAATATTAACCTCTAATTTTATATCAATCACTAATTTATTTTAGGTCCACGCCTAAGTGTGAGTTCTGAAATAATTTTTATTCGTATTTTATTTGATTATTTAAATATTATTCATATTTTAACGTTGCATTTTTTTTAAAAAATATTTTAACGTTGAAAACAAATAAATTATATTTTTATAATTTTTAAAATAACACAATTAACTCCCTTCCCACGTAATTAATTTTAAATTAGACTCACACGTGTGTGGGTGCGTGGATTTTGTCGAATCCACATCAGCAATATATTTTAATGAACAATGTTTAGGTAAAATGACGTGGATAAACGTCCTAGGATTAGGTTTTAAAACTTTTATTTAGGACATTAATTACTTATTAATTATAAATTAACATGTGAAGACAAACCAATAGCATGTGGTTGAGGTGCATGTATGCCTGTCCCTGTATATACATATATATATAGAGAGAGAGAGAGAGAGAGAGAGAGAATACTGTTAATTAAGTTATAATCATCATTATTCATAGCTTTAACAGCCGACAGCTGTCTAATTACTATGTTTATTCATTAAATGACCTGGTTTTGACATTTTGCACCCTTCAAATTACACAATTATTCCACTTTGATCACCATAGTTGCAATTTCAACACATGATTTATTCTTGAATCCAAATCTATATTTTTTTCATAAACATATGTGTGTGGATATTTCTGAGTATTTTGACGGAAAAGAGAACGAGACAAAAAAAAAGAGATTAAATTGCCCATAAATAGGTTTGATTTGCTTCACGTATAATCATTTCTACCAATTCTTGTTTTATTCATCAAAACTCATTCTAATTTCCGCCCTATCACCTTTTTTTTTTTTTTTTTTTAAATAAAGAACTCTATATTAAAATAACGGAAAAATTACAATCTAAGACGTGGAAAAGCCTCTTGATCCTCATGAACGTAAGAAAGAACGTCATGAGGTAATGGGCTATCTATAGGAAAAAATAAAGGGATATTCGAAACAATATTAGCTAGACTATCGGCAACAAAGTTACATTCTCGATGAACATGAGCAATCTGAATGTGAAATGATAGAAACCAGAACCGAACTGTGTTCCAAAGATGGGCAATCGACCAATCTGGACTATCCTTCCTTATAGAATGAACCAAAGCTAATGAATCGCTTTCCACCAGCAAAGGGAGCTGGCCCAAATGCAGAGCTTCCTAAATTTCCAAGAACAACCCATAAAACTCAGTTAGGAAACTCGAACTAACCGTTAGGGGGTAGAAGAAAGCCCAACTAACAGCTCTATTACTGTCACGAACAACCCCACCACAAGAAGACGTCATTGTTCCCCTTTTCAAAGCTCCATCCACATTTAGCTTAAAAAACCCCTCAGGCGGACGGGACCAATGGCAAACCAGCGGACGACGACGAATAACTTGCTTGATCGGGCAACCCAATAGAGCCAGAGGATGGACCCCAAAAGAAGAGGAGACCGATTTAGGGATAATCATAGGGCTCAGCGTACTAACCCAGTTCTTGACTTTGGAAATAATATTTGTATCAGACATAGAGATGTTATCATGGATAACACGGTTCCGACTTAACCATATCTCCCAACAAATCAGCGAAGGGATCAACGCCCCTAATTTCTGAAACTGAGAACTTCCTTTAAGTCTACTCCACCACAACTTAATACGGTGTATTAAGGGTTGAGGGATAAATGGAGTATGGAGTTTGTCATTTATTGGCTCTCTAGCAAATACAACCCTGTTGATCATTTCTTCGCCCTAGCCGTAAGGGTACTTTCGTTTTCGATATAGACATTTTTTAACTCCTCATGTTCTGGACTTTTTAGATAGTTCACTCTACTTCAGGACATATATTACATGAACAAATCCTGTTTGGATTGTTAGATACAGGATTCTCACAGTAGATTTCGACCAACATCCAATTGAGATAGGGCAATATTTACAAACAAGAGGTTGAGAAACAAAGAGAAAGCTTCAACTTTTTTTATTCCCGTTTCTTTCAGAATTATAATAGAGATAATGATTTGGACAATAGTAAAAAAATTAAAATTATAAGCACGAAAGTGAATTTTGGCGAAGGTACGGAAAACCCATTAAATAACTAATTAATGTACATAGTACTTTTTTATTTTTAGGGTGTCCCTTGCTCCCTTTCAAGTGTTATTATTCTAGGCATTTTTAATATAATAATTAAGGTGGATGTAGCCAATGAGAAATGGTTTATGTGTGAATAATTAGAGTTCATTGTGGTTGCTTTATCGTTTGACACCTGTTAATATCACTATCATAATCCATGGTGCGCTTTTTATGCCTTGTGTTGTGTCCTTTCCTCCATTTCAAGAGTTCATATTCTCCTCCAATTATTATTACTACTTTTTTTTTTTTAAAAAATATATATATATATATATATATATATATATATATATATATATATATACTTCAAATGGTGAATGGAGGGAAGATTATAAAAAAATTAAATTTAGTTCTTTAATTATTAATTAAAAAGTCACGAAAAAATTATGAGCGTATCTATGAAACTTGTACAATGTCAATTTAGATAAAGATACAACTAAAGTCAGCCAAATACGATAAGAATAAAAAAAAAAAAAAAAACTTTTGACATTTTTTTTTATATCAAACAAAAAGACGAACAAAGAAGATATTTAAATTAAATTTTTAGAATAGAACATAAACAATATTTTTAAGGGATAATTGGTGATTAATTTCAGCGGATGTAATATGTTATTAGTCTTATTTAAAATATAAGTTTTGATTTAGTTTCTTTAAATTGGTACTTATTTACATATTAGTCCCGTATGTGCTTTTACCTGTGTAATATTAGTTACATGTACTTGTATAATATTAGTTACATGTAATGTAGTTATATATATTTGTGTAATATTTGTTAAATTTAAGAAATATTTTACACACAAATTAGTTACATGTAACTGCAAGACTACAGCGGGTGTATTGAATTTTCTGTTTTTTTTTTAATGCGCGGAATTAAAATATAAGTTGTAATTGTTTGTAGAACTTTTTTAAAATTAAAGATAAAATAAGAACTTACCACAAAACACTCTATTTTTTTATTTCAAGCTTTTTTTTTTTTAATTTTTTTAAACATAGGATATTATTATTATCACTATTATTTATTAGGGGTTTGGGGGCATTTTGGTCATTTTAAGTAAATAGTAGGATCCAAGGGACATGGGTTACCCCCACCAGCACCCCCAAAAGAGGGGGATGCTTTCAACTTTTGAGCCCAAAAAACATTGCTTCAACCTTTTTCTTTAATTATTATTATTATGTTTGATGTGATTAGAGATGTTTTGCCTCTTATTATTATTAATTTTTTTTTAAAATTTTATTCCGCAACTCCTATTTTAAAACAAAATAATTTTTTTACACACAATTTTTTTTTTTTTTTCGGTTCAAAACTCATATATATAAAGTGGACAAGTACCAACATAATATAACTCAAATGATAAAATCTGCTTGAGTTAAAGTAGTTGAGGGAACTCTGCAAGATCAAGTATTTGTTGGGAGGAGCAGTCACGCATTCCGAACGTGACTAGTCTCGTATCCTGTGTAGGTGTGGGGACACTCGTGAGTATACAAAAAAAATATATATATATATATAGACAAATGAAATTTGTGTATATAAAGGAATGATAATTTGAGAATGATAATTGTTTTGGTATTTTTTAACAAGTTTAATTTAAATAGTCGTTACACATATGTTTTTTTTTTACTTTTAGAAAGTCTGATTTTTTTATTTTATTTATCAATTGATAAAGGTAAAAAAAAAAACTATGGTATGTGTATTTAGAATTTTAGTCATGAAGTATTTTTTTGGAAAGATCAAATTATACTCTTCTTTCTTTCATCTAAACTAATGATGATGGAAGTGCAAAGGATGGTATAAAGATTATGATTGGAAAGGCCATTATTTTAATGCAAAACCCCATTTCCAATGTCCAATGGTGGGGTGAGGGTGGTTTATGTAATTATATATATATATATATATATATATATATATATATATATATATCTCGTAACTTCAGTATTATTCTTCATAAGAGTTAAACCCTAGTTAACAAAAAAAAAAAATATCAAAAATTTGGTAAATGAATATTACGTCGTTATTTTTACCGCAAGTGTACGGGTCAAATTTTAGTATAGATTGGGAATAGTAGGAGTTATCGTATCTACAAAGATTGAATTAGATGGTCGTTGAGTGTCGCGATTATCATAACCTAACTTTATTTAGCCGACTCAATTTATATTTTTGTTAATAAAATACTAAACTAATTAATCTAATATACTAATAAGAATGTTTTTGGGAGTGTCTTGAGAGCGGTATCAACCAAGAGAAGATTACAAAACCAAAAAGAGAAAACGTTCTCGGAGCGATTTAGCGTCGATTCTTCGAATAACGCCTCTTGAATTTTGGGATTCCGTTATAAAAAAATATCAAGTTGGTATGGAATCCATGTGAACACAATCATGGCAAAAGGAAATATTATCATTAATTCTTTTATTTTTTTGAAAGAAAAGTTGCAAGTGGGGTATTTTATTTCTACCCTTTTATTAATTTGCCTCCAAATAAACAAAATGCATAAGCTTAGATTAATGAAGAATTGTTATCACATCCCTTAAAACATGGAATCACACCATCCCTATAATGAAAAACTTTGATTTTTTTAACACTTTCTGCCCTTGAAGTTTAACTACTATCTCATTTTGATCCTTATGACTTCAATTTGAACATATTAACACTGAAATTTCCTAGTTATCCCACTTTAGTCCAACTCGATATCCGTGTTATAATTTTGAATGGATCATACTTGATTGTTTTTATGTGACTTTATGGGTATTTCTAGTTTTTTCATTTTCACTATTTTTTCCTGCTCAAACACCCAGGAATAACATATATGGGTGTGTGTGTGTTGTGGATGGGGTGGAAGAAGAGTGGAGGCTGAAAGTACCAGCTAAACTTCTTAAAAACACTTAGGTGCATAAGACGTGACCATTTGCGGTGAAACATTGCAATTTATTTAATGATTCAGACCAAAATGGAATGATTAGAAAATTTTAGGATGTTATGTGTTTAAATTAAAATTTGAGGGACCAAAATGAGTTAATGCAAAAAGTTCAAGTGTGCAAAAATCCAAATACTAAAAAAACATATCATATATAGGAAATTTGATTTATATATATATATATATATACCCACGAGTGTCTTACTTCACATAAGGTGTGAGACAAATCTCATTCGAAATGCGTGGTTGTTCTTTTCAATAAATATATTTCCGCCGGTTCAAATTCATGATCTTGTAGAGAACTCTTAATTGCTTTAACTTAAACGGGTTTTACTACTTGAGTTACACTACAAAATTGTGATTTATGATCAAATATTGTGTTTGACAAATTAATTTAAATATTGTAATTTTGATAAATAGAAAAATTTGTTGGCAAATGAGAGGTAAATAAAGGAAGGAGATGGTGGGTGGGATTTTGGTCCCCTTCTCTTTTGACCAATCTTCTCTAAACCGCGACTAGTGCCCGAATCAGAATTTTAAATTTTAAATTACTACCAATTATAAGTTTTACACTAAAATTTTAATTATTTGTTAGTAATTTAAAAGTTTTTTTCCCTACAAAATAAAATTAAATTCGAAATAATATTTTTTTTAAAAAAGTAATTACAAATTTAAAATTAATAAAATGATAAAACGACGTAAATATCCCTATTATAAAGTCACGTACTTGATACATTTCATTTTTAATTTAAAATCATTAACAATATTTTTTATTTTATAAAATTAAAATAAATATAAAATTTGGGAGGATTAAATATGCCGCATCTCTTTATTTTATTTTATATTATATATTCCATATCAGATGCTCTATTTTTTTTAATTTTTTTTTACGAATGTTAGAAATGAATTTTAAATAGTAGATCTCTCGCTAGGGAGACATTCTAGATAATTGCTAGACTAGAAGCGTTTGCTCTGTGTGGCACAAAAATATTAAAAAGTAATTAAAATAAATATCTTAGAATTGATGGAGTGATAAAAGATGTAAATATCTCCGTTAAAAATTTAAAATCATTAATAACGTTTTTAATTTTGTAAAATTAAAATAAATATAAAATTTAAGAGGGTTAAATATGTCGGATTTCTTTTTTGAAATGAGTTTTAAATGTTAGACTTGTCGTTAGAAAAAACACATTAAATAATCGTTAGACTAGAACCGTCGGCTCGTGGTAAAAAAAAAAAAGACAAAAATCATATGTGGAAGTAATACACATAGACGACAAAATCCTTCTGCCCTCTCCATTGTCTTGTCATCACACCAAACAATCATCCATCTATTTCTGTATCAGAACAATGATATCCAATGTAACTATTTTTGATAAAATTAATATAAATACATATATGTATTTAAAATATTTTTTTTTGGTATGTTTAATTAGAAAGATGAACAAGTGAAGTGAAAAAAAATAATAATATTTTTTTTCTTTAAAATTAAAAATTATTTTTGTCCCTTATAAAAGGAAGAGAATATAAAAATTTATAATTAAGAGTATAATTATAATTATAATTTTTTTAATAAAAAAAATTACCTTTATTTTCCTCTCATTTACTCCTAAATTGATGAAAAAAAAACATGAATATCAACTTTTGTGCAAAATGGGATCTGATGTGGGAAAATTTGGTTGGCCACCGCCATGTTCTCAGAACGTTACATGTGGAAGATGTTGCCACCTTGGAGAAGTAAACCGCAAGAAGAAGTGTGAGGAATTGGCCGAGCTCCGACCTCTGGACACCCTCTATTCGGTATTAACCAATTGGTGACCCCTCTGGTCGAACTTCGGTCTTCGAGCACCCTTTGTTAGGTAAATACTAATTGGTGGTCCCATTGGTTAAGTTTCGGCCTCCGTACACACCTTGCTCAATAAATCATAAATGGTGGACTAGCCGAGCACTGACCTCTGCACAGACCCTGCTTGATAATCCACAAATAGGGAAACACTCGGCCGAACATCAACTTCCGAACACTTCTTGTTTGGTAACTTTTAATATGAAGACCCAACCGCCAAGCACTACCCTTCAGACAGCCTCTTCTCGATAAGCACTAAATAGGAGCCCCCTCTCTCGTTGATTGTGCAATATCTCTCATCGTGTCTGAGCTGGACTCAGTATGGTGCCTGTTTGGTTCGGCTACCTATTGGATCTTGTGGGCTTCAGCCAAGCTTCGACTTCCGAACACTCTCTACTTAATATTCTTTATTTGGGAGACCCTTTGTCCGAGTTGCGACCCCGTCGCGTCCCCTGATTAACCAAAACGCCCATGGGGGCCTCTAAAGGCCAGGTTCGACCTGGGGGATCAAGCTCCATCCTTCGAGCACCCCTAGCTCGGTTTCTCCTCTCACCAAACCCTCTCGATGTCCGTAAGGCCTCTGAACGAAAATTTTCGCCTCGGGATCAATGCCGGGGGCATCCCCCATTGTCATGGGTTAGGTCCGTTCTCCTCAATTGTGTTGGATTGGCCCATAGACTCTCGTTGATAGGCACAAAGGCCAAGCCTAGAGACTTAATCTCTCCACTCGCCAGCTCATTAGCCACGCGCCGAGTTAAGGCAATTAGCCAAGCTCAGACCTCTAATCCTGCGACGCTAATTGAGCTCTTCGCTTATATATATACCCAAGCATTTAATGCCCCATGTATCACTTCTCATTTAGGTACAGACCTCAGTTCGGAATCTCAACTCAGATTGTATAGAGCGACTTTGGACCTCAAAGCGATAAAAGTTTACTGATATCCGATCTCAGTCTTCCGCACACATCACCTCCATTTCACTAAGAAATTCATACATGTCTTTTTACTGGATCAACTCGAGGTGTTAATCATTTTTTGACACCAACACGATTATAAAGGAAATTTTAAAGTAAAATATTTCTATTCGTATAATTAAATGAGCAAACTTTATCAAAATGGTAAAAAATTGAGATTAAAAAATCATTAGGAAAAGATAGTATTAGATAAAAGCAGTAATTTAGTTTAAAAGAACATGTTAATCCTATATGATTGGTGATCCAAAGTCCCTTTCGGTGATTAAAATTAGAACTAGGTCAATGGAGCACATTCCCCTCCTAGGTTGTTACTAACTTTAATTATTTTTTTTAATTAATTATCATTGCTTGTTTTAAAATTAATTATATTTTATCTTGAACGCTCTCCTATGGTTCAGAGTAAAGTGCAACAATTACATTTTTTTGTTAAAATTAACGGTCAAATTTTGAAAAAAAATAAAATAAAATAATATTTATACCCTCGCAATAGGTCGGGTAATACCCATTTTTTCTTTTTTTCTTGTTTCCTTTATTCTCCCGGATCTGTTTGTTGTTCTGCAAAATTTTGTTATTTATTAAATAATTAGACTTGAGTCTAACCACCACATAAGAATAAAGTGCCATTAACTTTTTTTTTTTTTTTTTTAATTCCTGAATGGAATTAAACATAATTAGTAGCTTAAAAATTGATTGTTTACCTACCAACAATACTTATTAGTTGTTGAACCATATTAAGATCCATTTTTAAGTGATAATCCCTCAACCAAATTTAGGTTCGATCAGGACGGACCTAACATATGTGGTTGTTCAAAGCAAAATATTAAATTGATGCACTTCACACGATCGATAAAGCGGCTTTCATAATACAAATTATTATATGATTTAAAAAAAAAAAAAATTAAGAATTTTGGGTTAAGTCCAAACACTAATCACGCTAGTAATTGTTGAACACGGGTCTATAACAACACTTGAATATGGTTTGAACACTATGTGCCCTCGTGGTTTGACCGAGAAATTTCACTTTAGTCTCTATGATTTCAATTTGAACGTATAATACCTTAAAATTTCTTAATCATTTCTCTATATGCGCGCGTATATATATTTATATATATAAAAAAATTACCGAAATTGAGATTTTTGTTTGTACCTAGATCGGTGGGTGCACTGCAATTGACTGTTTCTCGCCAAAATTGCAACTTAAGGCGACCAAAATGAAATAATGGTAAAACTTGAGAGGTGGAAAGTGAAGAAACTAAAGTGATGTCAACATCAGGTGTTTAATTAGCACCTGTAAGCACAGTAATAAGCACTAAGCAAGTGGATTAGGAAACATTAGTGCCGGCGGCCTAAAAGCCAATTAGGAAGCTAATCTACTTGCTTAAATTAATTACTGCAAACCAGTCAAAAACATCATTTTTCCTGGCTTTTCAAGTTCGAATAAAATTATAACCCCAAAAGAAGTAGGATGATGACATAGGTGATGACGTCATAAAATTTGTCTGACTTCTTTACCTAATAATTATAATTTAGAAAACTAAATACAAATTTACAGAGAAATGATAAAACGGATTTTGAAAATCCATTTATTGAAAAACGGATATTCAGAATCCATTTCTATTAGAAAAACGGATAAACAATGTCCGTTTATACGATTTTTTTTTGTCCTCTCGAAACCCAAATGTTCGGCATTTGCAGCCATTAATTTGAATGACTGCAACCCATTTTCCAAAAAATGGTTTATTGCTTCCAGAACAACTAATCATGCGTTAATATGATTTATTTATTTATTTATATTGAAGAACATTATCCTAAAACTCTTCTCCGTTTCAACTTTCAGACAATTATAAATATATGACTTGAAAAAGAAAAAAAAGCAGCAGCGAAAACCGGTCTGTTTTGAGCTCGAGTTTAGGGTTTGAATGGAGCAAAAACCACCACTGAGTTGTGCCCACCGAATCCAAATGAGTTGGAGATAGCTGCAACAAAGGCCGAAAACTCAACAAAATTTTAAAAAATTCCTTCTACTCAGCCAAACGCACACTTAGTGTGTTTAGAGAACATACCGATGTTTACTTCATGTTGTTTCTTCACGTTAGGGACCGTGTCGATTGTAACATCAGCCTCCAAATTCTACAAACGTAAAATTTTGAGACAATTAAAAAATAAAAACGTAGTCGAAACGAATATAATTGTAATAAATTTTTAAGGTTAGGATGTTTAAGTTTTTACGTCTTGATTGATGGTAGGATGAAGCCAGCCGGTTGTGATAGCTTTTATGGTCGCAATGGCTTCCAATCCTCCCGCAGCACCAAGTCCGTGCCCAATCATCGACTGCATTGCAACACCAAACAAAAAATATATAATTTTTTTTCACATATGCCGAGTTGAATTCAACTAACAATATGATTTTTTTCAAACTTATTATTAGTTGAATTCAACTAAAAAAATGAAAAATATCAACGAAAAACACCTCAAGACGAAACAAATCATATGCTTATGCTTGATTTAAGTAGAAGTATCGATAAACATGCCTTGGTTCCATTCATCTTAATCTCGGAGGTGTCTTTAAAGACCTTCTTGATGGCATTAACCTCAGCTAAATCCCCGGCAAGAGTCGAGGTTGCATGGGCATTCACGTAGTTCACCTGTAATTTTTTTGACATTCATTGTATGAGAGAATCGAAATAACTAAGGCCTCGTTTGGTAAAGCTTTTTCAAAGTACATATAAAACCACGTTTTTTATTTTTTCTTAAGTACTTTTTAAAGGGGAAAACATCGGCTACTTTTAAAAATAAATATTTTCTTGCTTTAAGGAAAAAAAATATTTATTTAAAAAAACGTTACCAATAAGTGCTTTAGATTTTTTTTTTTTTTTCAGCAAATATTTGTCACCTCTTCGGGGGAAACTCCGGCATCTTGCAAACTCTTGATTATGCAGGAAGAGACTCCAAGGCCGTCCGATCGGGGATCAGTCATGTGGTGAGCATCACATGTCACAGCACCCCCCAGGTACTCTGCTATTATATTAGCTCCTCTTTTCATGGCATGCTCCAAGCTTTCCATAACCTGTTACAAATCAATAATGCTTTTGTATACTGTTTTTTATCCTGTTTTTTCTCATAAAACTTGGAATATGACAAAAAAAATATTGTTTTTGTTCTGGTTTCGAGGTTTTAAGAACATATTACTGGGAACAAAACAGAAACATTTTTTTTCCTGATTTCTGTTTCTGCTCCTAGAAAACTTGAAATAGAGATAGAAAGAGGGAACAATTTTGTTCTGATCCAAGAATTTTGTTCTATAATATGAGAACACATCAGCAAGAGATTTTTTTTTTCGGTCCCACATTTTGGTTTTTGTTCCCAAAACCAAAACACGTGGGAACAGAAACTTCAACAAGAAATAAAATTTCCCAGAAAACTTGGAACAGAAACAGATATATGTGGTGGAAAATCAGGTTTGCTCCCACATTTCCGTCTTTATTTTTATATGTTCCAAACAAACTAAAGACCGAAACATATATATGGGAAGACAAACAATTATTTCTTGTTCCAAGTTTTCCAGGAGCAGAAAAAAAATTCAAATTTACCAGGACTCCAGCGCCTTCTCCAATAACAAAACCATCACGGCCCTTGTCCCAAGGCCTTGAAGCCTTCTGAGGTTCATCATTCCTCTGAGACAAGGCACGGCAAGCAATAAAACCGCCAACGCCGGTAGCCATGACAGCCGCCTCTGTCCCTCCGGCCACCATAATATCGGCTTCACCTCTTCTGATGTGATTAGCAGCTGAGTAGAAGCAGTAGTTAGCAGTTGCACAGGCGGTTGAGATTGAGTAATTTGGTCCCATTAAGCCCGTGTCAATGGCTAACAATGCCGAGCCCATGTTTGTGATTGAATAAGGAATGAAAAAGGGTGTTATTTTCTTGTATCCCTTTTGAATTAGGGCTTCAACACCGTCGCTGAATACTGTTAGGCCTCCCATGCCTGTTCCCACCAGAACGCCTATTCTTGTCCTATCCATCTGCCAACATATTTGATAGAAAAACGGGAGTGTTTAGTGTTTTTGTTCCCATATTTCTAACAAAAAAATCTGTTTTTGTTCTGTTTTCAGGAATTTTGTTCTAAAAAATCTGAAACAGAACAAAATTTTTGAACATATTTTGTTCAAAAATTTTGGTTCAGTGTTACTTAGTGTTTTTGTTCCCATACGAACTATCAATTTTTTTCCACATTTTGTTCCGATATTTTTACGAAAAATATGCTTTTAATTCTGTTTGCAGAAATTTGTTCTAGAAATGCAATAAGAACGGAAGCATATTTTCCCCCCCAAATTTCTGTTTTTGTTTTCAAAAAAGCAGGGAATGGAAATACTAAACAAACACCATTCTTAGAGCCTCTTGTTTTCTTTTTGTGTGTGTGTTCTCACAAAATTTAAAATGCAAACGAAAAAATTGAAAATTAAAATTCATGTTCTGTACGCACAAATTTGTTCTAACAATCTGGGAATACGACAGAGCAGAAACAGATTCGTATCAATTCTGTATTTCTAATTCTTTAACAAATTTTGGACACTAAATAAAAACCATAGAGTATAAGACTCACAGTTTCAAGAACATCTTTCCCAAGGTTGGCATCATCAAGAGCTCTCTTCCCGGAAACCATACAATACCTCCAGCAATCATCGAGGCGACGATCGTTCTTCCCATCAATGTACCCTTTCGATGAGAAATCACGAATCTGCCCTGCAAACCGAACAGAAAAGTTTGAAGCATCAAACCTGTCTATCAGACTGATTCCGCTTTGGCCCTCCAGAAGTTTATCGTAGAAGGTATCAATGTCACTCCCAAAAACCGAAACAAGGCCCATTCCAGTTATCACAACCCTCTTTTTGGGATCTGTTTCTCGTTTGGGTGCTGATACCGTTGGAGACGCCATGGCTTTGATTCTTCTGCATTTTGGAGCTGAGAGTAGGAAACTCAAGTTCAGTGAAAAAAAGAGAGAAAAAAAAACAGAATTGTTCTCAGTTTTTTTGTTTCTGTACCAAGTTTTATGGGAACCAAAATACTAAACAAATTCCAGGTTTCCTTCGTGCTTCAACCGTTCTAAACTTGAATATGCAAGCAATTCAGGTATTTAGGGTCTGTTTCTTCATGCTTGGGTTATTCTAAAACTACCAGATTTTTAGAACAAGTTTCCGGGAACGAATAAAACAGAATTGTTCTCCGTTTTTTTGTTTTTTTTTTTTGTTCCTAGTTTTATGGGAACCAAAACACCGAACAAACACCATGTTTCCTTCATGCTTGAACTGTCCATTTAGGCTCTGTTTGGATGAGGGATTGATTTCGAAGAGATACTTGTAAAATATCTTAACTGTGTGTTTTTTTGTTCCCATTCTCCTCCCAGATTTTTAGAACAAGTTTCAGTGAACAAAACAAAATTGTTCTCAGTTTTCTGTTTCTGTTCCGGATTTTATGGAAACAGAAACACGAAACAAACGCCACCTCAAATTGGTCCATCAATTTATATACACTACACAGGTTTAAAACATATATAAATCTAACAGGTAAAGAAAAACCCTAATAATGATGATCTGAGCGGAGATATATAATGTAGAAATTAGGACAACAAAAACCGATGATAACCTGAAGAAGAAACGAATCCATTAGGTTTACGGCCAATCGAACAAATTTGCTTGATATCAGCGGCATTGCTTCGTAATTCTCTGTTCTTGAAGATCAATCCAGAGGAAGACGCGCCGGCAGCCGTTGCCATTGCTATTGATTTCTGTATCTATCGCTCAATGACTGAAGAACGATAGATATATAGAGAGAGAGAGGGAGAGCTTATGAAGTGGAAGGAGTTAAGGAAGAAGGTTGGGTTGTGGCGTCGGAGAATCCGCCCACCCACCTGTTTCTCGAATTGGATCGACCACAAATGCGGCGATAATTACAATCCAAAACAACAAATTTGTGGGTCTTTTTTTGTTAATTAATTCTTACAACTGGTTTTCCTACAAAATTCAAAACCACCTCTTCGAATTCAATATGACAGAGAGAAAGTCAGAGAGAGTTTGGTTAGTCATGAAAGCTTCAACGGCTCTATTACTCGAACTATATTTTACATTTTTTTTTTCTTTTCCAAAAATGAAAATATAACATTATAACCCTCCTAATTTTACATATATTTTTTTAAATAAATAAATTTCGTTATGTGATGTTGCAAAAAAATCTCACGTACGGAGCTAAAGATCTCCACAACCTGTAAATCGATAATCTACAAAACCAAAATGCTCAAAAGGGAACACTGGTGTGATATCGGCAAAAAAATTTCCGACATGAGAATAAGTTAGTCTATTTAGAGTGAATGCTCAAGTAGTTGTGATTGTGTTTAATATGTTGATGTCTTCCATTATCTATAGACTTCTTAGTTCATGTCGTTTATTGGTGAAATCATTCACCAGTGATCACGCTGCATGCGGTGAGTTAGTTACAGTTCTCCTCCTACATGAGAACATGGGGTTTTGGCCTGATCTTCTTATAACCTTTCACTGTGGATAGACTTTTCTCACACCTGATTAGGCCTCTTTACTGGGCATTTTTCTATTCATGTACAGGGTTGCTCTCATGAGCGAGCCTTTGTTCTAGGTGGGATCGACGTACTCAGTCCGAGGTGACCATGAGACCTCTTCTCTCATGTCGGTTGTATCAACCTGACCCGACCCATAAGAACTTTCTAGGCTTCTATTAAAAACTATTCATGGGTGGGAGTTTCTCCCATATCATTATCCCCATTTTTTTTTTAATTATTAGAGATTTTTAGTGGCTAAAATCATTATATTAATATTTTAATTTATAAATATAAAATTATAATATATATAATAATAAAAAAATGATTAATTGAATACAAATATAAAACTTAAACAATACAAAATATAATTTAATTTAACTGCTTTAAATGAGTGTGACATTTTTGGGCAAAATTTTTCTCTTGAAATTTTTTATTATTCAATTTAATTCATTTATTCCTCTCAAACCAATATATAAATCTTTGTACCGTTTTTGAACTGTTTAATTTACGTGTATATTATGTGGATTATTTTGCCCTTTGTCATATAACCATGTTTTAAAAACACTTTGTGTGTGTAAAAATTAAAAAATTAATGGTCATTAATCTTTTTGTTCTTTTTAGGAATACTTTCGGGAATTAGATAATTTTTTATTTTTTGGTTGGAAAACCCGATTATGAAATGGAGAAAATGGGTTTATTGTATTAAATAATAATAATAATATTCAATTAAATTCTACATTAGTTTAACTTTATTTGATTTGAATTTCATAGAGAATGCATGACATTTGGGTAAAACAAATAATGTGAACACAGAAGCATATTTTTGGTACTCCAACGGCAGGGAAAAAGAAAAAAATATTTATTCACTTAAATATTTTAATTATTTACTTAATATATTTAATGTATGCCATCTCTGATAATGGAAGAAGTAAATCAACAGAGTAAGATGGCGTTTAGTTAGTGTTCCTACTTTTCTCAATCTAACTAGAATGGATTTGGTTGAGTTGGGTTGAGAATTCTGTTTTCTACTGGGAACAAAATTACGTTTGGTAATGACAATATATTTTTTTTTTGTGTTGGGAACATAATCGTGTTTGGTAACGATATTATCCTAGAATTATTTCCTCATAAATGTTTTTTTTTTTTTTCTTTTTTCTTCTTCTTTTCCTTTGTTTTCATCATCTTCACCGAAAACCATCATCCGTTGATCAAATTCCACAAAAATTTTATGAACAATCAACGAAATTGAAATCGATTTCGTCAACGAGCAACGAAATCGAAATCGATTTTTTGAATGAACAACGAACAACGATTATGAACGAACAACGAACAACGATTATGAACGAACAACGAACAAGCGATTACATGAACAACCAAATCGAAATCGAATTTCAGTAACGAAACCCTAACGAAACCCTAAATGGAATTTCAGTAACCAAATTGATTTCGAGTTTGAAACCCTAAATCGATTTCAAAAACCAAATCGAAATCAGTGATGAAATCAAAAGCGAAATGGATTTGGATTTTGAAATCAAAAATCAAAATGAAAATCGAAATCAATTTCAAAATCGACAATTGAAATCAAAAATTGATTTTGTTTCGAAATCGATATCGATTTTGCTTTTCGATTTCAAAATCGAAAAGCGAAATCGATTTTGATTTCGTGATGACGGCAAGACGAAGATGGCGAAGATGATGGCAAGAAGAGATCGATGTCAACCATCAGATTGTGTGCTCAAGAACAGATCTACGTCAGTGAGATTTGACCATCAGAACGACGACGAACATCAATGAGCTTTGATGTCGAAAACATTGAACACAACGACGAACATATCGAAGAGGAACTTTGGCGACGACGATGGCCGGCTTGGAGCAGAGAGAAGACGTCGACGATGCATGGTCGGCGATGGAGTTCAGATGAAGCAGGCAGAAAACGGTCGAACAGCTCCTCATTAACAATTAGGAAAATGCCAAGCGTGTCTTTCAGTTGAGTTGAGTTTTTTTGGCAAAAAAAAAAAAAAATAAGTTTTTTTATTTCTCATTTTCTTAGCATTTTGAGAATCAATTTTCATTTTTTGGGTTGGGTTGGATTGAATTTTGTGTTTACCAAACGCGTTTTCAGAAATCAATCCCAGAATTTTTGGGTTGGGTTGGAAACAATAACCAAACGAGGCCTAATATTCTGAATTAGAGTAATGTTCTGAATTCCAGTTCTATTAATAGAGCAGGAAAAACTTCAATATATATAGGAGAATGAAAGGTTTATTACAAGAGAATAACAACCTAACTAATTCTGGAAGGGAAAAATACACAAATACATATAAAAGAAAAAATACAAAATCTAGAAGCATGTATACTCAATGCTCAATATTCCCCCCTCAAATTGTAGGGCAATGAAACACTGTCAGTTTGTGATGGAGACTAAGAAACCTAGAGCTGGACAACGACTTAATTATGATATCAGCAAGTTGGTCTTCAGAGGGTATATAATGAATGAGCAAAGATCCACGAACAACCTGTTCTCTGATAAAATAGTAGTTAACTTCAATATGCTTCGTGTGAGCATGCTTAATGGGTTGTCGACAAGGTAAGTAGTGCTGATATTATCGCAAAACAACACTGGTGGTGAAGGAGAAGTAAGAGTAAGCTCTCAAAGTAATGCTTCAATCCAGATAACTTCAGCAACAATGTTAGCGAGTGCACGGCACTCAAACTCAGCACTAGAATGAGAAACAACATATTGTTTTGTGGTAGACCATGAGACATGACCAAAAACAACAGTAACCTCCTGTACTACAACGATCTTCAGGGGAATGGCCCAGTTAGCATCAGTATAGACAGTAATTCCAAAAGACGCAGAGGGAGAAAAGGTGATACCAAACGTGGGCGTGCCCTTTAAGTACCGAGAAATGCGTTTGACGCCCTGAAGATGGACTGAAGTAGGCTTTTGCATGAATTAAGAAACTTTGTTGACAACAAAACATAAATCGGGCATTGTACAATACTGTAGGGCACCAACCAAGTTTCGATATTCAATTGGATCATGCAGTGAATCACCATCAAATTGAGATAGAATAGTAGTGGAAGACATAGGAGATGAGATTGACTTACAATCTGTCATATTAGCACGATCAAGTAAATCCCCAAGATATTTGCGTTGGCACAGTTGAAGGACAGCTACAAATCGAGAAACATGAACACTAAGGAAAAAAGACAAATTACCCAAATCCTTCAAGGAAAACATGTTGTCAAGATAGGCAGTAAGAGACTGAATCTTGGAAGAATCATTGCCTGTGATGAGGATGTCATCAACGTATAACAATGTAATCAAAATCAATGAAAAATATCGCCAAACGAACATAGAAAAGTCAGTATGCGAGCTTGTGAATTCCTTGCGAAGTAAGGCTTGACTAAATTTAGAGTACCATGCACGTGGACTTTACTTAAGTCCATATAAGGCCTTTTTAAGTTTACAAACAGATTCTGGACGAGTAGGATCCACAAAACCAAGAGGTTGAGACATATAAACATATTCATCCAAGTTCCTATTTAAAAAGGCGTTATGAACATCCAATTGACGAATTGACCAATTCTGAGAAAATGCAATGCTGAGAACAACACAAATGGTAGTTGGTCGTACGACAAGACTGAAAGTTTCAAAATAGTCAAGGCCATATGTTTGGTCGTAACCTTTTGCGACGAGACGAACTTTATTTCATTCAACCGAACCTTCAAATTTTAATTTAATACGATAGACCCAGCGACATCCAATGATATGATGACTAGAAGGAGCAGGTACTAATTCCCAAGTGGAATTACGCATCAGGGCATCAATTTCAAATTGCATAACGTGTTGCCATACAATATGTTTGGCAACTTGGTGAAAAATACGAGGCTCAATCAGTGGAGTCGCAATAGGAGATGAGTTGATAAGCATTACTTTGAGCTTTGCAATACCATGTTTGGATCGAGTCACCATGGGATGAAAATTGGCAGTGGATGGTGGTTGATAAATTTGAACACCAAAAGGTGCAGTAGGAATAAGATCCAAAGTAGATGGTAGTGAAAACAAGCACAACCAAAGACCCGAAGAAAGGAATATGAGGGTGATTTTTGATATAGAACTTGATATGGAGAGGAATGATCAAGGAGAGGAGTGGGAAGACGATTGATTAAAAATGTGGTAGTTTGGAAAGCGTAAGCCCAAAATTGGTGAGGAACGAAATATTGGGCGAGAAGAGATAAGCCAACTTCAACAACGTAACAACTTTTACGTTCAACATGCCCATTTTGTTCAGGTGTAGAAGGGCAACTCAAATAATGAGTAATGCCAAGATCAGTCAAAATGCGATTGATAGAACGATATTCACTACCCCAATCATATTGAACTCGTTTGATGGTAGTATTGAATTGATTAGTCACCATTGAATGGAGTTTAACAAAGTAAGAAACCGCTTCAGATTTAGCTTGCAAAAGATATGACTAAGTGAAGCGTGAATAATCATCAATAAACAATAGAAAATATTACGCACCAGTGATGGAGGTAATTGGAGATAATCCCCATAAATTAGAATGAAAGAGTTGAAAAAGAGCAGTAGCTTGTGATTGAGAACGAATGAATGTTATACGAAGACTTTTTGATAGTTAACAAGCATTACAAAATTTAGAATGTAAGGAAACATTAAGATTACAAGAATGTAATACTTGTTGAACTATTTTATGAGCTGGATGACCAAGGTGTTGATGCCATAGATGTGCTGCAGTTGCTCGAGCTGAATGAGAAACAGTGGAGGAGGCAGAAAGAAGGGTTTGAGGTGAGGAAAATGAGTGTCCAGAAACTTGAGAGGAGACACAAAGTTGATAGAGACCGTTATGGAGTGATCCTTTAAGCAAAGTGTTCTTCATGAAACGATTATTCACAAGGAAACAAGAAGGGTGACACTCAACAAAAGCATTATTATCTGAACAGAGATTTGTAACACTGATAAGCCGTTTAGTAATAACGGGAGTATGGAGAACATTCAATTATTTAACAGGTTGCAAAGAAGAAGAGAAAGAAATTTTTTCGACATGTTTGATCGGTATTGTCTTACCATTACCCATCATTGCTGTTTCAGATCTAGTATAAGGTTTAGGATCAGTGAGATTTCCAAATTCTGGCATGAAATGGTGTGTTGAACCTGAGTCCAAATACTAGGCATCATCAGGGAAATTTGGTGTTGCAGTTGCCATCATCGCAGAAGGAGAAGGAGATGAAGCATTTGAGTTATTAGGAGAGGATTATGATGGGCTAGCTGATGGAGCAAAAGGGGTAGAATACTGTAGATTGGCCCGGTGATAGCATTTGTAGGCCATATGGCTTATTTTGCCACATACTTGACATTGGGGTTTTGGGTTGTGACTGAAGTGAGTGTTCGGAGTCTAGGTTGGATGAGGATGTATAGGAGAGCGGCCCAGTAACCTAGTGTTAGAGGGTGGATAAGATGGGTTGAAAGGGTGTGGGTTTTGATCATGAGGGAAATTAAGGTTCAAGTTTCGTTCGTATGAGGAAGACGAACCTCTGAAAGGAAGAGAGCTCCCTGGATTTCTCTGGAATTGATGATTACTGGTAGCTACCATTAGATTTGCCTAAGAAAAATTCAAGTTATACATAGTATTGCGTTGCTCTAGTTGATATTCAAAATTATGAAACAAACTGTGGACTTTTTCGAGTAGAGGTTCATTAGCATAATTGTAATGGATGCAATAAATGAGTCATATTCTTCGCCCAAACTGTCAAAAGTGTACATCAATTTTTTATGGTACAAAAGAGGTTCGCTGATAGTCGAAAAACGATCGAAAACGCTTTTGATCTTGGCAAGGTATTATGAAATAGATATTCTATCTTTCTTAATTTTGTGAAGTTGGGATTTGAGTCCCATAACAATAGCAATTGAAGCATTTTATAGGTACATAGTAGAGCAACCCAAACTTCTCTCGCAGTTTTGAATTCAACAATCTTACCCATCATTGATTATGAGAGAGAGACATAGGTCCAACTCATGACAACCTTGTTGAGACGCTCCCATTGAATGTATTCAGGATTAGCTTTGATTTTGGCAATATCGAGAAATTTTGCTGTTGTATTCTACTCGCCGTCAACAAATTCTTTAAGGCCATTTGCAATTATGACATTTAGAAGCTGGTTCTTCCATATCAACATATTGTGTTCGTCCAATTTTACTGCAAGAGTAGGAGTAAGTGAAGGTAAGTTCTGGATTTGAAAACCAGTGAGATTATTGTTGAGAATAATGGGGTTTTTGTGTGGAGTTTCAATTTCAGAAGAAGGATGAGCTGAAGAGGAAGATGGAGGAATAGTTATTCAGGAACGAAGGCTCTAGATACCAAATGGAAGAGGTGAATCAAGAGAGTAATATTCTGAATTAGAGTAATGTTCTGAATTCCAACTCTATTAACAGAGCAGGAAAAGCTTCAATATATATAGGGGAATGGAAGGTTTATTACAAGAGAATAACAACTCAACAAGAAGAATAACAACCCAACTAATTCTGGAAGGTAAAATACACAAATACAAATAAAAGGGAAAATACAAAATCAAATCTAGAAGCATGTATACTCAATACTAATGACGGTTTTGTTAATCTAGCATTACTATGTATGAATTGTTAGAATTTTTCTAATGTGAAAATGTTTAACCAGCCAACAGTAAAAGGTGAACATTGGATTGGAGGTTTAATGAGAGATCATTTAGGAAGATGGAAATTCGGATTCTATGAGCATATACATTTATGCACCGAGTTGAAGGTTGAATTGCGAAGCATATCCATGGGATTGTAACTTGCTGTGGAGATGCAGTATCCGATGTTGGTGGTCGAGATAGATCTTTCGAAAGCGGTGGAGCTTATCAATAGAGATTGCCAGGAGACCGACCAGTTCAAAAGTAGGATTGATAAATGCAAAACAATTCTAACTTCAAATGGTCACGTGATTAGTTTACTTGAAGGGAGTGCATTAATTTTTTGGCTGAATGGGGCATTGATGGAGGAGCAGAATGACCTCTATTAGACTCTATTGGAGATGAAACTTTTTTTGTTTGCCGAAATGGAAGCAGAGGCTTTCGATCGAGGATTGTAATTGTTTGTTTGTCTCTTTTTCTACCAGAAAAAATAATATGAACTATTTTTATTTTATTTATTTATTATTTTAGTAATTGAAAAGAAGTGCAATTTGGGGCCCAAATGAGCTTATGTTTGGGCTTGACAAAATGATGAATAGCAATATTTTAATGGGCCAATGAGATTGCATCACCAGTCTTTTTCTTTTCTATAACAACAAAATAAATTATTAGGGTTTGTAGCCTACCAATTATTTAGTAAGTTTTTCAAGAGATCTAGTATTCAAAACTTCATTCCTCAATATTTGTATCAAAAAATAAAATAAAATTACACAATTAAATTTTTCAGGTAAAATAGTTATCATAAATAACGGATTTTCAAAATTTTGAATTTTGAAATCAAATCGTCGGACGGATTTTTTTGAATTTGTACGGACGACAGGAAGTTGGATTTAGCTGTAATAAAAAGGAGAAGTGACAGAGAAGAAATTAAGGAAGGGAAGGGTCCACGGAAGGATTCTCTCACGACCGCCTACAAAAAAGAAAAAAACAAGAAAACAAAAGAAAAAGTTGATCTAAGAAAAGTGTTAAATTTTTTATAAGTATAAACATGCCTCGAGACCTTTCAAATAATTCATAGATTCCCCAGCTCATTAATCCTTTTTTTTTTTTTTTTTAAATTAATCTCAATATTTCATCAGATTTTCAAAGACATAAATATCAAAGATGACGTTTTACCTGAATTCGAGAACCGAGCTGTAGTTCACTGAATAAGGATGTTTTTAGTCCCGCGCATTAGGAAAAAAAAAAAACAAAAACGGAAGACCCAATTCACGTGTTGCGCTCTCTTGTATTTAATTTGTGTGCATAGTATTTTTTAGATGTAATTTATAAATAAAAATTAATTTAAGAAATTAGAGAATTGATAACATGTTACAACTACTTTTTGGGATCAATTTTTATTTCCTCTTCATCTTATCCATTTACTCCACATTCGCACGGCACCTGGAGATGCCTCGTACATACTTTAATCCTTTGGTTATGAGTTAAAGAGACATGCTGTGGACCAGTGTTGATGTAACACGTGGAACACGGGGGTACGACTCACATCAATCACAAATTTCGCGGATGGAAAATAGATGGGAAATGAAAAAATAAAAAAAGTTGGGAACAAGTTTTTCCTCCTTAAATTTGGGAGGAAAAAAGGAAGAAAATAGTTTTTGATATCAAAATTATAATTATATTATTAATAATTGATTTTTTAATTTATTTTTAAAATATATAAGGGTAAAATAATAAATTATATTAAAATAAATTATTTTCTATCCTTTCATTTTTCTTCCCAACCAAATAACACTAGGAAAAATAAGGTGACGTTTGATAATCATTTTTGTTCCTATCCCATGCAGTAAGATGGGATGGAATGAGAATTTTATTTCTTTCTTAGGAATAGAGTTGCGTTTAGTAATGATTTTATCTTAAAATCAATTTTTTTTTTTTTTGTTTTGAGAACATATTTTTTGTTTTGGCCGGACGGTGGGCGACTGGCGATGCTGGAGGTGACTGGCGACGGTTGTCGGAGATGGCTGCCTGTGGCGGCAGATGAACAGTGGCGGTGAGTCGGTGACCCTCTTTAATTTTTGGGAATGGGATGGGAATAAGGAGAAATAATTTTTTTTTGTTTTTCATTTCTTAAGAAAAAAGTGGACACAATTCTCAAATGAGAATAAAATGGGAATGAGAACAAAAATTACCAAACACTATTCCCAAACAGAAATCCCAAAAATATAGGAATTGAATGAGAATTTCTGGGATAGAAACAGTTACCAAACGGGGCCTAATTTTTCTTTCACAATGGATAAAAATATTTTCATTTTCATTTTCATTTTCTTTTTCCTTTTCCTTTCCCCTCCTTAACCAAACATAGTCTTTATGTTTGGTATGAGAGGAAAAAGAAAATGGAGAGAAAAAATAGTGTTCCCGTCACTTTTTTTTCCTCCTCAAAATGGAGGTGAAAATGAAAAGTTAGTGGGGAAAAAAGTCCAAAATTACTATTTTACTTCTTTATTTTATATAACAAATGACTATTTTATTTGTATTAAGGGTAAAATAGAAAATTAAGCAAAAAAAATATATTGCTTTTTTTTTAATACACACAAAATATTATTTCGTCTCATTCTATATCCCTCCAACCAAACAACACTAAGGAAAATAATTTATTTTTGGAATATATGAGGCCAAAATAGTAAATTATATTAAACTAAATTATTTTCTATCCTTTCATTTTCCTTCCCAACCAAACAACACCAGGAAAAATAATTTTCATTTCACAATAAATAAAAATATTTTCTTTTTCATTAAAATCGAACCGATGGGTAACCACACGAAATCGGACTGAGTGGTCTGGTTTTGAAACCGACTAAATAGTTTTTATCGTGATTTTGGTTTTAAATTTAGCAACCGGTTTTGCTTTTGGGATAGTAACTGCATAAACCAATCATGTGACCGTAACCGAACCGTGTAATCGATATATATATATATATGCTTATAGCGGCTATTAGGGTTTATTTCATTTGTATTATTTGTGATTATTATCTAAGATTTTATTATTGTATTTTATTTGTCGTTAGGAATGTTTACAATTAATAATTTTGTGGTTTGATTTTTGTTTTTGAAATTTATGCTTTATATTTTAGTTATGTTTTTATTCATATATAAGAAACAATGATCCACAGTTTCGTGGTTTTGATTTTGGTTTTTTATAAAATTTAAAAAAATTTAAACGGTTTCGCAGTTTCACGGTTTGGACTTTGATTAAAATTAAATGATCCGGTGTTAAAACTGTTTAAAAAAACCCGGAGATTTTAGTTTTATATATGTTAAACGATTTTGGTTTTTTATGAAAGCGAGTCGAAACTAATGAAAATCCAAATTGATTTGAATTTTTATTTTTAATTATTATTATTAAAAATTTGAAGGCCATGCATGGATGTGGATTGGAGTCTGGCTGTTCTGAAAACGACTCAAAAGCGATGTAAATTGAATAACAAATAAACATTGCAAGTTTGATTAGTCACACGCCTTAGCTTCAGTTAGCAAGAAAAAAATATCTCATTTTCTGGATGTGTTAGTCTCTGTTGACAAGGAAATATTGCATATTTTTTTTATAAATCAGAGTTCGATAATCCTGTAGAACGCTTCAATAATTAAATGTTGAATTTAATCTTGAATGCATCAGATCGATATGGGAGAGTGCGTTCTTAAAATCGTCCAAAAAGTAATTAGTCGAAGTATGCCTAAATTAATCTGGACACACCTATCGTTTAATAAATTAAAAAAATTTAGTCACATGCCTCTTAAGTTCTTCTTCTTCCTTGTTTTTATCCTAAAAAAATAATAAATATCTTAATTACTGGAATCAGAAGCATCAAAATATTATTTAAAAAGACTAAGTAGTACGTAGACTAAATTAATAGTGTAATTAGTGAAGAATTTACCCATATTTTAGGAAGTTAAAATGGAGGTGTCAATTGGTCAACATCTCCAACTACATCTTCTCCATTTTCTTCTATGCATGCATCATTATTTTACCCATTTTCAAATTCATTATACTTTTTTTCATAAAAATCAATGGAGTGCTCTAATTAACATATAGCCTCCAATGGTTAAGTTTTGATTAATTAATCTTTAAATTTTTAGGATGTTGAAAGATTGGCTAACCTATTCGACAGTATTTCCTAGTATTTTGTATTTTGCGTACAAATGTTGGGGAGGATAATTTGAATGCTAGATCTCTCATTAGGAAGACACAGTAGATAACCGTTAGGTTACAAATATTATGATCCCCGTAGGCATAAGATCAAAATATAGATCCATTATTAAGTAAGCTAGTTACCCAATTAAATTATGTATAATTAATTTATTAATCATCTAAAAACATATTCGAGATTGATTTCGAAAAACGAAATTGATTTCGAATCCTAAATAGGGTTCGATTTCAAAAAACGATTTTCGTCAAATCGATTTCGATTTCGAACCCTAAATAGAAGTTGATTTCGATTTCAAAATCGACAACTAAGTCCGAAATAGGGTTCGATTTCGACGACGGCGGAGACGAAGAAGACGACGACGACGGAGATGACCAAGTAGAAGACGACGACGGAGACGACCAAGAAGAAGAAGATGACGACGGCGGCGACGACCTAGAAGAAGACGACGATGGACGAAGGTCATCTGCGAAGGAGTGAAGAGAAAACGAAGAAGGAAGAACGAACGGATTTGGCAAATTCAGCCTCTCTCAAAAAGATTTCCAAATCCTTCCATTCACTCCTAAAAAGATTTGACAAATCCCTTCCTCCCTCAACCAAACAAGTAATTTGTCAAAAGAGAATTTTGAAATCCCTCCTACAACTACCTTATCCAAACACAACCTAATTTATGTCTTCTTTTTTTTATTCCCCATTTAAGAGAGATTACTAATTTTGTTCATTGTATATTTTTTTTATATAAATAAATCTTTTTTTTTTTTTTTGTAACAATTTGGATATATGATCTTAGCCGGTTAAAAGTAAGATGATAATATTCGATCCGTTTTCCTTCACTAATAATTGGTTCGCGCTTTATTTTTGGGGTATGTAAAGCTGCTTTATTAAGATTCCAATCAACATGTAAGGCCATGTTTTTTTACTGTTTCCTTTAATGTTACTGTTTCCGTTCTTTGATTTTTTCGTTTCTATTCTAAAATTTTAAGATTAATGTACAAAAACGTGTTTTTTAAACATATTTCTGTTCTCAAAATTTTAAAAGTATTTTTTGAATTTTGTAAGAATTTGAAAAATAAAAATATATTGATATATTCTCACAAAATTATTCTTACTACTGTCCCGACGGCCATCTCACATGCTGCCCCACTGTGAAACCTTTCTGTGAGTAATGAAGGACAGAAGTACGGAAAAATTCGACATGGAAAAGAGCACAGCTGATCCCAAGGTTCCAAAAAGAAACATAAAAAGGGATTTTTTTTTTAAATAATTAGCAATTAGCGAGTGTAATTTATTATTAATCTCACGATTTAGTCCTTTAAATTAGTTTTTGCTTACGTATTAATCTCACATGTACTCATACCTGTGTAACAATATTTTATGTATTTGTGTAATATTTGTTTTATCTGACAAATTACACACACAAATTAGATACATGTAACTGTGAGAGTATATTAGGTTTTCAATTTGTTTTAAAGGTCGGGACTAAATTAAACACAAATTGCAATTACTTATGGGACTTTTTTTTTTTTTGTGGGTTAAATATGGACTTGGCACATAAACACTTTTTTTTTTTTGGTAGATATGTTGGGAGGGGGTTAAATTACAAACCTTTGACAAGAAAAACAAACTAGATATCCGTTAGATTACAAGTTTTGGGAGTATAAAAGGGGTAATTAAAACTACGTTCAACAGTAGTAGGACTTAGGTCGGTTGAATTAGTGGACGTAGTAGTATATATAATCTATGATAGTGGTGGCTGCTAGCATGAAGAAATACACGTACAGAATCTTAAGTACGTAAGTAGTAGGACACTTCAATCAATAGAGACAAATAGCGAGAGAGAACCAATGTCCTTAAATTGCTTCTCATGCAATCTCGTGAATAATACCATGTTCTAAAAATCAATGGCGTCGTGAATTTAAGCATTACCAGCTCTCTCTCTCAAGGTGTTTTCATCAGACGACGTCATGGGTAACAGTATTGTTTAATTAATTAAATAAGAAAAATAATGAAATTGTAGTAAATAGTGGTCTATGGGGAGAGTGAGTGGTGGTTAGTAAAAGAAGTGGTTGCTTTGTCAATTAAGGTTGGATGACAATCATAATTAGCTGTGGGAATTTAAATTTAATGGTCCTGGATGAATATATAACCCTTAATCATTACATTGTATGACTCTCTCTACCCCATAAAAATGACTTCTTAACGGAATTTACATACTATTTGAGCATTCATACGTACACCTGTTGTTATCCCTCTCTTTCTATCTCTCTCACTCACTGAGTGTGTTTTAGAGAGAGAGAGACACTGTGTGTGTGTGTGTGTGTTAGAGAGAGCGAGAGAGAGAGAGAGAGAGAGAGAGAGAGAGAGAGAGAGAGAGAGACTGTATAGAGAGAAACTGTGTGTGTGTCAGTGTTTTAGAGGGAGATAGAGATAGAGAGAGAGAGAGAGAGACTGTGTGTATGTTTTAGAGAGGGAGAGAGAGAGACTGTAGTCTGTGTGTGTGTTAATGATCATGAGGACTAACAGATGACGAAGTTGCATTAGGTATAGTGGAATGGTAGATTTTGGTGTTAGTTTCCCGAATCGCAATAGCATTGGAAATTGTGGAAACTTTCCAAAAAGTGCTAGCTCATAATTAGGGTTTAAGTTCACCATCATAACTTACTGTTCTTGTTCCCAGGTTTTTAATCCATGAAAATTGAAAATGGGAATAGAAATACAGATAATTCAAAAAAAAAAAAAAACTTAGTCTGCTTCCAAATTTTCAAAACATATTTTTATCTTACCAAAATAAGAGATTTTTTTTTTCCTCAGATTTCGAAAGCCAAAAAATATCGAAGAAGCGACAAACAAGAGATCTTATTCTAAGACGTTATGTACGTGTATCACATGTATGCATTATTTATGTGATTATTATTATTAATTTTAAAAATATAACACGTAGTATTTTTTATATATAAAAAAATAAAAAATAAAAAAAATTCTTTTTTGGCTCGTAGTAAATGCATGTGTTTACAGACGATAACTCACACATCAACATGCTATTGATTTTTTGTTCGTTACTACAAATTTCTTTTATAAGGATCCTTATGTTGTAATCTTTGATTTTGTCATATTAAATTGCGCCAATCTAACAAAGAAAAAATATTATGTTCTTACATATATGTCAATTGCTTTCTTAAAAGTCGATGTTTAAACCCTTCCATGCATTTTATTAATATACATGGGATCCACAATCGAACCCTACTTATGATGCAGTGTACAAGGAAAGCTTCATTTTCTTTTTCTTATCACTAATTAACACATTATGGCTTCAAAATTTGAACTTATGGTGGTTGTCTTTTTGTTCTAAACATTTTCAAAGTTAAGCATGTGGATTGTTCCCCCTCTTATATATATATATATATATATATATATATATATATTGAATTATATCAAATCAAGAAGAGTGTTATTGATCGAATCCAAAAGAAAAAATATATTTAGCACTTAAAATCACCCTCTTTGACACTATTTATGTTTCCACTAGGCAATCATCTCTCTTATTGACATAATTGAACAGTATTTTAATTATCCCAAGGTTGGTAGTCTGGTAAATATCTGACTAATTTCTTTTGTAGAAGGTTTAGAGTTCAACCCTGTCTCCTAACATAGGTAAAAAAAAAAAGTATTTTAACATGTATTTTGCAGCTATATAAAACAATTTTAGATCAAATTTAGTAATATTTTTTTTTGTACAAATGATTAGGGAAAGGGATTTTGAAAACTTCCCATTAAAGAGATATACTAGATAACCATCAGGCTACAAACGGTTATCCCTAGTAGTGCCAATAATGATATTTTTTATTTTTTAAAATATGGATTATTTTTTCTTTTCATTTTTCTCTTCAAAACTAATGAAAATATAATAAATTTCACAGTATCGATGAGTTAGTTGGTTTATCTTTTCTTAGTTTTGTTTTGACCGGCGATTAAAAAAGTTAGGTGACTTTCGAGTGTGGCGTATTACACGGACGTGGAATATATATATGGGAAAATTACTTATTAATCCCAAAAAAAGAAATTATTTATTATTTACTCCCATCGATTTTTCTTTGCACCGATTAGTCCCATCAACACTTTTTTTTTGCACTGATTAGTCCCATCAACACCTTTTCTTACACCAATTAATCCCGTTTTCAAAAATGGTGAGGATTGAGTTTATCGAAATGCCCTCCTGTGAGTTTTACATCAAGAAGGAAGGTCGTCAAACTCGTGCATCACTGCTGTCGGTTGGCGGCCGCCACCGGTGGCCATAAATTACAGCTTTCACCCCAAATTTTATGACTTTTTGTCACTTTTTATATGTTAAAAAAAAATAAAAAATCTTGATTTTATGATAAAATTGTTACTGAACGTAACGTAAAACAAGAGAACAATTGATGTTATATTCAACATTTACAGGTGTTCAATGTAATATCATATGTATTTTACTCTGCATACAAAAATAAGAGAATAATGGATGTTACATTCAACATCTACATGAGGGGTATTTTCGTCAGAAAAAAAATAACATCATTAAAAAAAAAAAAAAAAAAAGTTGATGTTACATTCAACATTCACATGATGGGTATTTTGGTCAGAAAAAAATAACATCATAAAAAAAATAAAAAAACAGTTGATATTACATTCAATACTCACATGTGTTGAATGTTACATTCAACATCCACATTAGGGTATTTTAGTCAGAAAAAAATAGTATCATAAAAAAAAAATATTATATTCAACATCCACATGAGGGGTATTTTGGTCAAAAAATAATAATATAAAAAAATTTAATAATTTTGATGTTACATTCAACATCCATATGAGGGGTATTTTGGTCAGAAAAAGACAAAAAGACTTATTAGTACAAAAAAAAAAAGTGATGAGAGTAATTGGTAGTTTCTTTTGTATTTTGGGACTAAATGTTGCATGCCCCTATATATATATATATATATATAAATTATTTAGGATCATGAAATAATTGATAGGGTTGGAATTCATGGTTGTGAATATTGAAGGTTATACCCAGATGGGGGACACCAAGAAACAAGATAAATATTTTTACTGCATAAAAGTGAAATGACGTTCTTCCCAGACTATTCCTGCAATCATCATCCCAAACTAAAAATCAAGTGCAAATAGCAAGAGATAATCTATGTGAAATAATTTTTTTCTCTCTCTCTCTCTTCATTTTCAGACCCTCATCATAGCTTTTCATCCTCTTGAAAGCGCAAGGCCTCCGACCCCATCATCTCCCTATCTCTTGTTGGAGGTGGTTGCACAAATAAAACAAGAGAGAGAGAGAGGGGCAGTGGTGGTTTCAGGGGTGCTTTTCGAATAGATTTTAAGGTCGCGCGTCATAGTTGGAGATGGAAAGCCTGCCCCCCTTCTTAGACCAGGGTTACCCTTCTAACGCATTCATTAGGACCCACCCCTCCTCCCCCTCCCCCTCCCCACCCCCCACCATTCTTTCTTTGTTTCTGGGTCCCACTACCTCCCCGCCAAGAACCCTATTTGTTTATTGGTGGTTAGTTCTTCTCGAAACGCCAGACCCCACCCACATACACAGTCCAACCCCAGTGCCCCAATGATGCCAAAAACATTATTTTGACCTAATTTTATCTTAACCTTTTCATTTCTCATCTCTTTCAGTTAAGTTTTCATACTTTTTACATGTTTGAATTAAGTATAAAAAATTATCATCATTTGTTATTGGATCTAATAGATAACACTTTTCGAAGTATTGACTTTGACGGAAAAACTGAAAAAAGTAACTTAATTTAGTCGTTTTGAGAAGTAGAAAAAATTCAATCGAAACAATTAAAAGTATTTGGACTTAATTAAAAGAAGTAACAAACTGAGAGGGTTTATACAAAATATAGGCTACTATTTTTCATGCATTTCCGGACCCATTGGTGCCCTACAACCCTTCATCTCCCCCATATAAATTAATCATTGCCGGCTTTGCCTTTTTCGCCTCATACTCAACCCTTCATCTCCCTTATTTCTTCTTTCTTTCTTCATATTCTCTCTCCTAACCCTAACCTTAAATTTTAGCTACGTCGTTCTCGGAATGTCTGAAGAAATGAATCTATCAGTGAATGGAAAATCTCAAGTACCACCAGGTTTCAGATTCCATCCCACTGAAGAGGAGCTTCTCCATTACTACTTGAGGAAGAAAGTTGCCTACGAAAAGATCGATCTCGATGTTATCCGTGATGTCGATCTTAACAAGCTCGAACCTTGGGATATTCAAGGTAAAAACCTAAACCCAAAAGGCATTCAAATTATTAGCTTTTTGTTTATGCATATATTTTTAAATTTCAATTTTTGGGTGATGTGGGTTTTGTAGAGAAGTGCAGAATAGGGACGACTCCACAGAATGATTGGTACTTTTTCAGTCACAAGGATAAGAAATATCCGACGGGAACTCGGACGAACAGGGCGACGGCAGCTGGGTTTTGGAAGGCCACCGGCAGAGATAAAGTGATACACAGTAACTGCCGGAGGATCGGAATGAGGAAGACGCTTGTATTCTACAAAGGCCGTGCTCCCCACGGACAGAAGTCCGATTGGATCATGCATGAATATAGGCTAGACGACAACGCTAATGAACCCAATGTAAGCTCACACACACTCTCTCTCCCTCTAGAAACTCTCTTAATCAAAAAGAGAACCAACATATATACCATATAGGGACGAAAATGAACAGTTTTAATCATAGGATAAAATAGACCGTTGATTTCTTCAAATATGTAAATAATTATATTTTTAGTCAAGCCTTTTATTTGTCTTAAATAAAGATTTTTTCTTCCTCAATTTGAATACATGTTGTTTTCATACGTAATTTCATACGCAAATCATTTATTTAAAAACAACATAAAAAAAGAAAAAGAAAAAAAAGGGTCATAAAGTTGATCATATATTTCCAGCCCCACAAAACCTTTTTTTTGGGACGTTGCCTGCTTTTCTTTTGTAAACATACTCTACTAATTAGTAATTTATACTCTCTTTTTTTCAGAATTCAAGAACAAAATTATAACAAGTAAGACTGTGTTATATATATATGCATATATAGGACTAAACCAAAGTAACTTAACTTTGAGATTTCTTTTATTCAATTTTGTTCTTAACATAATTAATTAATTTCGATGATTATTTGAAAATTAGGCCTCAAATTTAGTGGGATCGGAATCGTCTCAAGAAGAAGGATGGGTTGTGTGCCGCGTTTTCAAGAAGAAAAACTATCACAAAGCCTTAGAAAGCCCCCAAGCTTCATCCGTCGCCATGGATTACTCCCAAATGCAAAACCCTAGCAACGACAAAGTCCTAGACCATATACTCATGTACATGGGAAGATCCTGCAAACAAGAACACGACACAAACCCTAACAAGGTCAACAATAATGTCCAATTCCTCAATCCGATGATCAACACCGAGGGATTCCACCCTAGATTCATGCACCTCCCCGCACTCCATAGTCCCCCACCGGCTCTCAATTATGAAGACGTGGGTCCCAAAGACGGGCTCAGCGACTGGGTGACGCTGGACAGGCTCGTGGCCTCTCAGCTCAACGGGGGTGGGCCTATGTTGGTGGAGGATGGTTCGAAGCAGCAAAATCTGAGTTGTTGTTACAACGGTAATAATAATGAGGGGATGAATGATGAAGATGATTACTATTTTCCTATTGAAAATGGGATGGAAACAGTAGGGGATGATGATGATATGAATTCGGGCAGATCGAATCAACAAATCTACAGCAGTGAGATTGATCTTTGGAGCATTCTTCCTTCTTCGTCGTCATCATCCACTGACCCCCTGTGCCACCTGTCCGCATAAGAATATATATATATATATATATATATATATATATATATAAGTAGTGATATATGTATCATGTCAAATTGAAATAATATGTGAAAGATACAATCAATATATCTATATATGTGTTATAAAGGAGATTGATATCAATGGTAAGGTGGCACCTTCAACCATAGTATCTCCAAGACAATCATAACGAGTTTGTTCCACTAGGCTGCCGATTATCTTTGGGTAATTACATTTTTTTACCCCTAATTATAGCCAAATCTGTATTTTTGTATTTAGTTTATGATTATGTTCCACTCGGGCTTGTATCAATAAGAACATCCATATGAAAATATTATAAACAGAATCAGAACACGTATTCGTCATCTATTTTGCGAAAAAAAAAAAATCAAAGTGTTAACTAGTACTATTTGATATGGTGGGGGAGCTGAAAGTGTAAGTTGCCTGAAAAAGGGTTTGAAAAAAGCAGGTATTTAGGTAGAGAAAGGTCCAAATTTTCGTGAAATACGTACGTAGGTTGTCAGCTTGTGATTGCCTAACTTCAGAAGGGCCATCATATTTAAATAGGTAAGCAGTCAAATCCCTAATTCTAGTTATCGCTCAGTGGACGAGAGAGTGAGAAAGTCTTGTATGATTATTAATTTCAATACATGAATTATATGATTCAGAATAATGAAACAACAACCTTTTCATTCCTTTATTTGTCTCCTCAAAAAGTTATTTGTAGTGCTTGTAGTTAGAACAATATACGATATGGCCATCTCTCTCTCTCTCTCTAGAAACACCCTCTCACTCTCTCTAGAAACTGTCCCCGATGAGAACATGAACGATGGAGAATGTTTTATTATACATGATCGCGGATTGACAACTAATTAGTTTTGTCGATATATATATATATTATATATATACGTGAGAGGGAACTGTAATGGGGTGTTGGTATATATGATTATATTTCTGTTAGGGAAGAAAATCAGGAAGAATTTTTCTGTTCATTATTTGGTCGTTGAATTATGAAGTTTAGTGGGGTTCGAAAGCAGCGCAACACATTTATCATATCATTACATAAACCGAAGATTATACTGTATACCTTTTTTTTCTTTTTTCCATTTTCCTTCTCTCTTTTTTTGGTGAAGAGAAAAATAAGGCCAAACATCAAAATCTCCAAAAGAATTACATGAACGACCCCTCCTTATGAACATGATCACAAATCACAATGGTGGGGACTATCCAATTCAGGTTTACCGACAAACATAAGGGAGTTCATTGGCAATTCACATGCTCATAATATAACAAAAATCATTATAAGAAAACTGTCTCCTAACTCATACTTTCAAATTTTTTAACTCATTCTTTCAAATTTTTTGTATTTCAAAATTTTCAATTTACGCATTAATGTGTGGTAAATTTATCCCCCACCGATCTCCATTCATAACCCGGCACGTGGTAGGGTGATACGATTAGTGAAAGAATAACACTCTTCGAGCGAGTGTCAACTGCAAATACAGGAAGAAGAAGAAGAAGAAGATTTAAGGGGAGGAAGTTCCACTAATTTCTCATTTAAACTTTATGAAAAAAGAAGGTTCCTCCAAAATCTCCAAGTGTGGAAAATGGGCCGAGTTGAGGGCTCCAAGTACCCTTAGCTCGGCTAATCATCAAATGGGAGGCCTAAAATTGCCCTGAAGGTCAAGGCACTATTCAGGATTTGAAGGATGGGAAATGGGCCGAGCTGAGGGCTCCGAGCACCCTTAGCTTGGTAGATTAACAATGGGAAGCCTCCAACCGACATGAAGACCAAATGATTGAGCTTAGAGCTCTAAGCACCCTCAGCTCGGATTATCCTGCAAAGGGAGGACCAAGACCGCCAAGGAAGTTAGGGTGCCGAGATGAGGGATCCGAGCACCCTCATCTTGGATCACCTCCAAGTGGACCCCCAATTCCGCCATGAAGATCAACGGGCCAAGATGAGGAATCCAATCACCCTCACCTCGGATTACCCTCCAATTGGCCCTCTAAATCCGCCATGAAGACTGAAGAGCCACGATGAGGGATCCGAGCACCCTCATCTCGGATTAACCTCCATAAGGACCCTCAAAATCCGTCATGAAGATTGCCTGTTCAAGAAAAGGGATCCAAGCCTCCTCAGCTCGGATTACCCTCCAATTGAATCCTCCAAATCTGCTCTAAAGATCAGCAAGCTGAGTTGAAGGATCCGAGCCACCTCAGCTCAGATTACTCTCCAAATGAAACCCCAATGCCGTCCTGACGTCCTCTCCACCTCCTGTTTGGCTAAAGGGGGTAAAACGAGTCTTTTTGTCACCATTTCAAGTGGACTGACCCATGAACTTCTACTGGTGGACCCAAAAGCCCACTCCAGGTGCTGAATGAACTCTTGGGACCCATCCGTGTAGCCCACTCCATTCATTGACTTGTGGCCACAGTGATCACCGGCCTCGTCGCTAGTTACAATCATCGATTTGCAAGTAGGGCTGGGGGATTATGGACCTCATCTTGACGAACACTGCCTAGCGACTAGCGCGGAGGGGGTCTCCTTCACGACAATCGGGCTGGTCTCCAACCAGCGACCTCTGGGTAGTATTTCATACCCCCAAGAAAATCCTTGCATACTTGTGGGTCGGGCTTTGTTTCCTATCCATCTGGGCAACCCTTGAGTTCATCCTAGTAGGCCCAAAGTCCAGGCCTAGTGGCCTAATCCATGCCACGCGCCGAGTTATCTTAACGAACTGCGCTCAGAGCTCTAATTTTGCAGAGCTAATCACTCTTTTCGCCTATAAATAGCAGGACAATCAATATCCAAGGTAATACTCAATTACCCAATTTAAAATATGTAATTGTCTTTTTCCCTGAGTTCTTACTCTCTCCGTCGCATGTCGGATGGATTTCGCTAGACACACCCCAGTGGGTATTTGAACAAGTATCAGCTCAGATTGGAAGGCTTTGACTATTGATAGTTGACTGCCCAAAAAGCATCAATCATCGAGGACTTTAACTCTACCTCGGCAAGAAATCTCGACGTAAACTCTGACCGGACTAACTGAGGGTGCTAACTAATTTTAGTATAATTTTTGTTTTAGTCTAAGAATATATTAATATTAATATTAATATGTAGTGTATTAGTTGATTGTAAATCAGTCATTACCAATAGCGTGTATAGTAGCCCTAATCCTGGTGAGTGGTTGATAATTACCATGACAATGCCTTAATCCAAACACTTAATTTGTTCTTTGTGTTGGACATCATGAGTTTTGTTGACAATTTTGTCTTGCTGTAATAAACATGAAAAGAAATCTACTTTTATTATGATTTGACAGCAACTGCTCACCCAAATATATAACAATAACAAACAATCTCATATCAGGCATAAATTATTAACTAACAGTTTATATATTCAACCAAATTTGTTGGCCTTCTTTTTATACATACATACATATATATATATATATACATATGGAATTTGAATTAAGAATAAGGGAAAATGTACACAAAAATGGAATGGCAACTCTACCGAACTTGAGATCTCAATTAGACACCAACCCTTCTTACTACCAATTTATATATATATATATATATATATAAATTCATTCCAAATTAATATAATTTATGTGAAAAATAAATAAATAGTAAATTAAAAACTTGATATTTTGGAAGAATCAAATGTAAATTAAGGTACCAACCAGTTGTAGCTCAAGTAACAAGTCATATTTGAGTTAAAGCAGTTAAGGAATTTCTGTAAGATCAGGGATTCGAACCCGTAAAAAAACACTTGTTGTGAGGGACAATTATGCTCTCCCAACGAGTTAGTCTTTCACCCTGTGTGAATAGGGGGACATTCATTGATAAACAAAAAAAAAAATGTAAATTGAGGTGATTTTATTTTTTATTTTTTTAAAAAAAAAAATTGCACGAAAACATCTAATATTTTGGAGAAAAAAAAAAAGAAACAAAAAGTAATTAAATAAATAATAACTTTATTATATTTTTTTATTATAAAAAAATACACACCAAATCTTGGCTAAAAGAGGAGCGCATGAAGATTGTTATTTCAAGATGATTGAAACGCCAACTACGGATATTGAAGATATTCTTCTCCAAGAGATGAACAAGAGAGTTGTTGATTTGTGCCCGGGTTAATCCTGGTTTTGTTTGTTCTGTGTGCTATTGTTTTCTTCTTATTTGTTTTTTAATTCTCTTCCCTACCAAAAATAAAAAATAAAATCTAGTGCCCTTTTGATATTAATATTCATGTTATGGACTATTTAGGCACATGCTCTCTTTATTTATTTATTATTATTTGTCACATAAAAGCCTATTTGTTTTCTAATTTTGGGTCCACCAAAAAGACACTTCACCAAAATTAAAAGGGGTCCAACATCAATTATATACAGGAATACTTATATTATTCCATTGACTAAATCCCCTTTTTTAAATAAAAAATAATATTTTTAATAAATCATGTTTTAATTTATTTAATTCGAAATTATAAAACGGTATAAATCATGTTTTAATTTTAAAGTAGCACTTTATGTAATTTCACCAAAAAAGTAGTTGGTTTTAATTTTGATCAAACGTGATTTGCCGCTTGAGTCATTCACATTTTAGAGCATTCATTTGTTATTGTTAAATTTGACTAATCATTGAAATTATCTGGATTCCAATTATTTTTGTCGGGAAATTTTATTCTTGTCCCTAAAATTTATTCTCTCGAAATTACAAACAATTAAAGAACAATAAATTTGGATTTCTCAAGATTAATTAATTATACTATTATTAATTTTGAAACAACAATAAATTTTAGGATTAATTACACATTATCTCCCTGTGATTTGGTCAATTTGCACTTATCCTCTGTGATTTGAAAATCGTCACTTACCCCCATGTGGTCAAATATTTGGTGCACTTACTCCCCTACATCAGGGGAGTAAGTGATTAGAAAATCTGACCACATGGGAGGTAAGTGGCGATTTTCAAATTGTAGGGGATAAAGTATAATTTAGCCAAACCACAGGAGAGTAAAATGTAATTAACCCTAAATTTTATAATATCACTCTGAATTCAAAATGAACTTGTACGATAGGAAAAAAAATGGAAATTTGTTGGAAAATAAAATTTCCTTTAGTTTATAATTTGAAAACCCTTTTATGAAAAAAAAATAAAAAACATTTTTTGAAAGTTATAAAGACTTGTTTGGTTAATTTTTTTTTTTTTTTTTAAGAAATATTATTTACTAAAAATGTATTAAAAAATTTAATGGTATGATAACCATTTGATTGACTGAAGACTGGCACTTCTCATAGAATTGAGACTCGGTATCCTTTGGTGTCCTAGAAATATCCAACCTAAACATAAACATATACTCCCTTCAATTCTAATATAATCAATTATTAAAAAAAGGGCAGAAAGTCTTCCATTTAAACTCTAATTGGTCAAAAATTCTACATACGGTTAAAAACATTTATTTCGTCCCATTTGTTTTAAAAAGGCGGAAGTCTTGCTCACATAATAGCCACGCGCCAATTACATGTAACTACTTTGTATGTAATATTAATTGTTTAGTTACAGATAACTAATTTTCTTTTTCAATTATATGTTCTAATAATATATAACTTTTTAATTATATGTTTATGATATGTAAATAAAAAATTTGATATTTTTCAATTACATGTTTTAATAATATGTAATTTTTTACTGATATGTTTCTGATATGTAATTAAAAAGTTTAATATTTTTTTAGTTACGTCACAAAATATTATACATATATATGTAGTTGTAACATGTAACTAATATATTATATAAGCATATGTAATTAAAAATATTCAAATATGTGTAAAAAGTAACAATTATGAAATTGTAACTAATATTAGTTACATGTAACGGAATTCACTATAAAAACCGAATATACTCACTAAAAGGTTCCCTACAATTCTTGTAAAACGGGACTAAAACATAAGTGAAATCTAATTTAAAGGATTAAATTAAAATTTAATAACATAAAAGAATTTTTCACCAATTAAATTTAAAAAAAGAGATTTTTCATGGATTTTTTTAAAATTATGATGTGTGAGGAACGTGCCAAGCCACTGTTGTTTCATTGTCTGTAACGAACAAGAAGAAATGGACACCTCAACAATTAATATATGTAATGACTTCGTAACAAGACTGATGTCACTGTGACGTCAACAATCAAACACATTTTGTTATTTAGTTCTCCACCTAAATTAAATAATTAACCGACCCTTTTTTTGTCGCTTTCTTCAAATTTTTCCAATTTTTTTTTTTTAATAATTAATATTAATTTGGGTGATGCTATGCTTTTTCGACTTTTAATATTTTTATTTATGAAGTTAGATTAGTGCTTTTTGCCTTTATTTTTTATTTTTATAGTTTTTCTCAAAATATATAGGAAAAAAGAAAGAAAGAAATATATTTATTATTATGAAAAAATAGTTCCAAAATTATGAAACTGGAATATATTTATATATTATTTTTCTAATGAAAAATTTATTATTTGATCCTTATAAGGTATAGTATTGAGAAAATGATACTCCAATTGCCTGATTTAAATTTTTGATTCTCGTAGCATTTTTAGAATTTAGTCCTTGATAAATGCCTCCTAATTATATTATATTTACAAGTCACGCCACTCTACACACAAAAACAACCAAAATGCGACAGTTTCATTTTTTAAACCCATTAAATCACCAAAATCATCTCACACAATTCACAATTGATAGAAATTAAAAAAAAAAATTAAATTAATCTATGAAAAATTCTCTTTCCGACGATATGAATTTCGATTTTTTGGGGTAAATTTTTATTGATTTGTGAATGTTCATATTTTGTGAAAAATGGAGATCTGAGAACAAATTTGTTTGAACAAATTCACGATTGATTGAAATTCAAAATAGATTTCGGATCTAGAATTTTTTAGATCTGGAAGATGAAGAAAGAGAAACTAGATCTGAGAACGCCGAACAAATCAATATGAACATTTAGAAAAATTCCAAATTTGGAATTTTTCAGATATGGAAATGGAGAAACAAAATACATGAACATTCATAGATCTTGAATCTCAACACAAAAACAATTAACAAAAACTTCAGATACACGCATTCACTGAAACATTCACATAGAATATTCATAGACCAAAAATAAAATCAACAAAAAATATTCATATAAATAAACAAAAACTCCACATAAATAAAAATAAATAAATTACATGAACATTCATAGATCTTGAATGTGAAAACAAAATAATTAACAAAAAATTTCAAATAACACATTCACTGCGATCTGAACATTCACATAGAAACAAAATCAACTCAACAAATCACAGGACTGAAAACACTCACATAAATCTTAAAATTTTCACATCTGGAAAATCTCACCGTCGTTCATCGTCACCGCTGTAGCGAGAATGTTCATATTCGCCGTCAGATATCTAGCATATTTAAGGACTGGAGCACAACAGTGATGGGAGAGGCTGTGAGCACGACGGCATTCGTCCATTCATCATCCCCGTCTGATGTTCAACAGGCACGACAGTGGTTGGCGGTAGCCGTTCAGTATTGAGAGAGAGAGGAGTTTATAATATTTAGGAATTTATAATACTTTAATTAATATTAAATATTGTATCAAATAATAATTCAACACTACTTTAAACCAACTCAACAAATTTAATCTAGTTAATATTAAGTAACTATATATATATATATATATATATATTGCAGGTTATTTATTTGAAAGAGGATTTAATAATTTTTCTGACTAATTTTTTATTTTTATTTATGAAATATTTATATAATAGTTTTGGTTAGAATACTTTTAGTGGGCCAAGAGGTTTCTATGGATATAAAATATATGAACCGACGTGTTGGGCCTTCCCAAAATGGGCCGAATTATGAATTCATAAGGCCCAAATCTGCATGCATCACGAGTGACATGGCATCCTAGTCAGCATGCCATGTCATCATTTCAAAAAAATAAAAATGATAAAATACAGCTGGAAAATCTCCCAAATCCAATCCCCCTCTCTCTTTCTGCGGATAAGTTTTAATTTTGACCAAAATTAGAAGAAAGTCCAAACTAAAACTTATCCTTCCAGTTTGGCTCCTCCCCATTATTAACATTTTCTCTATCTATAAATACTCAGACGCCGGAGAGGGGAAATTTCATTGTTAAGTGCTTAGAAATTCAAGAAAATAGACATGGATAACGTTAATGGCGGTTCAGACAATCACAGTTTCTCCGAATTCAGTGACACAAAAGGGAAGGTCATCACTTGCAAAGGTATATATATATATATATTTTTCATACATTTTTCTCTTCATGGTTGAATAATGTGTTTTGACGTGAAATGAATGGGTGCCTGGTGAAGCTGCGGTGGCTTGGGGTCCAGGAGAGGCATTGATCATTGAAGATGTCTGCGTCGATCCACCTCTCAAAATGGAGGTTCGCATCAAGATCCTCTACACTTCCATTTGCCACACAGATATCAGTGCTTGGCTAGGCAAGGTATAATACACGTATATATATATATATATATAAAGAGAGAGAGAGAGAATGTACACGTATATTTCAGTTGATTTTTCTCTAACATGATCTCTACGCTACGTAATGTGTGAATCGGCGATGAAGAACGAAGATCAGCGAGCATTTCCTCGGATTCTCGGCCACGAAGCTTCTGGGTAATTATTATTTTTAATTATTTTTTAAAAATCATTGTAAAGTTGTTCGATCATCAATGTATCATGCATGCATGTGTTTCATGAATTAATGTCCTAAACCTCACCTTTTTCATGCAATGTATGCAATAATCCCATGATCATAATTATTGATTTATGTAGGGTGGTTGAGAGCGTGGGAGAAGGAGTGACGGAGGTGAAAGAAGGAGATTGCGTAGTTCCCATATTTAACGGCGAGTGTGGAGACTGTGCCTACTGCAACTCTCCCAAAACCAACCTCTGCGAGAGGTATCGGGTCGACCCGTTTAAGAGCACCATGACTAACGACGGGAGCTGCCGGTTCTGGATTTCCGGCGAAGGAGACGGAGACGGCGATAAAAATAAGAAGGCGATATTCCATTTTATGAATACATCCACGTTCAGTGAGTACACGGTGATCGACTCTGCCTGTGTAGTGAAGATGGACGAAAAGGTTCCTCTCAAGAACATGACCCTTCTCAGTTGCGGAGTCTCCACCGGCGTCGGAGCCGTGTGGAATACGGCAGACGTGGAAGCTGGGTCGACGGTGGCTGTTTTTGGGTTAGGAGCGGTGGGCCTTGCCGTAAGTTTCTTAGTTTACTACTCATTATTAAGTCTTATTATCACACACACACACACACACATATATATAGAGAGAGAGAGAAAGAGAGAGAGAGAGATGGTATTAGCTTGCTCCTAGTTAACATTTATTAATTGCTCTGTCCTGACTCCTGAACTGATTCATCAACACCAACTAGACTGTAAATTTTCAAATGAAGTTGAATTGCGTCTGTGGCTATATGTATACACATCTATATGTGCGCGTATATATTTGTGTACCTAAGAGGTGTTAGTCCGGCTGGTAAAATGTCCAAAAAAACCGAACCGACGGGTAATTGAGAGAAATCGAATCGAATGGTCCGGATTGAAACCGACTAAATGGTTTTGGTCTTGGTTCTGGTTTTAAATTTAGCAACCGAAGCGGTTTTGGTTTTGGGATTATAACCGCGTAACCAAATCACGTGACCGAACCGTAAGCCAAACCTTGTAACTGTGTAACCGAAGCGGTTTTAGTTTTGGTTTTAAGATTATAACTACGTAACCAAACCACGTGACCAAACTGTAAGCCGAATCGTGTAATTGTGTAACCGATATATACACACACATAAGAAATTTATAGTTTAATCCATATTTTTATTTATTTATTTATAAATTAACCATTTTACTCTCTAACCCTAGTATAAATATATGGTTATAGATAGGGTTCTCAAATCTCACTTCTCATATTTCATCTTCAGAATCAATCAGTTGATTTTGTAGGATTAAAAATTAATTGTATGAAAATGATTTGGAGTCTGTTGTTATATTTTAGTTATGTTTTTTTTTTTTTTTTTTTTTTCATATATAAGAAACAATGGCCTGTGGTTTTGCGGTTTTAATTTTGATTTTGTATTTTTATAAAATTTAAAAATCTTAAACGGTTTCACGGTTTTGGTTTTGGTTTTGGTTTTATATATGTTTCACAATTTTGGTTTTGGTTTTGTATAAAACCGAGCTGAACTCAGACCGCGGGCACCCCTAGGCAAAAGGGACCTTGTCAACCAAAGTTATACTCTTCTGGGGAACAGTACTCCGGAAATTAAATCTTGAATTTAATCCTGAATGCATCAGATCGATATATATATTGAATTTAATCCTGGTTCGGACACACCTTACCGTATAACAAAAAAACAAAAAAAAATATGTGTTTGTATATATAATTGGGGTGCATGCGCCATGCAGGTTATGGAAGGAGCAAGAGCACGGGGAGCATCAAAGATTATAGGGGTTGATCTAAACCCTAACAAAGTTAGCAAAGGTAACCAATATCATTAATTAATGTATATAAAAGAATGTGTAATTAATAAGCAGAATCAATTACTTGCCCATCAAACAGGTGAAGCAATGGGGATGACCCACTTCATAAACCCTGAAGAACTCGACAAGCCCCTGCATCAGGTAATTAATTACTCAAATAAGATCAACAAATTGAGGTGGTCGGTTTTGAATTAAATTAAAAACGTTTTTTGTGGCAAGTCCATTAAACAATTGCAACTTGTGTTTTAGTACCGCGCATTAAAAAAATTGAAAGGCGCAATACACGCGATGCACTCTCATAATTACATGTAATTGGTAATTTGTAACTAATATTAAATATATATACATGTAACAATACATGCGAGACTAAGAGATTAAATCAAAATTTATGTTTTAAATGAGACTAATAATTTATTACACCTCTATTTTTGGAATTAATCACTAATTATCCTTTAAATTAATTAATAAAAAAAAATTGCAGAAAATTAGGGAAATGACAGGAGGAGGAGTGGATTACAGCTTCGACTGTGCAGGAAACGCGGGTGTCCTCCGGGAGGCCTTCCTTTCCACTCATGATGTAAACCCCCTTCTCTCTCTCTCTCTCTCTCATGTATTATGCGATAAAGATTGAAGTGAAATCATTTAGCTTCCATGTCTGTCGGATTGAGACATGTCATATCCGATGTTAATTACTTTATTTAAGGCTCACGTCTGTTGTTGTCTCCCTCATGTGAATTAACCAAGTCAGGTGTTGAATTGACAGGGTTGGGGGTTGACGGTAGTTTTGGGAATATATCCGTCGCCGGAGACGCTGCCCTTCCATCCCATGGAGTTGTTCGACGGCCGGAGGATCGTCGCCTCTGTTTTCGGAGATGTCAAAGGGAAGACTCAACTCCCTCTGTTTGCGCAGCAATGCATGAATGGGGTCAGTCTCTCTCTCTCTATTCTCTCTCTAATTCTTCATTGATGAAGCAAGTAACTGTTGATAATAATATATGAACAGGTGGTGAAATTGGAAGAGTTTATAACACACGAGCTGCCGTTTAGCAAGATCAATGAAGCCTTCCAGCTCCTAATTGATGGCAAATCACTCAGATGCCTTCTACACCTTTGAATTGGATTAATGTTTTCTTCTATTCCATCACATCTCATACATACATAGATATATGCATGTATGTATATACAACTCTGTTTGCCGTAATCCGGTTGAATAACAAGAAGCGCAGTCATATATTACAGATAAATAAATAAAAGTTTGAGCGAAAAACTCCAACCAGGTCTCTATAGATACATACACATATGCGTGTGTGTGTGTGCAACTCTGTTACTCTAATCTGGCATTGTATGCATACACAATAACAAGAAGCCCAGCAATATAACGCTATAGATAGATAGATAGATAGATAGATATGGATATATAGATGTTCAAACAAAGGCCTCAAAGCTCCAACCAGCTCTCTCTATATATATCAGAAAAGGGGGAAAAAGGAGGGGGGTGGGGGTTACTAAGTAAATTAAGGAGGAGAAGCTCAAAAGGCCGCTGCTGTCTTTACATGTTTTTTTTTTCCGGGGGTGGGGGGGATGGGGGGTTATATTTCATATTTGAAAAGGCAAAAAAGAAAGCAAGAGAGCTGAATCTGATATCAATGGACGGGAAGGCGAGGAGCTCGTGGGCGAACAGGCGTCTTTGATGGGCTCACCCTGTATGTTCATCACACATTCATATTATAGATACATCTATAGAACATATATATACCTTAAAACAAGACATGTAAGTAAGAAGAATGTGTGTGTGTGTGTGAGAGAGAGAGAGAGAGCAGCATATATATACCTAATGGGCAATGAGCCAAGGACCACACCACTGCAGTTGAGAGCAGCAATTGCACTTTCGGCCTGGAACCAATAAATTCAAGATTATGCATATTCATATGATGAATTCACGTAGTAACATCATACACTACAAATGCACACCATTTTCTCTGATTTCAATTCAAAAATTAAAATAATAAAAGAAAATAAAAACCACTCCTTTTTAAAAGTACTACGCTAGACTCCTAGATAATTCATTTGAGTTTCTTTTTTTTCCCTTTCCGAAAGGTGTGTCCGGACCAGCTTACGCACGACTCGGCTAATTACCTCCCTGGGTAATCTTAAGGGTGCACTCCCCTACATCGGCCTAGTGCATTAAGGAGGAGTGCTCTCCTTGCCAAGCGGACTAACACCCTGATTAACAAGGAAATGGAGCACCTCCCTTGCCAACCAGACTAACACCTCTTGGGTCATTTGAGCTTCTATTGAACCACAAACATTTGAAAAGAAAATACATCCCTTTTTTATCAATTGTAAAATTGAAATTAACTTTCAGGGTTTTCACACTTTGCACCCTTGAAATTTGACCATTATTATTTCACTTTGATCTCCATAGTTGCAATTTGAACACATAAATACCCTAAAGGTCTGTAATCCTCCCACTTTAGTCCGTCCAAATCATTAACTCCGATACAATTTTGGATGACAACCAATCAAATTGAAACTATGAGAACCAAAGTGAGATTTGGGTCAAACTTCAGGGGTAGAAAGTGTCAAAACGTCTTAACTTTCTCGATGAAGAGTTCAAAATGGATCACACCAAAATCCAATTCTATATCTAAATAGAAATTGATGGCATTATCAATCTATATCTATATAATAAGATAGCTCTGTATTAGCAAAAACAAAATAACAAATCATCTCAACAATTATCCTAAGAGAAACGTTGTTCAATAATTTTTTAGTTGTCTAACTTCATTTAGTTTAGGTCATTATCATTCGTTCAAAGCACATATACAGGCACACGAGTGCGCGCGCGCGCGCACATATATATAAAAAGAGTACCTGCACAAATTCGACAAAAGCAATACGAGTAGAATGATGATAGTCTCCAAGCAGCCTCAAGCGATGAACCTAAATCACCCATTAATACTTCTTTCAATACCAATGCTTTGAATTATATATATACGTGTGTGTTGTGTGTATACATTGTATATGTGTGTATATGTATAAGTTAAGGGAAAGTAATCACAGACCTCTCCACAAACCGATTCGAAAAAGAGCTTGACGTCAGCTTGGGTAACCTACAAACACAAACAAAGGAGAATTTCAGAGTTATACACAACAGGAATGACCAAGGCATGGCACTGTTTGGTAACGTTTTTTCTTTGACTTAGTCCATTGATCTCTTATAATATACAATTGAAAAAACAAAAACCCAATAATTTCTGCTTTTCGAAAAAAGTACTTAAAAATAGTGTTTTTATTTTAAAAAAAGTACTTATTTTGTGTTAAAAAAACACCCTACTTTCAAAATTAAGTACTTAAAAACCAAATGTTACCAAACGGTGCTTGAGTAAATCAAACTCAAAGCTGATAAAGCACCTTTTTGTCGATATTTGTACAATAAATAGTTCTTGCACACATTTGCCGTTCATCTTCAGTCTGAAAATAAATAAATAATTAATTAATTAAATAAAAAAGTTTAATAGTTTTATAAGAAAATTAGTAACGATTAATCTCACCCTAGGCAAAAACGTGGGGTTAACAGGTGCGATTGCTGTTTTAGAGGGCAGAACCCTCACAGGGTAGAACCCTAGCATGGTTCCAGCCAGATTTAGAGCAGCCCGAGCACCTTCTGCAAAAACCAAAACCCTAATAATTTGCAAAAAGCTAAAACACAACAATACATAAACAAATGGATTTGCATTCACCGAATAAACCATTTTTAATTTTTTCTTAAATAACTTTACCCTCATCAGTAAACTCGACAAAAGCAAAACGTAGTACAGAATTAGGGTCTCCACATACACGGCAATCAACAACCTTCAAAAGCACCAATTGAATAAAAAAGGAAATCAATAAATCGTTTGAATTAGCCAAACAGGGCATTAGCAATTTAGGATATGAGCAAGAGGAAACACTAGTACCTGGCCACAACTCAGAAATAGGGCAGCAAGCTGCTCTTCAGTGATCTGTTTCCAAAAGGGCAAGAAACAAAAAAAGAATCCATTAAGCCCTGTTTGGTTGTCGTTCAATTCGCCACCATTTTACGATTAGCCAATTCGCGTTTTGGGCGTAAAGGATAAATAAATAAAAAAACACCCATATTGGCTATCTGACCGATTTTGGTTTCATTTCGAAGCACACCAATAAGCCATTGAAAACAACACAAGATATAAGTCCCGTTTGGTTGTCTTTCAATTCACAAATTTCACCATATTTTGTTCTAATTTAGATGTTTAAATAGAACACTACATAAACTAAGCTAAAATGATTGTATGCAATGGAGAAATGTAGTTAGAATCGATTATATATACCTGATGATCAATTTCAGAGACATAAACTGTCCTCCTAATTACATCTTCCTGCTGAGCCATGCTTGTTCTGCTGTTCAACCTTCTTTTCCATTGATTATAATTGTTTTTCTTCTGAAAAACCCACAATCATGAACAAGAATTAATGATTGAATTATGCCTTAACAAGTGAAAAAACAGAATTATAAGCAGATGAAACTAAACAAAAACAAAAGGCAGATAAAATTGGAATTACCCATCGGCCCAAGTTTCCATTCGCGTTAATGTTTCTGATGTTAAATCCTCCGTTGGTTCCATTGTTAGTCAGTGAAGGAGGTACGAATTCTTCAGCCATGGGATTCAGCTTTGATAGCATTTCCTCCAGCTCTCTCATGTCTCGATTGAAGCTTTCTCCGTCATCGCTGCTCCTCTGCAACTCCCCACCGTCGGATCGATGATGGTGGTGGTTCGCCGCAGCACCCATTTGCTGCAGATGTAACTGGGACCTGGTGCCGGTGCTCACGTGGGCCGGCGGCGCCTGGAACTGATGCATCTCCATGTAGAGAGCGTGGTCGTTTGGGTCTCGAAGGTAAGAGATGTTGCCGCCGCCGCCGTTGGAGTTGAAGCTCCGGTCAACCATCGGAATCGGAGTTCTAGACTGATCGTTCTGGGTAGTCGTCGTCTTGGGTTGAGCTTGATCGGAGCTGTGAACACTCGATTGCTGTGAATCAGCATCCAAATCCGACCCAGCATTCTCAACAACAGCCATTGTTGACCCACCAAAAAACCTCGATCGATCGATCGATCAAGCAAAGCCTAATACCCTAGACCCCAAAAAAGTACAAATTACAACAAACTTAAGCATTTATGTAAGATTTAGATGGATGATCGAAACAAACCTTTGTGAAGTGAGACTTTAAATCGTCTCCATCGAAGGGAAACAAACGACCTCGAGATCACTGCGGAGAACACGAAATTGGAAACTGCTCTGTCGAGCCCAATTTTAACTGAGAAGAAAACAAAAAGATTATCGAACAGAGACCAGTTTGCTTTTTCCATTTTTTTTTTCCATTGAAATGTTTTTTATTGATTTTTCTTTTTCAGAATTTGGACACAATTTTCGATGGATTTTTGTTCCTTAATTTAATCGCATCATCAACGTCGTCATGACTGGCTAGAAAAATGTTTTTTGTTTTCCTTAAATAAAACGTACTTTTTTTTTTTTTTTTTGTCATGAATAAAACATACTTGGAGTGTGCTAAATGTAAATAATTAAGCAGAAATAATTTTTGCATTGACACCCCTACACTTACCAAATATGTCATTAGGACCCAATTTTGGGGCCGGGATGTCAATAATATAATCTTTTGTGGCCCTTAAATTTGAGAAGTTTCAAATTTTGTTTGTGTATATATATATAGATATATATTTATTATACTAGTGGATTATAAATTAAATCTATATGTAAAACCTAAAATTAAAAACTTAAATTTGAAAATAAATGAGAGCCGATAAAACAAATTTTCTTCATTTTTCTTCATTTCACTATTTATTATTTTATTTAAATGAGTTCAAATATTATACTTATTCTTAAATATAGGAATTTGAGTGAATTTAATTGTTATTTATAATTCAAATAGTGGTTTCAAGAATTTAAATTTTTTTTTTTTTTATATTTGAAATAATGAGATTTCCATTTTGAATACAAGACAAATTTTAAAATAAATAATAAAAAATCATACTAGATTTTTTAATGTAAAAAAAATATTTTTCTCTTTTTATATTTTTTTATTTCTCATATAAGTGTTTATAAAAATAACGAAAAAAAATTAGATTTCTTTTTCATGCAATATTTCATATTCGTGAGTTAAAAATGATATTTATATGTAAAACCTAGAAGCCTAAACTTGATAATGAATGACGACCCATAAAAATATTTTTCTTGATTCTCCTTAATTTCTCTATTTATTATTTTATTTAAATGAGTTTAAATATTACTTATTCTTAAATATTGGAATTTGAATGAATTTAATTTTTATTTATAATTAATATAGTGGGTTTAAAGAATTTATAATATTTTTTTATACTTGAAATAATGAGATTTCCCTTTTAAATAAAAGACAATTTTTAAAATAAATAATAAAAAATCATACTTGATTTTTTTAGTGTAAATAAATATCTTTCTTTTTTGAACTTTTTATAGTTTTTATTTCTCATATAATTATTTATAAAAATAATGAAAAAATAATAGATTTATTTTTTACGCAAAATTTTATATACATGTGTTAAAAATGACATCTATATGTTGAATCTAAAATTGGAAGTCTAAAAAAAATGGATTTCTTTTTTATTCAATATTTCATAATTAAAAATGACATCTATATGTAAAACCTAAAATTGGAAGCCTAAACTTGAGAATGAGTAGGAGCTCATAAAACCATTTTTCTTGATTCTCTTTAATTTCTCTTTCTATTATTTTATTTAAATTAATTTTAATATTATACTCATTTTTAAATATAGGGATTTGAGTGAATTTTATTGTTATTTATAATTAATATAGTGGGTTTAATGAACTTAAAAAAAAAAATTATACTTGAAATAATGAGATTTCCCATTTAAATAAAAGATAATTTTTAAAATAAATAATAAAAAATCATACTAGATTTTTTAATGTAAAAAAAAATGTTTTGAACTTTTTATATTTTTTATTTCTTATATAAGTGTTTATAAAAATAATGAAAAAAAAATAGATTTTCTTTTTACACAATATTTCATATATGTAAAATCTAAAATTGAAAGTCTAAACTTGAGAATGTGTGAGAGTCCATAAAACTATTTTTCTTGATTCTCTTTAATTTCTCTATTTATTATTTTGTCATTTTTAATCATTTTCTCTTTCCAAAAAATTGAAGGAAGTAGATGTATGTGTTTCTGTGATTAGTATGCATTACTTTTCTTAATAATTTATTATGTGTTCTGTCTTGGTGTTATATGAGTACAATTTTGATTTGCCAATTATTTGTTGCAAACCAAGTAGTTTTGGATGTACGAGTATTGATAAGGTAATAATTTTATTTTTTATTTTTTTCCCGTTTTGCATGGGAAAGGGTATCATAAAAATAAGGTTTACTCTGTTACTTAAAATAAGTTATATTGTTTAAGACATTATTTTATATATTGCGAAAATTTAAGGGTACAATTGAATATTTGTTTATTTCAAAAGAGATAAAAATATATGTTTTCTTATATAATTACATTTTTATTTGTTGTTGTAGAAGAAACATTTTTAAGGATTACTTAAATAAAACTCATGCCAAAAGTACAAAAAACTCATCATTCCAAATTTGTCTTTATTTTATAGGTATAATCTTAATGACAAGTTTCACTAAGATAGTGGTAGCGAGAAACGAAGATAACGGGGGTGGCAAAAAACGAAGTTGGTTGTGGCGAAAAATGAAGATGGTGTTGGCAAAGGAAGAGGAAAAGGGGACCGTGACAACGATAAGGTGCACAAGGCGAAGAGCGTATAAACATTGTTTTATTTAGTTGGTGCTACTTTTTTTTAGAGGAGTTAGTGCTATTTTTTTTTTAATAATACCCACGAACAATATTTTATTTAGTCGGTTATTAAAAAGTCGTCTGATTTTGAAAGTGGAGTTGTCGAGGAAAACACTTCTTATTTTTTGTTGGGAGTGTGCAAAGGTAGGCTAGTTATTTGTAAAGATCATGAAACATAAACAAGAAAGAGAAACGATAACTGAAAAATATAGCCGACCAAATCCAATTACAAAAACTTTTAATTTCTTTAAAATGATAGAAAAAAAATGAAACATTATTTTAGTTCAAATTAATTGCACATTTTTACTAAAATTTGATATTTTTCTTACCTCCTACAAATACAAAAATAAATTCGCAATTATACATCTCTTTATGTTCAACTAAAATTTCATCATTCATTCAAATATTAAACAATACCCTCAATTTAAACACATAAAACTAAAATGTTCAAATATTAATTGAAAATAATTATTGAAAAAACTCTAAAATATTTCCAACAGTCTCGATAATATATAGTTATCTCATAAAAATAACATACAAAAATTCACTAACTAATATAAAATATCTTGTCAAACAAAATAAATACAAAATTAAATTTACACAATCAATTAAAATACATATTCAAATTATTCCAAAACACGCTCTCAGCGCGGTCTAAAACTAGTATATATTAAAAAGGTAATTTTTCTATGAACCCAATAATTAAATACACTTTTTAAATCTAGAAAAAGTTCATTTATTAATTTATAAATCACGTTCTATTAATCAAATATTTTTAAAAAATATATAATTTTAGAAAAATAAGGGGAGAGAGGGGTGGTAAATCATGTAAACAGGTCGTGTTTCGTGTTGTGTCATGGTCTGACATGAACACGATAATACGAAACACGAACATGACACGATAAGGTATCGTGTCAGGTTACCTAAACACAAACACGATACGATAATTTTTCGTGTCACACGATAACACAAAACTTATTAGGTAAACACGACACGATAACAAGTCACAATAAACACTTGTTCTACCTATTACATATTAAACACCTATTAACACATTTAAAAAAATAAAAATAATTATACAAGATCAACAAAAACAAATCAAACAATAAAAAATAAAAATAATAAAAAAATCCATCATTTAAATAGATCAAAACAAAACAAAAATATTCGTCAATACAAACATTATTAGCATGAACACAAACAAATATAAATTGTCAACAAATCCATAATACAAATCATAAACAACTTTTCAAACACTTTACTCTTGTACAACAAAAAAAAAATAGAATGACAATTTATAATATCATTATTCAATTATACATAACAAAATGCAAGAAAAAAAAATAATGAACCTGAATAATGGTAGAGCATTGAGTGGATGCTTTTCATTTGTTAATATCCAAATTCAAGATGTCTTCAGTGAGTTCCTCTAATCGAACCTTTGCAGTTTCTGCATTTAAATTATCATATAAAAGATATTAGTAACAATTTTATAAACACAAGACAAATATAAACTCAATTTAAATATAATGAAAAATAAATGAAAAAAATACAAAAGATTACCGATAGCCCCAAATAACCAATCTTTTGAGCAAAGTAAAACTTCGACTGTTTCAGGTTTGAGTGCACTTCTACATTGGTCAAATTACTCTTCCACTTATACTAAATGCAGATTTGGAAGCAACAGTAGAGACAGGTATGCTCAACACATCACGAGCCATGGAAGAAAATTCTGGATAACGAAATTCATTTGCTTTCCAAAAGGCCAAAATATCCAGTTTCACATTTCGTTCCATTCTACGCTCATCCAAGTACAATTCTAATTGATTTTTTTGGGAACCCAAACCGAACTCATGACTTTAGAATGAATCAAACTCCTATAATTAAAATTCAACAAAACAATCACGTCAAAATAAAATTAATTAATAATTTACTTTTCAAACATAAATCTAATCAACATTGATATATGGGAATCTGGTAAGGGATGTCACGGGGTCAAAAGTTCACCCAGTTATAGAAGAGCGGCCAGAACGAGGGCTAAAAACCCCTCAGTACCGAGCTGGGGTGTCCTCTAGCCGAACTGAGGGTAGTCGCAGTGAAGAAATCAGGACCGACGAGCTAAAGTCTGACCTCCCGAATTGACGATCTGTGGCACCCTTTGCTCACCACCACGACACTTAGGAGTTCGCCAGGCCGTTGTGAGGCCATGGCCCATGGGCCTCCAGTTGTGGGCTCAAGAGCCAGCCCAGATGATTAGAGGGCTGACCTGTCTGCTCATTGGTTGTCCAGCAGATTAGGCTAATTAACCTGAGCTGGCCCCTAATTTCGCGGCACTAATCAAGTACTGGCGCCTATAAATACACCGGGGCATCCACTGCCCAACGGTATGTGACCACTATTGAACTCAATCTATATTTTCAGCCCTCCACTTCGGAATACTTATCCTCACGCCGGAGGGACTTATTGGGAATAACCCCAGTGGGTCTTTGTGCAGGTACCGTGTACAGAAGAGTGGAGCTCTGCTCGGAGTCCGTCACCACCCCTAAACTCAACTTGCTATTGCATTGCTGGCCGCCCCGTGCCTCAAGTATCCCCCCGGACCATACTGTTGACCAGCAACCACTTTTTGGCATCAACAGTTTGGCGCCGTCTGTGGGAACGCACTAAAAGCTTCTCTTGGTTGTCAGCTCCCCACAAGGTTAAGATTTGATGATCACAAGGTCTAGGAAGGAGATCCGCCAGGCCGACCAAGCGCCTGCCACTAGTAGCAATCCGCCTCCCATATCCGTGCAGGATATGTCTAGAGCTCCCAGGTCGGATCCTCCGGGGCCCCTTGCGGAGGGGATCCGCCTGTCCGCCATCCCGCCTTCCGGGCTGAAAGGTCCGGCTACTCGACAAGCCACCCAAGTGGGGCCTATCTCCCCAGAGCAGCTTGTTGGGCAGGCCTCTAGGGTGCCTGAGGCAGCCCGCGTCGATCTTTTAGAGCGCCAGCTCGGTGAATTCCAAACCTTCTTCCAGATCGTCTTGGCCCGCCTGTTGCCGGTCCCCCTAATGGATCTTCCTACAGTCCAAGTTGCGAGCAAGGAAGGTCGGGCATTCGTGGGTGAAGAAAATATCATCCGTACCGACGGACGCGACCCGCCGTCTCGGGCTCGCAACGTTTATCAGAGAAGAGTGGAGGTGGCACCCCATGAGATCTCGGGATCTCCGTCGCCACCTCCACCACGCCGAAGGAGAGGCGACCGATCCGACTCACCTCCCGCCCATAGCGATACCGTGTGGTCCGACCATCACCCCCGTCACTATCGGGAGGTCGATTTACATTTCCCACCGCGACAGCTCCCGCCTCGGGCCGCTCTCAGTCAAGCTCAGGCCCAGCCGGGAGCTGAGATGGTGGTGGAGAGACGCTTAGCCAACATAGAGGCGGCCCTGCAACAAATCCGGGGAGCCAGGGGCCCGCTTGGGCTTCCTTCGGAGGTGAGATCTCCTTTCATCAATGAAATTCTGGAAGAGCCCTTGCTCGCGCGGTACACCCATCCTCAAATGGTCCTCTATGACGGTGTCACTGATCCGGCTGATCACCTGTCCATCTTCAAGTCGTATATGGATCTATACACCGCCTCGATAGCCATGAGGTGTAAGGCATTCCCCCTCACCCTCACAGGGGCCGCCGAGGCTTGGTTCCGAACGTTGGCACCAGCTTCCATCTCCAATTTTCACGAGTTAGAATTACTCTTCCTGTCACGATTCAGGCGATCGCGACGTAGGCCAAAAATCATGGCTCACATCCTCGCGCTCCAACAATTACCCGATGAGTCACTGGGGGATTATGTGGAGAGGTTTTACAAAGAGATCATCGGGTGTGATGAGCTCAGTGATGTGGTCGCAATGAGTGCATTCATCGATGGCCTGAAACATCGATGCCTCATGTATGACCTATGTTCTAACTCGGCCCCTACCTTGGATGTTGCCCTGGAGAGGGGCATGAGGTTCTATAATGCGGATGAGCGGGAAGCAGCGAGGAAGGACCAAGGAGGCGGTCACAAGAAGAAAGGAAAAGCAGAAGAAGGGCCGAACAAACACCATGGATCCAAAAGGCTACAGGCGGAAGGGAGGCTGGGGCCGTTGCTCGGAGATCGGAAACCGTTTCCATCCCAGGGAAACCGCCAGCAGAACTACACGCCTCTCACGGTCTCGGTGGCCACCGTCCTAGCTGAAAATACAGGGAGGGATTTTTTCCCTCCCCCTCCTACACCCAGCGAAAAACCGATGGGGAGGTCTATGGACAAATACTGTGAGTTCCGCAAGGACCGGGGACATTCCACCGAGAATTGTTTCCGACTTCGGGAAGAAATTGAAGCCCTCATTAGCAGAGGGTACCTAGGACGTTATGTTTGAAGGGACGCCCGAGCTCCCAAAACAGAGGAGCGCGATCCCCGCGAAGAACATAGGGGTCGCAGAAGAAGAAGAAACAGAAGTCACCCCCCTCCTAGGTCGGATGCAGGGAGGGATGATGACGAGCACAAGATTGATGGCGAAATTAACGTCATCCACGGAGGATTGGGCCTTGGGGGAGAGACCCTCTCATCCAAGAAGAGATACGAGCACAAAACCAAAAGGAAGGTGAGCGAAGATGTCTTCACGGTCAGCACGGTAGACGCTGAGGAGCACAACGTTATTTCATTTAGCGAGGCAGACCTGCGGGACGTGCACGTGCCCCACGACGACGCCCTTGTCATCGTGGCGATCATCCATCACTACAAGATGGGACGAATCCTGGTCGACGGTGGTAGTTCCGCTGATATTATCTTCAAATGGGCATTTGAAAAAATGAGCGTGGATCTCAGCGTAGTAAAACCATCGACAGCCCCCTAATCGGTTTTGGAGGGGACGTTGTGAACGCCGCCGGGTGGGTCTCGCTTCCTGTGACAGTCGAGGCCCATCCACGGACCTCCACTGTTTGAACCGAATTTCTGATCGTGGACAGGCCCTCGCCCTATAACGCAATCATGGGTCGACCTACAGTGGCTGTCCTTAAAGCTGTCTGTTCCCCATATCACCAAGCGATGAAGTTCTCCACTGAGGGAGGTGTGGGAGTTGTGAGGGGCGACCAAGAATCTTCCCGGTCTTGTGCGCGGAGGGCGTTGGAAAGAAAGAAATAGCAATCACAGGTGGAGCCAGAGCTCAGAGATTCCGAACTCATGGCTCTGAGCCGGGGGCTGGAGCCTGTGCCCATCGACGATCCTAGAGAAGAGGAGGCTGGCCCCCGACCTCACGAGGAACTGGAAGAGGTTTCTGTACACGTAACCATTGAAGAGCGAACTGTTAGAATCGGTTCTAGTCTCCCGTCCGAACAGAGGGATGAACTCATTCAACTGTTCCAACGCAATTACGACATCTTTGCCTGGTCCCATGACGAGCTGCCAGGTGTTGATCTGAACGTGGCGATGCACCGCCTCCATGCTGATCCACATCATCCTTCCGTACGGCAAAAGCGATGGAAATTTCATCCACAACGCCAGAAATTAATTGAAGCAGAGATGGATAAGTTGATCAGCTCTGGCGTTGTTGAAGAGGTCAAATTCCTGGATTGGTTGGCGAATGTGGTCTTGGCCCCCAAGGCTGGCAACAAGTGGCACCTCTGTGTTGATTTCAAAGATCTGAATAAAGCCTGCCCGAAGGACTTCTTCCCCCTACCTCGAATTGATATCGTCATAGACGCCACTGCGGGACATGAGCGCCTGAGTTTCCTCGACGCTTATGCTGGGTACAATCAAATTCCACTATTCTCCCTCGATAAGAGCAAAACATCGTTCATCACCGATAGGGGTACATACTGTTACAAAGTAATGCCATTTGGCTTGCGCAACGCCAGAGCCACTTATCAACAGCTGGTGAACAAAATGTTCAAGGAAGAAATCGAACGGACAATGGAGGTTTACGTTGATGACATGTTGGTCAAGAGCTCGAAAGACCTTGATCACACACAACATCTCCACGACTGCTTCGAGAAGCTCCGAGTCCACCGCATGAAGCTCAACCCAAACAAATGTACTTTTGGAGTTTCTGCAGGGAAGTTCCTGGGGTACATGGTCTCCCAGCGTGGCATCGATGCCAACCCCGATCAAATACATGCAATCCTTGGAATGGCCTCTCCTAGGAACAAGAAGGAGGTACAGATGCTGACGGGGAGACTCGCAGCACTCAACCGCTTTATATCCCAAGCGTCGAAAAAGTGTTTGCCATTCTTCAAAGTGCTAAGGGGCAGCGGCAGTTTTGGGTGGACGGACGAGTGCGAGTCAACTTTCCAAGTACTCAAGAACTATCTGTCCTCCGCTTCTCTGCTCAGCACATCGAAGGAGGGGGAGACCCTTTACCTGTATATTGTCGCGTCTGCAACAGCGGTGAGCGCTGCTCTTGTGAGGGATGACGCCGGGGCCTAGCATCCAGTCTTTTACTTTAGCAGGGTCTTCTCGGATGCCGAAACGAGGTACACTAGGTTTGAGAAACTGACGTATGCCCTGCTGGTGGCTTCTCGGAAATTGAAACAATATTTCCAAGCACACCAGATCGTCGTCCTCTTGGACTAGCCAATAAGACAAATTTTACATTCACCAGACATCTCGGGGCGGTTGATGAAGTATAGCCTTGAGCTGGGTCAGTTTCATATTGAGTATCACCCTAGGACGGCCATTAAGGGTCAGGTCCTAGCAGATTTCATCGCTGAGCTCACATTTTCCGAAGACCCCGAACCGCCCACCGCTCAACCAGAAGCAAGAAGGGTGGGAGAAAGGGAGGTGCAGGGTGAATCCAGCCCAGGTAACGGTCTGATGACATGGAAGTTGTTCACTGATAGATCGTCCAACACCAGCGGTTGTGGAACAGGAATGGTGCTCGTTGCCCCAAGCAACGAGGAAGTTGAGTACGCCCTGAGACTGGGATTTAGAGCAACTAATAACGAGGTGGAGTACGAGGCTCTGCTGGCCGGGCTCTGCATGGCCAGAGAATTTAATGTGACGACGCTGTCCGTCTTTTGCGACTCACAGCTGGTCGTCAGCCAGGTCAATGGGAGAGTACTTGGCGAAAGACCCTAGTATGACTGCGTATCTTGAGAGAGTCAAGACACTGATGGAGGAATTCGAAGAAATCAATGTATCCAAAATACCGCGGGAGGAGAATCGGCATGCCGATGCCTTGGCAAACCTTGCCTCGGCAGTAGCGTTAACCTTGAAGCGAAGTGTGCCAGTTGAATATCTCGATGCTCCGAGCACAACAGCGTCTGATCATGTGGCTCCGATCTGTGAGCTTAATAACCGTCCCACTTGGATGGAAATTGACCCCATCCGTAAATATCTGGAAGACGGAACGCTTCCCGACGAACGCAACGAAGCAAGAAGGATGTGATACAAGTAAGCCAGATATTGCATTCTGGACGGGGTCCTGTATCGGCGCTCCTTCTCTGGACCATACTCACGGTGCTTACGGCCGGAAGAGGCCGACTATGTAATGAAAGAGACCCATTAGGGAATCTGTGGCAATCACTTGGGGGGCAGGGCCTTGGCTAACAAACTCCTCCGCCAAGGTTATTTTTGGCCCAAAATGTTAGAAGATGCGAGTAAGTTCGTTAAAAAGTGCGACAAGTGCCAACGCTTCGGTCCCTACCCTCATCTACCGCCAACGGCCATGGTGCCCATGGCGAGTCCGTGGCCTTTTGCCCAGTGGGGAATCGATTTGTTAGGCCATTTTCCACAGGCCACTGGTCAAAGGAAGTTCCTCGTGGTCGCTATCGACTACTTCACCAAGTGGGTGGAAGTCGAACCCCTGGCCCGCATTACCAAGGAAAAAATCCGGGACTTCGTCTGGAAGTCCATGGTGTGCCGGTTCGGGATCCCGAGGGTAATCGTGTCCGACAACGGCACTCAATTCGACAACGACTTGTTTATTTCTTTATGCTCCGGCTTGGGAATCCGAACACACTTTGCGTCTCCTGGTCATCCACAAGCTAATGGACAGGTAGAAGTCACGAATTGGACGGTTCTACATGGTTTAAAGACCAGGCTTGACAAAGCCAAAGGGAGGTGGGTGGAGGAACTTTACCCGGTCCTCTGGGTATACCACACCACCTCCCGGACCCCGACTGGTGAGACGCCGTTCGCAATGACTTTTGGGTCCGAATCCGTAATTCCTACGGAAATTGGGTTACCTACCTTCCGAACATCATCTAATGGACGGGACCAACAGACGAACGACGCAATGCTGGCCCTTAACCTGGACCTTTTAGAAGAACGGCGGGAGAACGCTCGAGTGTATCAGGCAGCATACCAGCAACGGGCAGCTCGATACTATGACAAAGGGTACGACCACGGTATTTTAACGTTGGAGACCTAGTCTTCAGGATGGTAACTCTCGCGACAAAGGAGCCAAATACAGGAAAGTTGGCCCCCAGCTGGGAGGGACTTTATCGCGTGATAAGAATTGCAAGGCCGGGTATGTATGAACTCGAGATTGAGGAAGGCGTTTCGCTTCGACACCCATGGAACGCTGACCATCTCAAACGATACCACTATCGAACTGGGGTCATTTTGTAATCGTTTCATCTATATACCACTAAGTATCAAGTATTTTGACGGTAATATAATGACTTTGTTGCTTAAACGGGCCTTCCAACGCAGTAGGGTGCTCCTACTACAGGCTGGGAGGGCAGGGTAATTGTAACCCCGACAATTAATCGCCAAGGTGGTGCCATAACATCTTTAAAGATTAGAAGCGTTGCGAATTGAGGACCGTAAGGACTTGACACGAGTGCATAAAGGTGGGGGTTGTGAATGTGTAAGGGTTTGCAATCTTATCCCGAACATTCAAATAGGAAACAAGTGCTCAATTTTTTTATTTTTATTTTTTTTGTATTCCATTTCGTCAAAATAAACAAGGGCTTTACAACGGTGGGGTTCTAGCCCGTATTCCAAAACAAAAAAAAAAGGGGGAGGAGGGGGAGTACGTACAAAGGGAGTTTCACAAAAATCCAAAAACCAATTTTTTTTTTCTAAGTCTTCAAAAAAGGCCGAGGTGAAGACCTATTCTTCCCCAGAAGCACATTCGACGCCTACAACATCGACATTGGTGTCTTCCTCGGCCTCAGCCTCCTCTTTACCAGCCCTTTCAGCACCAGCTTCGCATGCTGGACCCTCGGCAGCCTCTGCAACTGGCCGCTCCACCGCCAACTCGCCGTGTTGGGGAAATTCCATCCTAACACCCGAACTGTCGAACTCCGGGTAGTGGCGCTGAAGGTAGAGGAGGGTGGCCTTGTGCCCGTCATCTATGAATTCAGCAGCAAGCTCATACTTCAGATTTTCGAATTCCTCGCTGGCTTTATAGCCCTCAACAGCTTTCTGCTCCACCCGACGGATGGCTTTTCCCCTCTGCTGCTCTTCCTTTTTCAATCTCCTCTCCAATTCCTCCACCCTCTTCTCCAGTTGCACCTTCTGCCTCTCGAAGTCGTCCCGTTCTTTGGTTACGAGGATGTGCCTGGCTTGTAGGCCCTGATGGGCCTGGGCGGCAAGCTGAAGGTCATCCATCAGGCGATTCACCTTGGCCTCAGCAGCGTTATTCTCCGACCTCAACATGGCCTCCTCCATGGCACTCTCCGAGATCCGGTCAAAAACCACGGACATTCGAAGCATGCCCTGTGGAAGAAAAAAAATGTTATCATACTTAGAAAAATTTAGCCACGCAATGCAAAGCAAAAAAGTATAAGTGTGAGAAAGTGTTACCGCGAGTTGGTCGCAGATGGCCTGGCGCATCAGGTTGCCAGTGCTCTCCCCCTCCATCAATTATTTGTCATTGGGAGGCGTCATGCGACGGAGATAGCCCGGCATCACCTCTGGGCTCTTCAGCAAAGCACGGTCAATCGGTAGCCCGGTGTTCGCCACCCCAAAGATGGATCCGTCAACCGTCAGCTCGAATGACGCCCCGGGCACAAACTTCGCCCTCTTCGAGGACTTGTGCTTCTTATGTTTTCCCTCGTGGGCTTTTCTCTTCCCCTTGTCAGAACGGAGGGGAGAAGAGTCGCCGCTCAGATTTTGCATGGATTGTCGAGACCCCGATTTGGATTGGGGCGTGTCCCGGATAACCATGCCCGCCAGGGTAGGTGAGTGACTACGGGCTGGCATCCCGAGGGACTGAGTTGATTTCTTCTCTATTTTCTCCGCCCCGGCAGCTTCCTTTGCCTTCTTCTCCAGAAGCACACGTACTGCCATTGCCTTGTCCATAGCTACGATATTTAATAAGATTTTTAGAAATCCTTCCGTCCAGGCCGGCAGCATCCGGTTCTATACAACGATATCTGCGTGAATTAAGCGTAGCATGCGTAAAAATTACCTAATGTGGACAATTGACATAGCAGAAAATTCCTTACCGTTGTCTAAGTCAAGAAAGAAATTGGGGGAGGTTGAGACGTCCGGTGGAGAAAACCAGAATGCTGAAAATAGCTGAGACGCGATCAAAGTGTTTACGTCTTTGAAGGCAGTCCTCAAGACCTTGTCTCTCTGCTCACAAATTGTTCTGCTCGGCTCTGGTCTTTTTTTCTTGGGCGTCTCCTTAGCTGCAGGAAGTCACGGGAACAAAGATATTAGTACATAGACAGTATGTAAAGCCAACTAAACCCAAAAGCTCCCCTTACGGGGCCCCAGCCTTACCAACTTTTCCCCATTCCATCTGGAGGGGGTACCTTCCTTCTTCTTCCAGGTCGGATTGCCAACCGTTCCCTCCGATATAGAAGAACTGGGGCTTCTATCGATGAATGGAAGAGTCCAGGTCCTTCAGGAAAGTCGACCTGGACGAAATGTAACACCACCCAGCGCCCCGGGGGAGTGGCTTAAGGAAGAACAGAGCCCTGAAGAGATCAATGCTCGACTCGAGTCCCTCGGCCTGGAAGATGATGTACGAAGCCACCAGGGCTCTCATGCCATTCGGAGCAATTTGTGACGGACACAAATGGTACTCCTCACAGATGGCCCTGACCCACCAGTGGAGGGAAAATCGAAGACCCGCCTCCAACTGTTTCCTATATACAGTCATATATCCAGCTGGAGGCATACAAGCCCGATCGTCGGGCCCAGGAACAAGTGTCGTGACCTCCTCCAGGATGAAGAACTCACTCCGGCAGGAGAGCACGGCTTCCTTGGTCATGATTGTTTTGATTTTCCAAACCGGACTCGAGGGCGGGACCTTTATGAACAACTTCTCTGGCCCGGCATTGCGCACCTCATTTTCACGAAGCAACTGGGGAATGAAGACGCCGGTGTGGATCTCCACCACTGTGACGGGTTTGGAAGGGACCCCGACCCCAGCGTCAAGTGATGTGGAGGCCTCATCACTCTCGTTGGCACGACTCACCACGAATGCACGGTCTTCCAGGCATGACTGGATAACACTGCTCGTTTCATAGATCCTAGCCATAGCACTCGAGGAGGCGTCTCCCGGAGCGGGGCGCCTTTCCACCCTAAATTGAGGGGAGCTGGCGGACGACCGGTCCGAGGAACCAGACTCCGATCCGTCAGAAGAGCCTGAAGTCGAAAAAGAAGAGTAAGAAGGGGATCCCGACATTCTGTTCGGATACAAATAAGACAACGACAAAAGGAGTACCAGTACCGGGGAGGAAGAAGGGGCTCTGGACTTTGCGAAAATGTCAAATGAATGGTAGGGGCTACCATTTATAAAAGGAAAATGTGCCCAGACGAAAGGTCGCAAAGGCCAACGGCTGGGGATGCCTTGGTTTGCACGCCTCTGCCACGTGGCGCTCATCCAACGATGGTGGAGTGACCTATCACACGACTCAGAAGATGGGGCACGTGTGCCACATTTTGTCACGTGGGAAGGGGGAAGGCTCTCAAACTTCTTACCTTCAAAATTTTCTAAGGCATGGAAATGGCAGAGCTCACGACCCTACGGGCTCTCAGCTCGAACAAAATCAAAAGGGGGAAGGCTCTCAAACTTCCCACCTTCAAAATTTTCTAAGGCATGAAAATTGCCGAGCTCACGACCCTACGGGCTCTCAGCTCGGACAAAATCAAAAGGGGGAAGGCTCTCAAACTTCCCACCCTCAAAATTTTCTAAGGCATGAAAATGGCCGTGCTCACGACCCTACGGGCTCTCAGCTCGGAAAAAATCAAAAGGGGGAAGGCTCTCAAACTTCCCACCTTCAAAATTTTCTAAGGCATGGAAATGGTTGAGCTCACGACCCTACGGGCTCTCAGCTCGGACAAAATCAAAAGGGGGAAGGCTCTCAAACTTCCCACCTTCAAAATTTTCTAAGGCATGAAAATGTCCGAGCTCACGACCCTACAGGCTCTCAGCTCGGACAAAGTCAAGAAGAGGAAGGCTCTCAAACTTCCCACCTTCAAAATTTTCTAAGGCATGCCAAATGGCCGAGCTCACGACCCTACGGGCTCTCAGCTCGGACAAAATCAAAAGGGGGAAGGCTCTCAAACTTCCCACCTTCCAAATTTTCTAAGGCATACGAAATGGCCGAGCTCATGACCTTACGGGCTCTCAGCTCGGACAAAATCAAAAGGGGGAAGGCTCTCAAACTTCCCACCTTCAAAATTTTCTAAGGCATAGAAATGGCCGAGCTCACGACCCTACGGGCTCTCAGCTCGGACAAAATCAATAGGGGGAAGGCTCTCAAACTTCCCACCTTCAAAATTTTCTAAGGCATGGAAATGACCGAGCTCACGACCCTACGGGCTCTCAACTCAGACAAAGTCAAAAGGGGGAAGGCTCTCAAACTTCCCACCTTCAAAATTTTCTAAGGCATGCCAAATGGTCGAGCTCACGACCCTACGGATTCTCAGCTCAGACAAAATCAAAAGGGGGAAGGCTCTCAAACTTCCCACCTTCCAAATTTTCTAAGGCATGCGAAATTGCCGAGCTCACGACCCTACGGGCTCTCAGATCGGACAAAATCAAAAGGGGGAAGGCTCTCCAACTTCCCACCTTCAAAATTTTCTAAGGCATGGAAATGGCCAAGCTCACGACCCTAAGGGCTCTCAGCTCAGACAAAATCAAAAGGAGGAAAGCTCTCAAACTTCCCACCCTCAAAATTTTCTAAGGCATGGAAATGGCCGAGCTCACGACCCTACGGGATCTCAGCTCGGACAAAATCAAAAGGGGGAAGGCTCTCAAACTTCCCACCTTCAAAATTTTCTAAGGCATGGAAATAGTTGAGCTCACGACCCTACGGGCTCTCAGCTCGGACAAAATCAAAAGGGGGAAGGCTCTCAAACTTTCCACCTTCAAAATTTTCTAAGGCATGAAAATGTCTGAGCTCACGATCCTACAGGCTCTCAGCTCAGACAAAATCAAAAGGGGGAAGGCTCTCAAACTTCCCACCTTCAAAATTTTCTAAGGCATGGAAATGGCAGAGCTCACGACCCTACGGGCTCTCAGCTCGAACAAAATCAAAAGGGGGAAGGCTCTCCAACTTCCCACCTTCAAAATTTTCTAAGGCATGGAAATGGCCGAGCTCACGACCCTACGGGCTCTCAGCTCGGACAAAATCAAAAGGGGGAAGGCTCTCAAACTTCCCACCCTCAAAATTTTCTAAGGCATGAAAATAGCCGAGCTCACGACCCTACGGGCTCTCAGCTCGGAAAAAATCAAAAAGGGGAAGGCTCTCAAACTTCTCACCTTCAAAATTTTCTAAGGCATGGAAATGGTTGAGCTCACGACCCTACGGGCTCTCAGCTCGTACAAAATCAAAAGGGGGAAGGCTCTCAAACTTCCCACCTTCAAAATTTTCTAAGGCATGAAAATGTCCGAGCTCACGACCCTACAGGCTCTCAGCTCGGACAAAGTCAAGAAGGGGAAGGCTCTCAAACTTCCCACCTTTAAAATTTTCTAAGGCATGCCAAATGGCCGAGCTCATGACCCTACGGGCTCTCAGCTCGGACAAAATCAAAAGGGAGAAGGCTCTCAAATTTTCCACCTTCCAAATTTTCTAAGGCATGCGAAATGGCCGAGCTTACGACCCTACGGGCTCTCAGCTCGGACAAAATCAAAAGGGGGAAGGCTCTCAAACTTCCCACCTTCAAAATTTTCTAAGGCATGAAAATGGCCGAGCTCACGACCCTACGGGCTTTCAGCTCGGACAAAATCAACAGGAAGAAGGCTCTCAAACTTCCCACCTTCAAAATTTTCTAAGGCATGAAAATGGCTGAGCTCACGACCCTACAGGCTCTCAGGTCGGACAAAATCAAAAGGGGGAAGGCTCTCAAACTTCCCACCTTCCAAATTTTCTAAGGCATGCAAAATTGCCGAGCTCACGACCCTACGGGCTCTCAGCTCGGACAAAATCAAAAGGGGGAAGGCTCTCCAACTTCCCACCTTCAAAATTTTCTAAGGCATGGAAATGGCCAAGCTCACGACCCTAAGGACTCTCAGCTCGGACAAAATCAAAAGGGGGAAAGCTCTCAAACTTCCCACCCTCAAAATTTTCTAAGGCATGGAAATGGCCGAGCTCACGACCCTACGGGATCTCAGCTCGGACAAAATCAAAAGGGGGAAGGCTCTCAAACTTCCCACCTTCAAAATTTTCTAAGGCATGGAAATGGTTGAGCTCACGACCCTACGGGCTCTCAGCTCGGACAAAATCAAAAGGGGGAAGGCTCTCAAACTTTCCACCTTCAAAATTTTCTAAGGCATGAAAATGTCCGAGCTCACGATCCTACAGGCTCTCAGCTCAGACAAAATCAAAAGGGGGAAGGCTCTCAAACTTCCCACCTTCAAAATTTTCTAAGGCATGGAAATGGCAGAGCTCACGACCCTACGGGCTCTCAGCTCGGACAAAATCAAATGGGGAAGGCTCTCACATTCTTCACCCCTCAAACACTTAGAGGCAGTGATAATGACCGACCTCACGACCTAACGGACTCTCAGCTCGGCTACTTTCAATAAGGGAAAGTTCTCCAAACTCTCGTTTATCACCACCGCTTCCTTCGTACTGCCGACCTGCCGAACAAAAGAAACTATTTTCTCATCAGCCCAGACTCTACTCTTTACCTTCCATTTTCCAGCCGTTTCTCCCCCCAGGGATCTACGGTGTGCCACTGTTGCATTTTGACCCCGATATCCTCACCTCCTACTACTTACTTGCTCCTTCAAAATCCCGAGGCCGTCACGTTTCACTCCTGCCCTCGGGACTTGGGGGGCAACTGATATAGGGAAATCTGGTAAGGGACGTCACGGGGTCAAAAGTTCACCTAGTTATAGAAGAGCGGCCGGAACGAGGGCTAAAAACCCCTCAGTACCAAGTTGGGGTGTCCCCTAGCCGAACTGAGGGTAGTTGCAGTGAAGAAATCAGGACCGACGAGCTAAATTCTGACCTCCTGAACTGACGATCTGTGGCACCCTTTGCTCGCCACCACAACACTCGGGAGTTCGCCAGGCCGTTGTGAGGCCATGGCCCATGGGCCTCCAGTTGTGGGCTTAAAAGCCAGCCCAGAGGATTAGGGGGCTGATCTATCTGCTCATTGGTTGTCCAGCAGATTAGGCTAATTAACTTGAGCTGGCCCCTAATTTCGTGGCACTAATCAAGTACTGGCGCCTATAAATACACCGGGGCATCCATTGCCCAACAGTATGTGACCACTACTGAACTCAATCTATATTTTCAGCCCTCCACTTCAGAATACTTATCCTCACGCCGGAGGGACTTACTGGGAATAACCCCAGTGGGTCTTTGTGCAGGTACCATGTGCAGAAGAGTGGAGCTCTGCTCGGAGTCCGTCACCACCCCTGAACTCAACTTGCTATTGCATTGTTGGCCGCCCCGTGCCTCAGGTATCCCCCGGACCATACTGTTAACCAGCAACCACTTTTTAGCATCAACAAACATAAAATAATATATCAATACAAATTAAAAATAGTTAAAAATAAATGAGTTACCTTCAATACATCTCAATTTTTCATGCTAAGAAGATTTTTATTGAGGCCGCCTTGGCTACTAGACTTGTTGGGACTGGGTGATGTGATAGAAGACTTGGAAGATTTCATGTATTCATTAAAAAAAATATTCAAACCATCCCAAACACGAGAGAACTCAATCGAACTGCTCTCGTATATCTTTTGGTAGCTAAAATCAACAAATTGGATCTGATACTGAGAATCCAAAATCACAGCAATAGCCAATATTACACTAAACTCCGACCAATATTTCTCAAATTTCTTAAGTATCCGCTTAACCATATTCTCCATATATTCATCATCAGAATTTCTATATTGTTTTAACGTCAAATATGCCATAAAAACTAAAGAAAAGTACAAATTGACTGTAAGATACTTGGTTCTAGAAAATTGATAGGTTATATCATAAAATATGGTCAAGAACTTCCTAATTTTTTCCCCTTTTCCCAATCACTAGCAGAAGGACAATGCTTATAATTGGAATCACTTAATTCTAAATGACGAAATGCATTACGAAAATATATTGTACTATCAAGTATTAAATAGGTCGAATTCCATCGAGTAGGAACATCTTGCCGTAATCCTTTCTTAGGATCTAAAGAGAAAAAGTTCACACATCCCAAGAACTTTTGTTTTCTTACTTGTGATCCCTTGATATATTTCATACTATCATGGATCTTTTCAATGCATGAAGTTATTTATTTTAATCCATCTTGTACCACCAAATTCAAAACGTGGGCACAACACCTTAAATGAAAGAATTTACCCTTAAACAAAAAATAATTTCTCACATTCAATTGACTAGTCAACATTTTTACAAACAAATCATTTGACGAAGCATTATCTAAAGTCAAAGAAAATAATCTATTCCCCAGTCAAACAACAGAGTATAAGCCTTCTCACTTAAACAAACACCATTATGTGGAGGTGGCATGAAGGAAAAACTTATTACTCTTTTGTGTAAAATCTAATCACTATCAATAAAATGAGCCGTAACACATATATAGCCATCAGTAGTAAGGGATTACCACAAATCATAGGTTAAACAAATTCTACTCGGAGCTGTTTGAAGCATGTATTTTGTTTTTTCCTTCTCTTTCTTATACATTTTCAAAAGATCGGCCTTGACAGTGTTCCTAGAGATGTGAACTACATCCTCATTTAAATACGATAACAAATCTCTTATGTCCTGATACTCAACAAATGATAAAGGCAAATCATGCATGACAATGGTAGAAATCAACAACTCATGAAATTTTTCAAGATTAATTACTTAACTTCTCATTGATAATGAGTTTTATCCTTGGCCTAATATCATTTGTTGAATATCGTAAGTTTTAATTTTAGGACAAGTTTTAATGTGATGATTCATATTTTCCGTCCTATGTCTACTATCCCCAACCATTTTTATCCCATATTTGGTTCATTTGCATAATTCTTTACTGTCACCATTCTTCTCATTGATTGATTCAAAATATTTCTAAACCTTACTTCTCTTTACTCTTATACGCTTACCTTTAATGTCATTTTTGGCATTGTCATTCTCTTGAGACTCATTTTCATTTTCAATTTCCACATCAACAATCGGTATATCATTTGAATCCATCTACATATAAAAAAGACATAATTAGAAACAAATTAAAACAAGTTAATGAAGGTATTAGAAAAATAGTCAACAAACCATTTATTCAATTTCTATATTTTTGGAGCAAAATGGGTTAACCAACCACCATTGATTGATTGATTCCATTTCCATATTTTTGGAGTAAAATGAGCTAACAAACCAGCTTCAATCCCTCTGTTGTTGTTATACTGCCTTCTTTCTTCAATATTTTATTCAAAAAATTCAGGTTATTAAATTGAAGGAATAATTTATAAGTGAAAAAATATTAAAATTGGTTAACTAACTTCATTTTGTTGTGTCTGTGCAAAAAAATATTGAAATAGTTTCTAGATACTCATGTTGTGTGTCGAGTCACACTTGAAAGACTCTATGCATATCTTCTCGAGAGTTGAGAATAGTTGTTACCAAGAAGGTTTGAGAGTACTTAGTCTTAAATTGGGCATTCAAATGGTATTCTCAGGGGTGTTTTGTGTTCATTGTCAGTACGTTCAATTTTTTTTTTTTTTTTTTGGAGGGGGAATGAGATTAGCTTCTTCATGTATTCGGGCTATGTTGCGGAATGTAATAACAATAATTATGTTGTAGATGTTTTAGGGTAACGATAATTATGTTGCAGATGTAATAACAATAATTTATATTTTGAAAAACTGAGAACAATAGTTTATGTTCTAAAAAAGAGAGAGAATAAGTACTTGAATAAATTAAGGAAAAAAAGATTAGGCACTGATTCATTATAGATTAATCAATCAAAACAAACAAGAAAATCTACTAAAATTGAAATATTTAGTATTGATAAAACAAAAAACAAAGCATATATACACGGACACTAAGATGGCATTTGGTTAGTGGTTCTATTTTTTTCTTTTACTTCTAAAACCAAAAACAAAGCGGGCTGATGGGCTTTCCACCCATCTAAAAACCTAAGAACAAAAGATGAAAACAATCTGAACAGAGACGACAATTACATCTGCGATGGAATGAATTAGATCTGGTGATTTAAAAACAGAGACGGCGATGAATCAAATCTAAACAGCAGGAGAATAGAGCGTCTTGGATGGGTTTCGTCGTTGAAAAACAGACGACACAACACAACAGTGTCGGCAGACTCTCAACGGCGGATCTAAAGAACAAACATCGGATTGGAGATGAATTAGGGTCAAAGAAGTGAGATGTAGGGTAGGAGATTGAGATTTGTCTTTTGAGAGTGATGAGGGAGATTGAGTTTTCAACGTGAGGTTAAGGTCCTTGAGGACACTTTAGATTTAGGGTTTGGAATACAATATATATAACATGGATGAAATTATAATATTAAATAAAATTGGGATAGTATGTGTAAATTTTTTAGTATATTTTTATTTTATAATAATTTATTAAATTATCGTGTGACCTATTAGATCTCAAGTTATCGTATAATCTGGACACTCGATAATTATTATCGTGTGACCTATTGGGTTATCAGGTAAATCCAATAACCTGATCTGTTTCTTATCGTGTTTATCGGGTCAGACCCGATAACGACTCGTTACCCAATATGCTAAACCCATATCCAATAATTCCGTGTCGGTCTCGTGTCATGTTATCGTGTAAATACCCGTTTTACCAGCCCAGGGAGAATTTGGGTGAAAACAACATTTTGAATTTCCTTCTAAAAAGTATGGTAAAAAAATCATACAAACACTAGGTATATTTTCATTCAATTAAATGCATTTTTTATTTTAAGTACATGTCTCCCATCTTGGTCACAGAACTAAATAAGTGAGGCCCCGTTTGGTTAGTGTTCCCAACCAAATCCAACCCAACCCAACCCAAAAATTTTGGATTTGATTTTTGGGAACGCGTTTGGCAAACACAAGATTCAACCCAACTCAACCCAAAAAATAGGAATTGATTATCAAAATCCTAAAGAAACCAGAAACAAAAAAAATTTGTTTCTTTTTGTGCCAAAAAAACTCAACCCAAAATTCTCAACTTCCGTCTTCATTTACCGGCCGACCACCACCACTAGCCGCCGGCCACCGTCCGGCGACAATCGCCGGTGACCGACCGCTGTCTCCGCCCATCGTCTGGCGACCGACCGCCTTTCGGCGACCTTCCGCCATCTCCGGCCACCGTCCGGCGACCTTCCGCAGCCGCTGGCCACCTCCGGCGACCGTCCCGGCCACCTCCGCAGGCCGTCCAACCACCGGAGTCCAGCCACTGTCTGACACCGCCGCGCCGCCAGTACCGCCGCCAAACACAAAAAATAAAATAAAAATAAATAAATTAATTTTAGGATAAAATCGTTACCAAACACATTCTGTTCTTAGCATAAAACAAGAATTGTCGTTACCAAACGTAATTCTGTTCCCAAAATTCTCAACCCAACCCAATTCAACTCAACCCAACCCATTTCAGTTGGGTTCAGAAAAGTGGAAACACCACCTGAAATTTCAAATATAAAAAGATAAGTGAAAAAGTGAAGATAATAAAATTTGCGCTATTTTTTAGGACAATACAATAATTTTCTGTTTTGTTTAAAGGGGAGCTTTCGAAGTTGGGCATTATCGACTTTAACTTGTAACTAATAACTAATAATCTTACATTTAAGTAGCTTTCATCAAAATATTTGTGTTGTTATTCAATTAAATCTAATTTTTTACCAGGAATGTACCCGCAGGGAGATTTGTCGAAGTTGCACCTCCATTATGAGAATTAATATGATTTTAGGAAGTGATAAAAGTTGGACAAAATTTGAATATGTAGAAGAGTTTATTTGGATAATGGATTTCACAAATTTTGATTAGGATTTTTTTTTTTAGGTATTTCGAAGGGACATGGCAGTGTGTCACGGTCTTAGCTTGTCCAGTGCTTGTTCTTGCACATGGCCGCTTGTCCGTGACCCTTTTCATTTGTTTTCTAGACTAGTTTAGCTTAGATTAGCTTAGTTTAGTTTATTTCTTTCATTTCTTGTAGAAAGACACCATTATGACTCCTCGAGCATAATGATGTCTATTGTGGTCACTTGTATTTTTTTCCGTAAAGTATTATGTGGGAGGACATGCTCTTGAAGTCATTCAAGCCTTTCACACCTTGTAGCCTTTGATATTAATACAATTGTTGTTGTTATTGTAATTGTATTCTTCTCTACATTGCCGGCATGTGTTGTTGTAGGGAAACTCGTTGCTATTGAAACCGCTTCCGCTATTTGAGATCCTCTGATCTTCAGGCTTGCTACTAGGCGATCCCCTAGTCAGCGCCGCACGGTCCACTTTCTAGCCTCAAAAGGCTCGGCCCGTGACACAGTGCACCCCTTGTATTTGGTTAACATTATCTTGATATAAATTTAGTTAAGATAGTGAAATATGTTTTTTTTAATTAATTAATTCATAATTAATAATTATTAATTATCAATAATTCATAACTTAAAAATGATTTTCATGGGATATCTCGTAGCCGAGCCGAGCCAAGCCGGTCAAGTAAAAACAGACTCAACGGACGCTAGTCAATTTCATAATCTGGATTTCACTTCTTCCCTTAGTTCCGCCCTCTCGTCATTTCGCTCCGCGCGAGGGAACCGATTGCGTTCACCGAATTGGGACCTCCGGTTGATTCCACGACTGTTTTCTCAGGCGAGTTGATCGTTGCATCTTTCCTCGTATTGATCTGGTACGTTACCATTCTGGTTTCGAGTTGCATATTCTTCAATTCAGTTTCTTGATATTGCGTTTAGTCGTCTTCAATCTGCAACGCAGTGGAAACCAATGGAAGTTAATTAGTTTTCTGTGGGTTTGAAGTTTGAACCTATTCATCTAAAGTAGACGTATTATAGTTGGAATAAGTTTTTCTGGAATTCGGTTGTCTGGGGACCGCTGAATTAGGGCAGAGAAAAGAAGAGGTATGAAGAGCCGGTCGCACCGGCTTCCCACGTCGGACCCGCCGGACGATTGGGTCAACGGGTCATGGACGGTGGATTGCGTGTGTGGAGTGAATTTCGACGATGGGGAGGAGATGGTTGATTGCGACGAGTGCGGCGTATGGGTTCACACAAGGTGCTCGAGATATGTCAAGAGCGAGAAATCGTTTGCTTGTGATAAATGTAAGAGTAAGAACAGTAGGAATGAGAGCGAGGAGACTGAAGTTGCTCAGTTGTTAGTTGAGTTGCCTACTAAAACATTGAGGATGGAAAATCCGTACTCTTCCACTTGTCCTCCTCGGAGGCCGTTTAGGCTTTGGACTGATGCTCCGATTGAGGAAAGGGTACATGTTCAAGGTATTCCTGGTGGGGATCCTGCTTTATTTGGTGGGTTGTCATCGGTTTTCGGTCGTGAGCTGTGGAAGTGTACAGGATATGTGCCCAAAAAGTTCAATATTCAGTATAAGGAGTTTCCGTTTTGGGATGAGAAACAGGATGTTGGTAAGAAAGCTGATGAAGAGAACGAAAATCCTGTTGATAGAGGTGCTGGTGTTTTGTTTTCATTTTCTAAAGAAAATATCTTGCTTAATCCTGTGGATACAATGGTTGATACAAATGGACAGGTCGAGGAAACCAACTGTGACCAAGCAGCAGTTTTGAGAGAGGCAAAGAAACCAGAAGAGGGGAATTTAGAGGTCAAACCTCCAGAGAATGGCGAGAGTAAAGATAGAAATGTGCTCCTGCCTAGCAAGCGTAAGAAAGAGGACAGACCCAAGGATCAAAGTGCAAAGAAGAAGGCTAAGATTGTTGACAAAGAGGGAAATCATAAGAAGAAGAAGGTCACATATGCTTCCAAAACAGGTGACTTCATGAATTTTGTATTGCTTAGTATGCTTATGTTATGGCTTTTCTTGTATTATTAATTTGTAAAAGTGGTTTTGGACAAGCTCAACTAGCAAATCACATGATTAATTGATTATGCTGACACACACTTTTGGTTTTCATTTATATGATTAGTGTCTCCGATCTCGAGTGATGCAAAGCAATTGGACTTCAACGAAGACAGAGGCCCAAAGGTTGAAACCGTGTGTGCTGAAAATTCAAGAGAAACTGTACCTGCTGATCCACGGTCAGATGATTATCACACAGTGTGTGTTGTTGTTGGTGACCACACCAACTTCCTAGCTTCAAATGATGGGCCTTTCAAATCCTTGTCTTCTGCACCTTCCGGTTATGATGCTTCTACTGAAGTAAGATCAAAGGATGGCAGTGATGGTTTTCAAGTCCCTGTGAGGATAGAAAGTTACCCTACAATTGATGATGGTGTGGCATCATTAAAACAGAAAGACCATGGAAGTGCTTCTACTAAAGAAGAGGTATGTCTGTCTATATTCTTATTAGTAGCACTGGCCAGTATTTCATTCATTTTAGTAGGTAACTCAGCTCCCTCTTTTTTTGATGGAGAACTTCTTTCTCTGTTCACATTGATTGTAGTATTTTTTTTTTTCAAAAAGAAGGTTGATGGGAGGCGACAATTATTGGAAAGATACGATGCCTAAAAGGTTTTACATTTGCAGCATGTCAAGTATAAAATGTGAAAATATTAAGAGAGGCTATAGCCCACCTTTTCCGAGTCATTTTTAGCCAAGTAGCATGGCATGTAATTATGCATGACCCTATGTTAGAAACTATAGTTTTAAAAAAACATAGGAATATAAATGACTTAACTTTTAAAACCTAGGTTGTCGCTTACCCCCCATAGTAACATTTAAACTAGTCGGGGGCTCACAGGTGACGGGAAACATATCGTTGGTCTCAAATGAAACAATAAAAATATTTAAGGCTACACTATATTTTACAAACCTTTTTCTACCATAGATTGAGTGGAGAGTAATATTTTTTTATTGAATGTTGAAAAAGATTATCGACTAACAAAAAATAGTAGATTTTGACTACTATGGTTTAAAAATAATACAATTATTTAGTGTGAAACGTAATTGAGTACAAGTTTATACTCTTAAGAACATTTTTGGTGGGTTGAAAAGGAACAATAACAATAACAAAGTCTTTGTCTCAATAAAGTAGGGTCACCTACATGAATCCATTTGCGCCATGAAGAGATTGTTTAGAGTCATTTCCTCAGTGAAGTTCAAGACCATCAAATCCTTTCTAATCATTTCGTCCCATGTTTCTTAGGCCTCCCTCTCCCTCTTGTAGTACCCTCCACTTGAATTAAATCTAAATCACTTCCTCATTGGTGTTTCTTTGGTTTATTCCGTGCACATGTTGAGAATATGGTAAAAGATTTTCTCTCATCTTCTCCTCAATGGGTGCTATTCCCAACTTGTGTCCAATGTTATGCAAAAAGGCGTTTTTTGGGCGAGCCCAGAGGCCGGGTGTAGTAGAAATGCCCATGCACTATGGGTGGGGTGACATGCTTCTTTGGCATATGCCTGAAACTTTTGGGCAAAGCCTTGCGCGTATAAAGTGGGCAAAGCCCAGGGCTTAGGTCGTTAGCCCAATGTGCCTTTTAATTTATTTATTTTTCAATAAATTAAAATGTTAATTAAAACTATGTTATTTTAAGGTTTTAACTAAGGTTAGCATTTAACATAATTCAAGTTACAATTAGAAAATAATCATAAAATACAGTTAAAAGTCTTTTTCTTTCCTTATTATCTCATTGGGCAATTAAATAGATATTTCTAGCAAGGATTGAACTTGCATCTTTGCTTATTTACATTCCATCATTCTATAGAAGTTTTCAATTTTTATTTCGTTAGTAACTTGCCATAAATTTTTATATATATGCTTCATTGTCTTTTATTTTCCCATCTTATATTTTTTTCTACCATTCATTTTTTTATTATTTGAAGGTACTTTTTAATTCTTATATATATTTTTTTAAATATTAAAATTTCATATTTCATGGTGCTTACGCCCTACGCCTCGGGCTTGTGCTCTGCTCGGGACACGTTAAAACACCCTGCCTCACTCCTTTTACGTCACCGCTTGTGTCTAATGGCTTCACTCCTAACTTTATCTATTCTTGTCTCATCACTCATTTACTTTAACATCCTCATCTTCATCGTACTAATTTTCTGAACATGAATCTTGTTTACTGTCCAACATTTTGAACCATATAGTATCACTGGTTTTATTATAGTTTTGTAGACTTTTCCTTTCAACTTAAATGGTACCCTACAATCACATTTCACCCTGACTGTACTTGTCTGTTTTAACCATTCTGCCTTGGCCCTATGCGTAATATCATCCTCAATTTCGTCATTGCCCTAAATCATAGAACCTAAATATCTGAAATGACAACATTAGGGACCTCCTGATCTCCATTGTTTACATTGCCACTATCTCACTGGGTATTACTAAAGTTGAAGTGCATTTATTCCGTCTCAACCGTCGCCTTAGAAGTGTGGTTGTGAAATTTTTGGGCGAGAATTTAGCCTCCAAAAATGTATTTAATCCAATCTCATCCGTTCTTTCTCCTCAAATATATCCCAACCCTCGACAAAAAGAAATTTAAAAAAAAATTCCATCCTAATTTATTATATAGAATTTTTCCACATTTTTTTGTTCTTTCCTTTTATGTATGTGCCTTTGGGATAGAAATGAAGTTCTATGTCCCTTCTTGAATTAGGATGTTGGGACTGCGCTTGATGAATTGAGCGTTAGCAGACAAGGTTCAAGTGCGGTTGAATTGCATAAAGCAGACTCACTGGTTGAAGATTTGCCTACTTCTCCATACAAAGTCAAAGAGGATCAGAAGTTTCAAAATATAAATGGTGATGTGTTGACTAATTCTGTACTGCATGATGTTAAAGTTGAAGCAGAAGTAGATACTGATAGTTGTAGAGGCGTCTTCACTGTGCAGTCTTCGCCACGCAGGAGTCCAAAGTCTGGTGCCAATCACATGTCTGACAATACCAAAGAGAATGACAATGGCTTTGTGGATTTGCAATTCAGTGACCTTAAGGGACAGGAAGTTGACAAAAGGACAGAAGCAGCTGCTGACTGTCAAATAGATAAAGCTGAAGAATCTCCTAAAGACTCCTCTAAACCTAAGCATCAATCAGCAGTGTGGAAAAGCTTCTCTGGGCGTAAGCATGCATCAAGACCTGCTGAAGAGTCACCAAAATCAGTGGGGCGGGTATCAAGTCCTTCAGTGCTATCCAGTCAGCGTAAAATGGTTGTATCTGTGGGAAAATCTTCTTCAGCTTCACCTACTATTGTGATCTCCAGAACTGTTGCTGCAGAGAAGTGCAATTCTGCAATCTCACAAACTCATAATACCAGTGCTAAGCAAAAGGGCTTATCAGAAGGCAATGTTGGTGGTAAGAAAGATGTCTCAACTGATGCAGGGAGGAACGAAGATGGGCGTGAAAGGAGAAAGAAGATATCAAAAGAGGTCCTGAAATCTTCTGTCAGTTCAGTGATAAAAACTCCATGTTCAGGCAAGGTCTCACATGCTTCCGTTTCCAAGAGGACGTCCTCTGATCCCAAGGATCATTTGATTTCATCATCGTCAAAAGCATCTTCAGCTCATGATTCTGGTGAGTCTGCCAGTTCATTGCGAACTGAGAGTGGTCAACACGTACATAATATGGCTGCTTCGTCAGGTTTACCACAGAGAGGTGAAAAGTCTAACCAAACAAATTGCCAGGCGTCATCTAAGGGAAATCATACACCACAGGTGCACCTTCATGCACCTGCCAACCCTGCTGCAAAACTGAGCGATGAAGAGGTTTGAGCCAACTAAAGTACAATTTAAATAATTTTTTTTCCAGATTTTTCTTTTGGGATAACCCTTTTCTTTTTTGCGCAGCTTGCTTTACTGTTACATCAAGAACTCAATAGTTCTCCCAGAGTTCCAAGGGTGCCACGCATGCGTCATGCTGGTAGCTTACCTCAGTCAGCTTCTCCGGCTGCTACAAGCACGCTAATGAAGCGTGGGTCTGCTTCTGGTGCAAAAGATCATGGTTTGGTAAGCTGTTTTAGCCTTTGAAACCTTGGGTTGGTTGCCTCTACTGAGGTCCATTTGATAACACAATTCAATACTTGAAACTGAATGAAATAAATACTTAACAAATTAAGTGTAAGCTCAAATATGAGTTGTTAAGTTATTATAAAAAAAATAAAATGGGTTGTTGAGTTATGACAGAGAAGGTTTTCGTATCATGGATTTTGGTTCGCCCTTTATGGCATTTCCACTATACAAAAAATCCATTCCCGCAAAGGATTGTTCATTGAACTACTATCGAGATTCGAGTCAATCTTCATTATGTTTGCCTCCCCTTGCTTCGTGCTCGTTGTTTCTCGAAAATATTTTTTCTCTGTTTTACAACAAAATTGAAGCAATCATTTAAAATATAAGTGATGTGTGACTAGCTTATTTTTTTTAGCACTTCTCCGCTAAAAACCATCAAACATATGTCTACCACAACCATCATTGAACACCAATACTGTAAAATCTTGCACAAAAAAAGGAGTTAATTACAAACAAATATAGATAGAGAAAGTACTAAATTAAGAAAAAAATAGAGAGAAAATTGTAGAAAGATAATATATTAGAAAAAGAAAGTTGTAAAAATTATTTTAGGGACAAAATTTGTACAAAGATAAAAATTTTGAACTTAAAAAGTATTAGAAAATTAAATACTTAATAAATTCAACGTTTATAATTCAACACTTAAAAGTTTTCATGACTTAATTTTTAGTGTTATCAAATAGGCCTTGAGACTGCATTGTTTATTTTTTTTTTTTTTTGTGTTTTACTCATTTGATAGGTTCCCAGAAGAAAAGGCAAGGATTTTGGCAAAGATGGGTCGAGAAATCCTCGTGATTGTGATGATGAAACTAAGAAGGCAGAGAGACTGCCATCTTCACCTGATCGGAGGAGACAGGATTTTAGCAAGGAAGGGAAAGCAGCACACTATGTCAGGAAGAGTGCCCCTATTGCCTCAACTGCAACTGTAAGCAGTGCCCCCTCTTCCTCCACTGAGGCTAACGAACAGAATTTGTCATCACCCAGAAATGCCTCTGACGATGATGCTACCCCTTCCCATCGCACTTTACCAGGTGGTTGTTGTCTTTGAAAATCCGTCATTCATTGTAATGGTGTTCTCTTTTTGTGCACACACTTATTTACTTGTTTTTCAGGATTGATTGCTGAGATTATGAGCAAAGGCAAGCGAATGACGTATCAAGAGCTCTGCAACATAGTACTGCCGGTAGGTTTTGCTCATATCCCTTGATTGAGCTCCCTTTTTTTTTTTTCTTTTTCCAATTGTTTTTTATTTATCTCTTTGCAGCACTGGCCTCACTTGAGGAAACATAATGGTGAGCGTTACGCATACTCGAGTCACTCTCAGGCTGTTCTTGATTGCCTTAGGAATCGAAATGAATGGGCTCAGTTAGTCGATCGTGGTCCCAAGGTATTCACCCCTGAAAATATATTTGTTCTTTTGGATTGAAGGATTTGATAAAGTGGAGGGTTAATTGATTTTTACTCCCTTGTACTTTGGTCTTGTGTCATTTTTACCCCTTTACTTTGAAAACCTACATAATATCGCCCCCTTCTAGTTTTGACTAAAGGGAGAAACTCACATTTTATTTAGAAAAAATATAATGTGAATTAATTTATGGTCACTTTTTTTATTTAAATTTAACATTCAAAGGTAATAAATGAGAAAAAATTAATATTTTGAGCTCTTTCTATCTACTTCTATTTTTCTTTTATTTTTTTAAATAAAGGTAAAAAAAAAAAAAAAAAAAAATTAAATGAAGGGGAATTTTGTCCAAAATTAATTGCACCCATTTTTTAGATATTTAGTTAAGTTAAACAAAAATAAAAGTTAGTTATCTAATTTATTGTAAGTAGAAGGGGTTAAAATATAGGTTTCTAAAGTAGAAGGAAGAAAATGAAAGAAGATTGAAGTATTGAGGGAGGGGTAAAAGACCATTAACAAATAGATTGGAACTTGAAATTCGAATCCGTTTATCCATCCAAACTGAACCTTATTGCATTTTGAATTTCTGTGTTTTGAATTGTAATATAATGCTGTAGCAGACGACTGCGGGTAAGAAGAGAAGGAAGGTTGATTTGAGTGTGGATGTGGAGTCTGAGGAGAATGATGAATACAACAAGGTTGTTGAAAGTAGTAAGAGTTTGGATTCGCAGAGAGAGGAGGTGCCCAAGGGGAAGAGGAAAGCACGCAAGAGAAGACGTTTGGCTCTTGACGGAAGAGGCATTCATAATGATGTTAGGGGGAGGAGGAGGTTGAAGAGGAGACGTAATGAAGAAGAAGATGATGATGATGAAGTGGAATCTGTTTCTTCGTCATCTTCTTCATCTTCTTCTTCTTCTTCATCCTCCGAGAAGGAGGAGGAGGAGGAAGAGAGCTTGTTTAGTGAGGAAGAGGAAGAGGAAGAGGAGATACGAGGAGGCGCTGATAGTGAAGCCTCTGCCAGTTCCGATGGAGTTTTGTGATACAAACAGTTGTACATTTAGAAACAGTTTCTTGTTGAGGGTGAGTTTTTGGGTACAATGTAATGTTGTTTTACTGTGACATGGAGGTATCGGGTTCAAGTCTTGAAAACCTCCTCTTTGTGTATATAGGGATGAGGTTTTTTATTTGCATCTGATTTGACTTTCTCTAGAGTCTGTAATTTCACTGAATTGCTCTGTTAGAAATGTTTTCTTGTAACATAGTAGATCTTCATAACTAAGATTTGTTTTGACTACTGTACATATTTTTGGTTTCTTTGTGTTTTCACTTGTTTGGAAAGACAATATTGTTTCTAGTTTCGCGTTAAATATCTCTGTAATTAATTGTATTGTATCCGTTTATAGAATAGAAGATTGGCATAAAAATTTACTTTTTCTTTTTGTCTTATTAAGCAATTTTAGTTAATGATATTAAATATAAATTCAACACATAATTGATTTTTAATGAAATTAATCTATTAAGGAAAAATGCTCAGAAATCAATATATTTCCAAGGGGGTTAGAAGTGTAATTTATATAAATATTAATTATAAAATGAAATTTTACTTGAGGATATAACAATTGTAGTAAAACAAACATAATCACCAATCGAAGGTTGATTCTTCTAGAGGGTATTTTTAGAAATTAAATGTTGAATTTAATTTTAAATGTATTATACCGATGTGAAAAAAATACAATTTTAAAATCGCCGAGTGAAGTGATTAGTTGAGGCGTGCGTAAATCCGCATACCTTACTGAAAAAAATAATAAATAATAATTAATTAATGGAGTGTGAACATGAATTAATAAAATATTAAAAAGATAATAAAATTATAAATTTACCCTTGGTAATGCCAAATTTTTTCTTTTGATTTTTGGTTTTATTGATAATATTTTTTTTTTTGGAAATTTCGAAAAAAGAAAAAAAAATAAAAAAATAAAAGGGAGCGCACAACCACTAATAAACACGAAGGCTGTCTTTTAACGGCTCTGAAAAATAATGACTTTCGTATCTCTAGTCCGCTTGTTTCTTGATGCACAATTTAATTATTAAATTTTATGAAAAAATGGTTGTAATTATAAAAGGCAGGAGAGGAGAGGAGGTTGGTGACTCCAATTGAAAGGAAATAAAGGGTGAGGTCGTTGTGAAAGATTTTTCATCCATTCGATTCTTCGTTTTAGGGTTTTCCATCCCCCGATTTATCGCTCCTCATTGCCAATCGCCTTCTTCGAATCCTCAATCCACGAAGTATTGGATAAATTCTTTTCTGTTTTTTCAATTTTGAATTTATTTATTCGGCTTTGGACTGTTGGAACCCATTGGCGCTATAGATCTGAAACTGCTGGAGATTGGAATTTGGGTTCGACAATCTTGACGAATTATTATATTTCTTGAAGGTTTTGCATCATAGATCATGACGATTCCTGATGCGCGTGACATGATGGAGAACGGTTCAATCAGCTTGCCTTGCACACCCGAGGAGGAGAAACGGATCGTCGCGGAACTCACCAGAAAAGCGGAGTCTAATTTGAAAGAAGGCAACTCGTATTACGTCGTCTCGAACAGGTTATTATCGAACTTCTTTACCAACTTAGTCCCAGTCGATGTCTTAGATTTTAAATCCTCGATTCTTGAGTATGTTTGCGGACTTCAATCTCTTGTGCTGATGGGTTCCATCTCTTATTGATTTCGTTTTGGGAAATTTGTTTTAATGTGCTCACCCATTCTGTAATCCTTTTCGTAATTAAAAATTTGGATATGGTTTTCATGCAACAGTTTTTAATTTACCATCTGCTTCACCATGTCGATGCTATGATAGAATAATACTAGTGACTTCTGGGGGTTCAATTTACTGATGAAAGCAGCACGACATGCTTACTTTTTTTTAAATCTGACTTCTTATACTTCAATTCTGTTTAACAATCATATTTGGAAGTTAGGCCGCGTATGGATTCAATACACCATTGGGAGGGGAAATCTGGATTAAGAAGATTAATTAGTAATATCATGATGTCAAAAGAACTCGGACCAATTGCTTTGATGTCCATATTGTATTCGTTCTATGCATGGGTCAAAGGCATATGGGAACCTACATTGAGTTCAAAGGCATCACATATTTCTGGCCATATTGTATTCATTCTAGGCATGGGTTGTGATCATTAGGCTCTTATGTGGCCTGCCTCCTATGTCCCAGGGTGATTAATTCAATTAATATTGACATTAACAAGAGTATGATCATCATTAGGGTGGCTACTTAGCATGGCATCCTCAAACCAAATGCGAAGCATGATTAAGCTGTGACAGTTCTTCGTATGCTTGTATGTATGATACTTGTATCATCTTGTAATTGTGTTCTAGACCTTTTATGCTCTTTGGTTATACTGTATCATCTATTGTGAGTTTAATGAACAATACTTAATGGTAGCAGTTTGACTGAAAGCATGCTATATTTGATGTATGATTTTTTATTTTATTTTTCGCCACATTATTTAGTGAAATTATCTGAATCTTCTCTGTAGTTGGATGGGGCATCTTCTATGCCACTGTTTTATAGTTGCATCAATGGTCCAACACCCCGCAATCACAAGTGGTATATGTCTAGTGAACTGAAGTATCTTGGTACCTTGCCCAGTGAAGAATGTGCTTATTCTAAGGCTCTCTCTTTATTTACTTGGCACTGAATTTTTTATCAATGTTATTGACATATTATTTTGGTATTATTTATATTATTATTAACATGAACAAGCATATAAATTTTCATAGTGCTTCTGCTTACTTCGTAGGTGGTTCATTGGTTGGCAAAACTACACCGGGCAAGGTGCTTATCCTTTTGACAGGATTTCTACTGATTTTCAGTCTTCAGTAATGTCACACAGTGCTGAAAGACCTGGACCAATTGATAACAGCGATATAGTTTGTAACGGAAATGAGAATGTGGGTGATGATCTTCAACTTTTGAGAACACTTGAAGAAGGGCGTGATTATGTTTTGGTTCCTCAAGAAATATGGGAGAAACTTCATGAGTGGTAATGAGTATTTGTTGCGATCGCTTCTTGCTTAGATACATTCTTACCCTTTATTTCTTCTTATTCTTGATAGGAAAAAATGTTTGGTAATTCACTTTAAGCATCGGTTACTTAAAGTAATAACACCATGCTAAATTTTAATGAAGAAAAATACAAGCATGTAATCTAATCCTCTGTCCTGATTAGAGTGCATCTCTTTTTCCAATGTACCAAATTTTAGTTTCTTTTCAAAAGGCGAATTTTTGTCCTAATTTGCCGTATTTTAAAATCTATTATAAGGTTCATAAATTGAATATTCGCAACTAAATGATGGATAGTACTAGACAATTAAGTTTTATTCAACAATTTAAAATTTAATCACATGCTTAACAAATTTGATCCCCTAAGGACCTCTATAATATGCATTGAGGGAAGTGTTTTTAGATTAATTGATTTGCGACTAGAGTATAGTTTGTTGAAGAAATTAGCATAGACTCTTTTGAGCTCCAGGAAACTTTCTATGAGTCTAAAGCTAAAGTTATTTGAGGCTTTTGTGGAAGAATGGATCGGTCAAAAGAGGATGTGGTTCCTTGCCTTGTTGTTTCCACTTTCCAGTATATACATCCAATAGAATAATATTATAGATCTTTATGAGATTTTATGTATTACTATAATAATTTTAAGGGAGAGAATCTTTGTCTACTCTCTTGTCCCTTATCCAATTATATGATTTTGAGTTTTTTCCACGTGCATATTATGTGCCTCTCCTTTTCAATATATATATATATATATAAACGGCACGCCACATTATCCGTGTCCTCAGATATTCCCCAGGAACATACATGTGCGATGTTGGTTCTCTTGGCCATTAATTGGAAGATGATTTAGAACAATAAATTATATGGTTATAACACAACGGGCAAAAGATTCAGATAGCTTTTTTCCTTTGTTTAATTATGCTCTGGTCTGTGCTTATAGTTGGAGTATACTGTGCATATCTTTGAAGTATTTAAAGTTGTTCATGTTGCATTGTACATTGCAGTTGTATGCTTTCGCTATAATCATTTTATGTGAGCATGTTGTAACCGTGGTCTGTATCTTGTGGTATGCTCTGCCGGAAAGTACTTATATATGCTTGCTTTGATTATGGAACTAATATGTTATGCTTGGCTTCTTTTGAGCTATAAATGTTTTTTTTAACTTTCATCATTTTTTTTTGCATAGGTACAAAGGAGGACCACCTCTCGCTAGAAAAATGATATCTCTAGGTGTTCAGAAGAGTTTTGTTGTGGAGGTGTATCCTCTATGTCTTACGCTGATAGATTCTAGAGACCAGAGTCAATCAGTTATAAGGTTAAGCAAAAAGGTACGTCATTTGCCTTCTATTTTTGTATTGAATATATTTTGGGTTCTGGTGTTGTTTAAGGTATCAACTAGAGACAGCCGTAGAACTTGATAAATCTAAGTGGAGGGCGTTTAAACATGCCTTCCAGATGTCCCAATTGGGGTTTTCCAAGGAATAATGAAATTCTAGATATGTCTATGCATATACCTTCAAAGAGTAAATGGAGTTGAGTTAAAATTTAAGAGACAATGTAGAGTCTAATAACTGTTATGTGATTTTGGTGAAGAAAATGCAGTGTTTGGTCCCTTCTTATTATCATATGTGTGTAACAAACTTGTTTCTGCGGAAAACATATCATGGTGTCTGATTATTCTAATCTAGCAATAATTTGTTGAAGATTCCACTGGGTATCTCTTTATATGTGAGTTTGTTATTCGATATCATGAAAATGATCCATTTCAATTAATTTTCTCTTATGTCATGTTTTTTGGACAAGATTCAATTCATCTGTTTCGAAGCCCTCTGTAGGAGTAAACGGTTCGAGACTTTATTGTTTTTTTTTGGGTCAAAATCCCAAGGTAGGAAATAATGGTTAAAGTTCCAATTTTGTCTTACATTTAGTCATTTTTTAGTAGTTTGTTAGCTCTCATACAGATATTATTGAACGTTTTTAGGAAATATGATTAGTTTTTTCAACTTCTTCGTAACCAGTAGTATGAATGTTTGTTTATGAGAAATCTGATCATGATAACTTTGAAATCATAACTAGTATCGAGAAAATAATAATTTATCTTATTTTTTTGAAGATTTCTCTGTTAGCTTACTGTAAGATAAAATGATTGAAATTAGACTAATTTAGATTTTTAAGTGGAAAAATTATATTTCTATTTATAATTCAATTCCATAACACACCTTCACTCACCATCTTTTAAAGTATTGTAGAACATATTTTTAAATTAAAATGTAAAATATTTGATTGTAAACGACAGATTATGCGGGGTTATAAACTAGTCCTTTCTAAATTTTGTGCTCTTACTTGATGTCAGAATGTGTGTCTCCTCTTTGTTTTATATTATGCTATTTCTTATCAATTTACAATGTGATCAGGCTTCTCTACATGAGCTCTATGAGAAGGTATGTGCACCTAGAGGCATAGATCTAGAAAAGGTGAGTTTGATTGAATGTCTCTGCCAATAATCCTCTTGTATTTCTTCTTCTTTTAGTTATTGTAACATAATTTTTTTTTCTGGTTAACTCGAACCTACAACAGGCACGCATCTGGGACTATTTTGGTAAAAAGAAACATACGGTGTTAGTTGATTCACATCAAAATCTGGGGGAATCTAACTTACAGATGGACCAAGATGTAAGTACTTCTGACGTTCCTTAAATTTTTTAGATGTGGTTGAATGTGGGAAAGCTGTATATTTCACTCCTTTTAAATTTAGTTGTCCAAGTCTCTGTTTCTTGAGGAGATGATTGTCCAAGAAATTTTTCTCAATCATGTAAAACTGCATTTGTTATTCTTGGAGCTTTATTTACGAATTTTTAGAAGGTTTGATTTTATGTCATTGGTGGAGAAGATTAATTAGATGGTGTTGAAGAACCCCAAAGTATCCATTATGCATCAATCAGTTGACATTTCGTGTAACTATTGAATGAAAATTCATTTGTTACCATTTTACTTTTATTTGGGCTTGTTAAGACAGTAAAAACTAGGAAGTTGGAAAGTAGGTTTGTATCTACAAATTAATATGAAAAATGCTTCTGCTGAACATGTTAATTCTGTTTAATCTTACTTCTCTTTTCCTTTGTGACCCGCTTGGTAGAGTGGAAGGAAAATTTGAAGGAAATATAAATAGTAGTAGTGAACTTCTTCCTTAAAAGAAGGGAATTTAATCTACTTTCAAGATGTTGGGTAGGAAGGATAGAGAACGAGACGAAATGTTTTCATTGATTAATGTGATTAAGGGGTGATAAAAAATATAAAAAATGTCAGTTGTTGCGTTTTACCATCTTATCCTTACTTTTTTGAGCTTCACATTTTACCTATTAAGCCAGCCATATAACATGGGTCTGAAAAGCTAATTTAGCGCATCTTGGACTTTGTGTCTTGCTTTCCTCAGTTTGCTGCCCATATTTGGGAGGAAACGAATTGTCGGCAGGGCAATGTAGTTTTGGGCTCCCACTTTTCATTCCCTTTCGTTTTACCCTTTACCAAACAAATGAAACTTGCCCCTTCCCTTCCCTTCCACTTTTCCTTTTGCATTTTCAATTCACCCAAGTTTCTGCTCACCAAACTTACTAGTAGCAATTTAGTATTTTGTGTAAGCTGTTGGACCGGTACTATTGATTCTTGTTAGGAATGCGTATCCCTGAATTCCAGTTACTCTTACGCCCACAAGGCTTGAAGTTGGAATTTGGAATTGCTGGTTTTGGGCTCCCACTTTTCATTCCCCTTTCGTTTTACCCTTTACCAAACAAATGAAACTCGCCCCTTCCCTTCCCTTCCACTTTTCCTTTTGCATTTTCAATTCACCCAAGTTTCTGCTCACCAAACTTACTAGTAGCAATTTAGTATTTTGTATAAGTTGTTGGACCGGTACCATTGATTCTTGTGAGGAATGCGTATCCCTGAATTCCAGTTACACTTACGCTCACAAGGCTTGAAGTTGGAATTTGGAATTGCTTGTTTATGTTTACCCCACTCATTTAGCATTTGGGCCTGTGCAAAAAATAGGAAAATATTCATTTTTCTCCTTTTGGCAGGAATATTCATCCCAACTCTAAAACTGAGCTAATTTGTAATATAGATATTTATATGTGAATTTTGTGTACTTTTCGACTTTATTTTTTCTTGAAGGCTCCTTGATGGTACGACGCCGTTGCTGTTCTCCTCATTTGCCTTTGGTACCAATCTTCTGTGATCAGCATCACAATTATGGTGCTGTCAGTTGAATTTAAACTTAAAAGTTTTCGTATGATTAATTGCGGTAGACCATAAAAGATGAAACTTGGGTAAAAGATTTATTTGGCCTATCCAACTTGATTATCAAACACTATGTTCTTGGTGTTGGTGTGCTAGTTGTTGGGTATTGTATTGTTGGGTTATTCTGAGTTGAATGTGGGTTATGTCTATTTGCGCTAATCATTCTGCTTTATTCTGCTGTGGTGGTGTAATTCTTTGTTTACAGATTCTTTTGGAGGTGCAAGTTGATGGATTTTGGCCCGCTGGATTTGGTGTGGACTCGACAGGAAATGAGTTAGCATTGGTTCCCATAGAACCCCTGAGATCGTCTGTTACAATTGCTGGGGGTCCAACTTTGTCCAATGGTTATTCCACAGGTTACACTTCGAGTTTGTATCAGGGAAATAGTTTAAGTTCTGGATTAACTGATGCGGAGAACGGATATGACTTGTTGAAATCAACAACAAAAGGAGAAAGGGGAGGGTTAGCAGGATTGCAGAATCTGGGAAATACTTGTTTCATGAATAGTGCTATTCAATGCCTTGTTCATACACCCCCACTAGTTGATTACTTCTTACAAGATTACACCGATGAGATTAACAAGCAAAATCCTTTGGGAATGCATGTATGTTGCTAATGATTATGATGCGATATGATTTTGCAGGGTTCTCTTTGTGTTAAGGTTTTAATATCTTTTGTTGCTCTGAAGGGTGAGCTGGCGCTTGCATTTGGCGACTTATTGAGGAAACTCTGGTCCTCCGGACGGATGCCAGTTGCACCTCGTGTATTTAAGGGAAAGCTTGGTCGATTTGCTCCTCAGTTTAGTGGATATAATCAACATGATTCTCAAGTTAGTGTCACTTAAACTAATTTTCCACTTTTATCATTCATAATTGAATGTAGATTGTGGATTTTTTCTAGTAGGGTCCCATTTTTGGCCTTTATGTTTCCTCTTTATTCGTTTATGTATAAGATAATCAACATGATTCTCAAGTTAGTGTCACTTAAACTAATTTTCCAATTTTATCATTCACAATTGAATGTAGATTGGGGATTTTTCTAGTAGGGTCCCATTTTGGGCCTTTATGTTTCCTCTTTATTCATTTATGTATAAGATAATGATAAATTGAATTTTGAGACACTAAGAAGCGGTTGGGCTGTAGAGAAGAGACGGATTGTAATATAGTTTTAAGATTTGTGTTTCTTTATTCACAAAAGTTCTAAATAAATTGGTTTATTTACATATTGTCTGACAACCCCACTACCTTTGATGTATAGGAACTTCTAGCTTTCTTGCTAGATGGGCTGCATGAGGACTTAAATCGTGTTAAGCAAAAACCTTATATTGAAGTGAAGGATTATGATGGCCGTCCAGATGAAGAAGTTGCAGATGAGCGTTGGAGATATCACAAAGCTCGAAATGACTCTGTAATTGTGGACATTTGTCAGGTGCACAGCTTCTCTATGTATCTAAAGATTGTGTGGAGTGGATTAATTGGCAATGAATTTCCTGCTGCCAACTTCAGCTCAATAAGTTACAGGAAATTGATGTTCTATTTTCTCAAATTTGTCTAGAAGTTGATGATAATATTCGATGCTAGCTAATATGCCTTGTGGATGAGCATGAGTCGAATTGATGCTTACTATTCATTTTTTTGCAAAGTGATTTTTGACCTTCAAGATTAACTGGGGTGCTCTTGCAAAAGAGAAAAGCCAAGGGGGCACATCCATATTTGTGAATTGCTATAATAGGTTTTACTATTTAAGCAGTTTCCTTTGGACAATTTTAATAAATGAATGCACCCAGAGTTTCTAGAGTTCTTTGTTGGGGAGCCTCCCCCCCCACCCCTCCTCCCTTTTTTGGGTGGCGGCTCTGCTGGTGATTGAAATCTGTTATTTTTCCCTGGTATGTCATCTCTACGGAATAGCATCTCGCCTATATGTTGACAAACATTGATTGCCTACTGCAGTAGGGTAAATCCTTTGTTACTTATTTGGCTGGATATGTGTTTAAATAATCATTTCAAATCACTGCTGCACCACACTCAATTTTTATTGTGGTTTCTGGTTTGGGGGGATGGTTTTCAAATTTATTTTCATTGGCTAGTTGTTATCGAATGTAGATTGAACTAGAGCTTTTTTATATGTTCTTCCTAGCCTAGTGTACTACTATGCTGAATGAATTTTTTAATGGTTTATCTTGGATGTTAGGAATTGGTTTACTTTTTCGCTTACTTTTGTTCTTTAAGTAGTACTTTTGAAAATGGAGCTGCACAATTTATTTTATTTCCATTGCACTGATTGGTGAAATCTATTGTGCACTTTGCAGGGTCAATATAAGTCAACTTTGGTTTGCCCAGAATGTAACAAAATTTCAATAACATTTGACCCCTTTATGTACTTGTCATTGCCGCTTCCTTCAACAGTCACTCGAATGATGACGGTAGCTGTGTTCTATGGTGATGGAACTGGCCTTCCAATGCCATTTACCGTTAATGTTCTAAAGAGCGGTTGCTGCAAAGATCTTATCCAGGCTTTGGGTGTTGCGTGCTGCTTAAAGAGTGACGAAAGCCTGCTGCTTGCAGAGGTAATTTATCTATATGCTCAACTCAAGTAATGGTTTTTTTTTTGGATTCTTTATTAAGTTTCCCTGGATCTGTAAATATTTGATCTCCAGGTATATGAACACAAGATATATCGGTACTTGGATTCTCCATCGGAGCCATTGTCTTCAATAAAGGACGATGAACACATCGTTGCATACAGATTTCCCCGAAAGCAGACAGAATTGACGAGATTAGAAGTATGTCACAGGTATCAGGAGAAGTGAGTACTCAATCTTTAATGCATGTATGGTAGATAGTGGAATTTGTATGTGTTTCCTATTGGAGTGTGTTTGCTAGATTTTCCACACACTCCCATTGGTGTTGATACTTAAGAGGGATGAGTGGTCAAATAGTCCTCGTCCAATTAGGTCTTGGGCTTCTAATTTACCCGTGCAGGAATTTGCTTTCGAAATTAAGCTTCTAGGAAATAACTCTTTTTTTATCTAAAAGTTTCTCCAAGTTGCAAGTGATATATGACTGCATGTTATCATAATATGCCAGATAATGCAATTAAGGCAATGAACCTGTTAGTTAAAGCTACTGTGCAATATGATCTTATACTGAAAGTGCTAATAAGACATGGATGTGTGAACAAACCCTTAAGTCATATATGTAGTGAGACGGTTAATGCAATGTTGGATTAGGAACTCCTTGCTGAGGAACTCCCTTGAGTTGTGTCATTTTTTCCCCTCTAATTGACGACGAATTAAATAAAAAGGACGCAGGGGCTTCAATCCATACAAAGCCTATTATTGTTGCGATTGTTCACTGATATAGTTGTTCACATTTGCGTTACTATTATGGTAGTATAATCATGCTACTTTATTTGTAACTTGTGACACAAGTAGTATTGAATCCGACTATTTGTGGCCGATTCAATATTTTCCTTTGTTGTTGTGCTGCTGGTCTGTTTTACAATTTAAAATTTCGATGTTAACCAGTGCAAACTTTCTTCCAGATCAAGTGAGAGGAAGCTTTTCTTGACACCACTAGTTACTTACGTGGAAAGCCCACAGACTGGAGAGGATATTGATCATGGTGTTGGTAAAATGCTTTCTCCCTTGAGAAGGAAAATATTTTCAACTTCAAATAAGGCTCCTGGTGGCAAGGAAGATGACCCTGCTTCTGAAGAATCAATGAGCAGCTGCAGCCGTGACAGCATGGAACCTGAAGAAATGTCTGATAGGGAGTTGTCTCTTCGGCTTTACCTAACAGATGAAAGGGGTTTAAATTGCAGACCAATCTTTAAGGATTCAACCATAAAACCCGGCAAGCAATTGAAGGTTATACTGGATTGGACTGACAAAGAACACGAATCGTATGATTCCAGCTACCTCAAGGATCTTCCCGAGGTTCATAAATCGGGTCTCACTGCGAAAAAAACACGACAGGAAGCAATCTCTTTGTTTTCTTGCCTGGATGCATTCCTAAAGGAGGAACCTTTAGGACCAGATGACATGTGGTATGATATTTGACATCTCAATATATGACTGTCTCCATTCTGAATTAATTGTCCTAGTTTCCTTTTTTAAGATGTTCCAAATTAATTGTCACATTGTCTTTTCTAAGAAATATATTTTATCACTTTTCCCAAAATAATCATCCTCTCAATCACAGATTAAAATTTTAAAAAGTTGTCATTTTAATACCCTTCCCAATAAGGGCAATATAGTAAAGTAAAAAATAGTATATTACTTAAAACTTTGTGCAAACTCAAATGTGATAATATATATGGGACAAAGAGTAGAAGTTTGGCATGCGCATCAAATCATTATGATGATTTTTTTTGCTGCTTTTAAATATCTCTGCAGGTATTGTCCAAGATGCAAGGAACATAGGCAGGCAACGAAGAAGTTGGATTTGTGGAGATTGCCGGAGATACTTGTCTTTCACTTGAAGAGGTTCTCGTATAGTCGATTCCTGAAGAACAAACTCGACACGTTTGTGAATTTTCCCATCCACAACCTTGATTTGAGCAAATATGTGAAAAATAAAGATGTATCTTCGGGATCTCAAGTTTATGAGCTGTTCGCTATCAGCAACCATTATGGCGGATTAGGTGGAGGCCACTACTCCGCTTATGCCAAGGTAAATCACCAAGTCAAAAATACTTGCTCTCTATTTTCGAAAATATGTTGCAATTTCTGTTCTGGTCATTATTCTGGTCTTTCTCATAGTTGGTAAACGCTTGAGGCGCACCAAGGCTCCAAGGTCTTTTGGAGCCTAGGCACAAGGGGCAAGGTGAAGTGGGGCGCACATTATATGAAACAAGTAAAATATATATTTTGGTATTATTCTAGCAACAAAGGAATTACTATACTTTATTATATAGCATTTAATATTACTAGGGATTCCCGCAATTTATCGATTTTCTAATTTGTAAGTGTAATTAAATAGTAAATAATTTTTTTTTGGCTAATAAAGTATATATAAGAAAATTAAAGGCTTCAAAATATAATTTGACTCAACCGCTTTGGAAGTGGGGTATGTGAAATTTGTAGGTGGAAATTTACCCTCCTCCCACTTCATCCATCCATTCCACTCAAATCAAATCTCAACCCTTAATGGAAAGGCATTTAAAAAAAGTGCTCAATTATTATATCGATAATACAGTCAATTATGTCTCTAATGAACTCCATACAAAACTGAACAACTTCAAATATTAGAATCGTTTAATATCTTTAATGATTATAAAGTCCAAGAGACTTCATCCATCCAAAGATTTCAAAAGACATGCGTCAAGTCTCAAAAGAGAAATCATAATCTATATGACTATGTTAATGTGTTTGACATTGTAATGGAGAAGGCGTTATTCAATCTTTTTGTAACTAAAGATAGGTATGAAAACTTGAGACTTTATTTTTGGTAACTTCGTATGTGTTAGGTGTTACGATCCAACACACTTGTGTCAATTTGATAATTGGTGTAACAAAAATGAATGCAAACAACTTTGGCGGAAGCTAATTGAAAGTAAAAAAGTAAAACAAAATATTTTTTTTCCCTGAAAAATTCAATAGGCAATAATCAATAATCCAACTTGTCTTTTAGTACAATGAAGCCCCATTATATAAACTTAATCTAATATTAGAAATATCAAGCATAAGGGCTACTCAACGGTAATAATTCTAATTTGGAAAAAGAAAATCTAATGATTTTTTTGCCCCCACCGTAGTATGTAAGTTTGAAACGGTGGTCTTATTTGATCCCCTTTGCGACTTCAATCAGGGAAAGCATTTCTTACCTGCCTGTGGCTTGTGCATTGTGCCTAGGCTCCTAATGTGTGTGTGTTGTTGAGCGAGCCTTGGTCTTTCCTTTGTATGCAAAAGTCTGAGTATGTGTCTTCAATTATTTTGCTGCAGTTGATTGATGAAAACAGATGGTACCATTTTGATGATGCTCACGTTTCGCCTGTCAGTGAAGCTGACATCAAGACGTCGGCTGCTTATGTATTGTTCTACCAAAGGGTTAAAGGTGAATCGAATGGATCAGTGGGAGAGTCGTCTCAGTCTCAGTCTCAGTCTCAATCGCCTGCTTCTTCTTCTTGAGCCTGAGGATATTATTATTTTTCACAGACCAAAGGGGTTTAAGATATCTCTTTTTTGGCCCATAGCATGATATCTAATTTTTGCAGAACAGTGGCTGGAAATGGACATGAAAACTTTGAGTTATACGGCCTTGTATTTTTAGGTAAACCATATAGTTAATGAGTGGTGGTGTAATCCGTAGTTGTCTGAATCTTTTGTTTTTGGTCCATTAGGCGGGGCTGATGAGATGAGAGGTCTAGTTAGCATATTGTTTTATTTATATATACGTACAAATTGCGTTCCTTTATGTCAGTTTTTGGGTTTGTTTCTTGCATTTGACATTGTTTTATGAGGAATTTTGTTCATGTTATTTTGAACATGTCTAGGGTTTTGACACTTTGTCCCTATGAAGTTTGGCTAAAATCTCACTTTGGTCCTCATGATTTCAATTCGAAGACGCATCTTCGAATATATATCCTAAAGTTTACGAAATCACAGTCCAACTATAATTTTTGACAGAAACAATCCCACAGACTGTTTTTCAAGAGCCCTTTATGGGCAATTTAACCTTCTCCTTTTCCTCTCTATAAAATTTGTGAGGGGAAAAAGAATTTCAAACCTCCATAAAATTCCCTAACAAAAAAATGTGACTGCTTATCATTTAGAGTTGTAATAGAGTTATTGATTTGAGCTAAAGTGGGATGATTATGGAACTTGGGTCTCGTGTTCAAATCCCTCGCGGGCAACTCTTAACAGTGTGTGCTGTATGGAGGAGCCAAAATTCAAAAATGGCTCTTAAACATTTTGATGGGGAAAAAAAACCGAGAAGATCAAATTTCATATCACATCATAAAAGGCAAAGATAAATAAATTTGTGCACGCATGTAGAGATTACATAGATGTAGCTTGAGAAAGAAGAGCTCGGCAATTTGCCGAGGGTGATGGCTTGATTGTTGGAGCAGTAGTAAAATGACCGTTAATCATTTTGGTGAAGAAGATAGCGAGCCCAATTGTTCTAACGCGAATGATGAATGCTAACTCTTGTATTACGTCTACATATAATCCGCAAACAGGGAAAGTGATACAACAATATGAATCGAAGGGATGGCTAATCATCTCCCTCACAGACTAAGAATGAGGCAATTTTCTGAAACTAGAATCAAAATGATCAAGCGAAAGCGAATGCGATTGAAGCCACCAAGCACAGAAAGATCAAAATGCCGTCTAGCAGTAGTCTCCCCTGAAAATCACCAAGAACAGTTTCAGTCAGTACATAGTAGTGGTCTTTTGATGTGAGAAATTATTTGAAAGTGTAATTGAACTCACCGTTGCGGAGGAAATGGATAAATAACCCGAGGAAGAGGTCTGCGGTGGTGATGTCGTTGGGCTACTCGTGTTTGAACTACTACCGGATGTGGTGTTACCGGTGATGGCTTTCGTTAGGCCGAGCGGATACGCCGGCGTTCCGTCTGGCTTGAACAGGCCGTAGTTTCTTTCAGATGCTGGCCCCGGCTTCAAGTTCTCGTTGAAGAGAGCGAAAACGAAGATGTTCAAATCGTAGCTAGGTTTCATCGGGGTTCCCTTCTTCTGAGAGATCAGCTTCATCAGATTGCCGTTGTATTTCTTTGCGTTCTCCGGAGTCGCGCCGGTTTCGTCTTCGTCTCCATTCGACGGCCAGCCTGTCTCCGAGATCTGCACCGGAAGCTTTTTGAACCCTAAGGCAGCAAGAGCGGAGTAGACGGCGTCGATCTGAGCAAACAGCATGTTGTCGTAGTGGAGATTCGAGAGAGGATCGACGACGCCGCTGTTTGGCTGAAACAGAACGAAATCGATGGGCACATGCTTCGGATTGCCCTTGTAAGCAAAGAATGGATATGCATTTATGAGAAAAGGCGAGCCAGTTTTCATATGGAAATTCAAGATCTGAGTGATAGATCCAGTCAGATCTTCACGAAATGCTCCGGCAGACGGCGGATACGACGTCTCGAGCACGGAGAGAGAGTGTGGTGTGGTCACCCTGACTTGCTTGTCCAGATTGAGATTCACCAACGCCGTTTGAACGTTCTGCATCGCAGGGAGGAGGTTCTCAGTCAGAGAAGTGTCGTTGAGGGTTAAGATTTCGTTCCCGACAGTGATGCAGGTGATATTCGTCGCCGGTAAGTAAGCCTGAACATTGGTCTTAACCCAGGCTTGAGCTTTATCTGGATCTCTCATTTTCGCCAAGTACTCATTCCCGAGACCGACGATGAATTCAACGCCGGTGTTGGCAAAAGCGCGAAGAACTTTTGGATCTGCGTCGTAGAGCTTCACTCTGGTCGCACTGATCGATTTGACGAGCGGGACGACGTCTTCCGGGGAGGGAAGATTGTTCGCTATCTGGCCGTAGTTGATCCCAATCGAAGCCACCATTGCCGGAAACACAAACGCTATATCCAGATTTCCCACAAGACAACAAATTCAGTATTTTTTCAAAAAAAAAAAAAGGGAGTGGGGGAAGAATTGGACACATTACCTGAAATGAGAAAGAGCCGTGAGGTAAACTCCATGGACGACGGCACCGGAGATGAGGCCAAGAACAGGAGGAGGAGTTTAGTGGGAGAGGAAAGTAGAGTTTTTTTTGATGCCGTTAAGAGTGGTTGAGAAAAGGGGATGCTGTAAACTTTACTCCACCACTGCTTACGAAATTCTACTTTACTGAAGTGAATCAGCTGCTGCTACTAATCAACCACAGGAAGGAAAGAAGGAAGGTGAGATGCTTTTTTGCTTTTGATTTAGATATTTATGAGTAAAACGCTTTTGTTTTGTTTGGTTCCACGACTGGAGAGGCCAACGTTCACATGGGCTCACCATTTTCAAGTTTCAACAACGACGCTTTACTCTCTCTCTCTCTCTTGAGGGGTTTTGACACTTTGCACCCCTGAGTTTGATGCTATTTCATTTCGGTCCCTATAGTTTCAATCTGCATACATAATACCCTGATGTCCCATATTCAGCCCGCTTATTTATAACCGACAAACAATCAATTGTTGTACACTCGAGTAGATTTTATGGGCATTTTTAAGTTCATTCTTTTCCTCATATATGTGTGTGTCTCTCTCTATATATTTTTGAGTATATGAACTATGGCGTTTTCAAGGCGATGACCGGACGGCGGCGATGCTGGCCGGAAGACAATGGCGCCGTTGCCGGCGACGGCCGAAAGTGGCCGAAAAATTTTCGGCCGGACGGTGACTGGCGACGGTCGCCGAAGATGACTGGCGGCGGATGGCGGACGGTGGCCGGTGGTCGGCCGGTAGGTGAATAGTGACCATGTGTTTTGGGAATGAAATGGGAATAATGAAAAATAACTTTTTTTTGTTTCTCAATTCTTAAGAAAAAAGTGGACACAATTTTCAAATGGAAATGAAATGGAAACGGAAATAAAAATTACCAAACGCTATTTCCAAACAAAATTTCTAAAAATCTGGAAATGAAATGGAAATTTTTGGAATGGAAATGGTTACCAAACGGGGTCTAAATGTGTAAACATTTTTTTAATATATTTGTAACAATGTCCACCTTTTCCTGTAGCTTCGTTTTCATAGCCGAAAAAGAGAGGGGAAAGCAGCATGAGACGACGTGGCAAAAAAGAAAAGCTAAGTAATCCTGCCTTTAATTATCTTTGCTTTGATTATACATAAATATATAATTATAATGATATATGATTATTTCTAATATGATAATTTTAATCTCTTCAAGTTTGTCATTCATTGTGTGATTGCTACTAATATACTATATTATTTGACAAATCAATACTAGATATCTTTGTTTAATTGGTTAATTACCTTTTATACTACTATACTTTGATTTTGTTCTCTTTCTTGTTAGTATTTAGTATTAAGGATAAAATATATTTCCATTTTAAGTTCTCTTCTCTAGATCTTCTATTATATTCTTGTATTCACTCGTTCATGTAAAATAAAATCAAGCCTCTGTTTTTTTTCTTCTTCTCTAGACTGTATGCTTATTCATTGATTTTCACACTTACTATATTAAAACTTAAACTTTACTCCCTTCTAGTTATAGATTAAAGTTTTTAACTACAGTTTATATAAAATTGACAAAATTATTCTATATTTTAATTTTTCATTCATTTTATCTTTATTAAAAAAAAAAATAGAAATAGAGAGAGAGAAAATGTTAAGTTTTTCTTTTTTTCCCCTCTAAAGCTAGATCAAAGTACCAGAGAGAATAAAACGCAATTAACCGTTGTTTAGTAGATGGCGTTAGGTCACCATTTCTGTTTCCATTCCAGAAGTGGGATGGAAATAGGATGGGATGAGATGAGAATTTTGTTTTCTTCTTGGGAGTAGAATCGTGTTTGGTAACAATAATTTTTTTTTTTGTTTTGGGAAGAGAATTGTGCTTGGTATTGATTTTATCCTAATTTTTTTATTTTTATTTTTTTATTTATTTTTTATTTTTTATTTTTGGCCTGACGGCGGTGGCGCCGCCGCCGGCCGGACAACGGTGGCTCCGGCTCAGGCAACGGCCGGAAGGCAATGACGCCGGCGCCGGCAACGGTCGAACAGCAGTGGCAGGCGGGTGACAGTGGCCGACGGCCGAAAAGTTTCCGGCCGGCCAGCGGCAGGGGGACAGTGGTCGCCGGCAGGTGAATAGTGACCGTATGTTTTGGGAATGAAATGGGAATAATGAGAAATAACTTTTTTTTGTTTCTCATTTCTTAAAAAAAAGTTAACACAATTCTCAAATGGGAATGAAATAGAAACGGAAACAAAAATTACCAAACGCTATTCCTAAACAGAATTTCCAAAAATCTGAGAATGGGATGAGAATTTCTGGAATGGAAATGGTTACCAAACGAGGCCTAATTAATATGTGAAAAACTGCCAAATCTTCTTTATATTTTGGATTTTGGTTTCAAACCTCCTTCCTAATGAAATAAAAGCCCTAGCTCATACTCCTAAGAAATTACCTTTTTTTTTGCCTCATCAATAATAAATATTGGTTATTCAAACATCAATTCATTCAAATAAAAGGTACAGCTGAATCCGATCAAAACTTTCCCGAAATTGCAAAAAAATCCTCCTGAAATCAACCATTATTATAGCGAGTCAAAACTTATTGTTAGCAGTAAAGCCATCTTGTTTTTCAAGGAGTGGCGATGTTTTCCTTGGCAAGGGGAGCAATCTCCTCCCCTTCAATTCCAGGTTCACGGCCAGCAACCCCTATGCCCAGCAACATCATCTCCCAGTTCTTTGCAGGCCCCTGCATAACAACCCAAAACCACAGTTTTAGTGTATGATTTGATTACGCAGATGAAGATGTTTACAAAACGTCCTACCTTCCAGGAAAGGTCCTGTTCCATGCAATTTCCGATCATCTCTTTCAAGGCTAGACCACCATAGACTGCTAGTGCCCTACCTACCGTTGTCACTATCTTAATCACATCCCTCGGGTCAATAGTGTCACACTGATCACAAGCACATTGATCATTAGAAAGTTATATATCTGTATCTCTTTCTCTGCGTCTGTGTGTGTGTATGTGCAGCAGCACAAAAAATTGGAGAGGCTTATGTAAAATTTTAAAGAATTTTAATTGATTTTTTCAAGTTCGGGGGAGGGGGGCTCGAGTCCCCTTGGGTACTAAGTAGCTCCACCGTTGTGTGGAGAGAAAAAGATGTGGGCAGCACCAAACAAACTTACTTCTACACTGAAATCGCCCATTTGGAAACCTGTATAAGCCTCTTTGACAGTATCAACTAATCCACCGGTTGAAGCACAGATAGGCACCTGTGGAAGTGGTTTCCATATGAAAAAGAGAGAATGATGTTTTTAGGAATCATTGAGTATATTCATTGATTGATGTAGGGGTAGGATTATTACCGTTCCATATCGCATAGCGTGTAACTGGATGAGACCACAAGGCTCAAATCTACTGGGAATCAACATAAAATCAGCTCCCGCTATAATCATGTGGGCTAGAGGAACATTGAATTTTGTTATTCCTCTTACTTTCTCGGGGTATAGCATCTCAAGCTGTTCAATCTGCTTCTCCATTCGCTTCTTTCCAGTTCCCTGATATATAGAAGAAATAGTATCATCATCCTTTAGGTAGTATGTGGCAGCACAGACTTGAAGCCTTGGAATTGGAATTGTAAATGATCACATGGGTTCATTTGAAATTCCAATTCAAAACCTCCAATCCCTTACAACCAAACACTACCTTAATGTTTGAATCCCAAATTTTGAAAGGTGGAATAAATATTTAGTTTTTTACTTACAAGGATGACTATCTGAACATTCATGTTCATGAGTTCTGGGATAGCAGCGGCTAGAATATCGGATCCTTTCTGCTCTTCTAGTCTACCAATGAAGCCAATTAGAGGGATATTTTTGTCTACTGGTAAGCCGACTTCTGCTTGAAGGGATTCCTTTAATAGAGGTTTTGCATCCATAACCTTGGAGTCATAGTAATAGGAGAATATTGATATTGCAGTTCACTAAAAAAAGAAAAAAGAAAAAAGAAAAAGAAAAAGAGCCTTACTGTAGAAATGTCATAATTGACATCAATGTATTTATCTGTGGAGGGATTCCACTCTTGGGTATCCATGCCGTTTACAATACCGGTTATCCCTTTATTCCTTATGATGTTATCTAATTCCACACCTTTGTCCATGCCAGAAACAAGTTCTTGGGCATAGTATGGGCTCACGGTTAGGACCCTGTCTGATTCTAAGATTCCAGCTTTCATCCAGTTAACTTTCCTTCCTTTCACAGGCTTGTCGTTCCTGCAAAATACACGAATTTCACTCCAAGTTGTCAAAAAAATATTTCTGTAGATAATAAAGGGCTTTTAAGCCATGACTAACCCATCGGCAAAATCGAAAGAGCTCTTGAATTCATCAGGCAGATTGAGAAGTGAGAAGTCTGAAAATGAAAATCTGCCCTGATATGCTATGTTGTGGATGCAAAAAGCAACCTGCCATTATGGAAGAAGATCCTAGGTTTAGTGTTCCTAGCCTTTCAAGAGTTCTTAACACGCCTCAAGACAAATACTAAGGAAACCTTACATTGGCACGTGTGTATATTCCCCTTGGTTGGTACATGGTTTTAAGATAGCATGGAAGTAGAGCAGTGTGCCAGTCATTAGCAATGAAGACTACATTATCTCCTGCAGGCATTCACAACAAAATTATGTATAATTGATGAAATTATCGATTCGTATTGTTTTAAACCTTGGAGACAAGGTTGTGTACCATATGGTCCAGAAAAATGTTCGCTGTTGTTTAAAGTCAAAGCCCTTGGTGCCTCTAAAGCTGCCTGAAACACAACATAAAACCAATGCATATATAAATGATTTCCAAGGTACGAGTTTGCAATAAACCCTTTTTCTTTCCCAGTTCTTTGTCTTCTTATTGTTCGTTTATTCCCTTTTTCCCCTCCCAGATCATGGTTAGGCATGTTTCGGAGCTCTTAAATTCAGAGATTTGTTCACAATTTCGTTCACTGAATTCCAATTACTAAGTAAAAATCAGACAAGACAACTAATAACCTACAAGGCATAACAAGCTGAATCGAAGCTGGTTGTCTTCATAATCCTCTCCAGCCTTAGGGCCATAGATCTGTGATCCAGTTTTCCCCCAAACCTTCAAATTGTTAAAAGAGAAAACATCAGAATTGCCTAACAAAGTGACAGATATTCAACCCCCCATTGAAACTTGAGCTATGAAAGTCCTTTTAAAGAGAATACCTTCTCCAGGAAAATGGGGTGATCCACAAAAACACGATCAACACCGCGTTTATAGCAGTGGAAGAATCTAACGGTTTCGATCTTGTCCCCAACATTTATCTGCAATGCAACAGCAGGTGGACTGAACAAGTCAAAGGGTAGATAGTCACTCAATAGTCAAGACATGTAAAGAAAAATAGTTTACCTCGACAGAGACATCAGTATCCCATGCATCTTTGTACTGGTCATAACGTGGTGAGACTGTCATTACACGGTGCCCTTTGGCCTAGAAGATGACAAGACAAAAACAACTCATTACACAACACAAAAACAGATTAAACCATCTGTTTGAACTCATAAAACAAGGCAAGGACAAGAAAATGAGAGAACTGTAGATGCTTACTGCCATGGCCGGTGGCAGTCCCCCAAGAACATCACCAAGACCACCGGTTTTGCTCCATGGCCCAACTTCAGCTCCAACGAAAACCAAATTCATCCCACCCTCGCATTTGATGACTCCCGAAGACCTAAAAACCTTTGATTTGAGCTGGTTTCTCCCAGCTTGTTTAGAAGTTAATTTTGCATTGCCCTTTGTTCCAAAAGATCTTAATCCATGGTAAGTAGCTATTTGATTCCTAAGACCTAGTTGTGCCAAACTTGATCTGGTCTCTTGTCTGAATGCTGCACTGGCCGGAACACATGAGCTTCTTGATACAAATTGTGAACCAGCCAAGGATGCCATTGGTAGTCTTTAATCTGAAAAGACAGAAATATGTCTCCCATATTTTAGCATAACATCTATAGGCAATTCAGTAAAAAAGAATAGAAGCAGGTCCTGTAGAATCAATTTATCGGCCATGGAAGGGTCTGACTATCGATCAGTTGTTTTGTCGATTAAGCTTTGATGAACAGAACAGAACAGAGCAGAACATAAATTTAAGTATAATGCTGGATCCATTTATAGTTGAAATTTGCCATTATCTGCAGCTAAAACTAGTTTAAGAGAGTAGTTCAGACTGTTGATCAATGGCAAATGTTGTTGCATCATTATTACTGAATTCTACTCCATTTTTAAAAAAAAAAAATCAACAGTGAAGTAAGAGAAAAGTATAAAAAAATGCGCATCTTCTTGATTTCGGAAATGGCATGAATCCAACAAACTGCCTATTTAGTGATCAATGAGTAGCACTTGTGCGGAAGAAGAAAGAGGGAAAGATGAGAGAGCAAACCAGAATTCAGTGAAAACTATCAGATGGCGCATCGGCAATCAAGTGTGGTTGGAGTAATATACAAAAAAAAAGGGTCAAATATAAAAATTGGGTAAGGCGCTCGAATCCTCAGCAACGAACTGAGAAAAATCAGGAAGCGACCCAGTCCGATTCAAAGAATCGCACGAAATTCGCGAAATTACCAATGATTTGACTCACTCGTAAGTTGTCAGCGAAGTGCGGAAGGTAGGACGCGTGTGTCTGAGCTGAAGATCCATCTCCATCTCCATCAATGCAATCAGCGATCGCTTATCGGCCGCGCAGCGGTGAAGTGAGCTATTGGTGATGATGGACGACGGTGAGTATTTCGTCGGAAATGCGATTATCCAGGAAAACTCAAAAATTCAAAAATTTGGAATGAAAGAAATAAAGAAGTGATTGAGGGCAAAATAAAAAATCATTCGAACACGATTTTCAAAATTAGTCCGCTTTCAAATGATCTCAAAGAAACTTTACTTCCCTCCAACTGATTGGATTCCTTCCATTGTAGATTTTTATAAATTCAACACTGATGAGTGGCAAAGGAAATCCCGAAAGAGGAGGCATTGGTGGCCTAAGCAGATACAATCTAGGAGTTTGGATAGTTGGCTACTACGGCCACCTAGCAAGCTGCACGACCCTTGAAGCAGAAATAAAAGCATACACCAGGGCATTAAAATCGCATCATACATTCTCAAAGTTCGCAGATTTCGAGTTTTAAAACGAGCGAACTTGTTTTTTTTTTTTTTTTAGCTATATATAATCTTTTAAAATTTAAAGATTTTGAGTTTTTTTTTTTAAGGTATAAATAGTGGCATTAGTTTTTTTTTTTTTTTGTTGAGTTATGACCTTTTAAAATTTAAATTACTAGTTTTTCGCATAAATAGTAAAATTGAGCTTTTTATGATCTATAGAAGTAACAAAAATTAGGTTTTTTCGTGAGTTATTTACCTTTTAAAATTTTGAGATTTTCAGCGAAATCAAGTTTGTTGGTAAGTTATAGCTTTTCAAAATTTAAAGATTTATAATTTGTCATAAAAGTAGCAAAATCTTATTTTTATTTGAGCCATAGCATTTTGAAATTTAAAATTTTTGAGTTTTTCTAAAACGTAACAAAATTGTGTTTTTTTATGAGCTATACCTTTCCAAAATTTGAAAATTTTGAATTTTTTCAAAAAATAGTGAAATCGATTATTTTTGTGAATTACAATCTTTCAAAATTTAAAAATTTCGTATTTTTCATAAAAGTAGAGAAATCAGATTTTTTTTGGGGACATATAGCCTTTCAAAATTTGAAGATTTTAAGATTTTTTTTTTAAATAGTGAAATCATTTTTTTTTCGTGAGATATAACTATTCAAAATTTGAAGATTTCAAGTTTTTTTATAAAAGTACAAAAGTCGGATTTTTTTTTTTTTATAAGCTACCATTTTAAAATTTTAAGATTATGTTTGTTTTTCATAAAAGTAACAAAATCATTTTTTGTGTGGACTATAACTTTTCAAAATTTGAAGATTTCGAGTTTTTCATAAAATTAGCGAAATCGGATATTTTTGTGAGCTCTAACCTTTTAAAATTTGAAGATTTCGAGTTTACCCCAAAAGTAGCGAAATTGGATTTTTTTGTGAGTTACAAGATTTCAAAATTTAAAGATATTGAGTTTTTCATAAAAGTAATGAAATCATATTTTTTCGTAAGTTGTAGTCTTTAAAAATTTGAAGATTTGGCGTTTTCCATAAAATTAACAAAATCAGGTCTGTTTGTGAGCTATAATTTTTTAAAACTTCAAGATTTTAAGTTTTTCACAAAAGTAGTGAAATCAAACTTTTTTTGTAAGCAATAACCTTTTAAATTTTGAGAATTTTGAGTTTATCATAGAAAGTAGTGAAATTGGAATTTTTCGGTATGTTAGCCTTTAAAAATTTGGCGATTTTGAGTTTTCAATGAATTTCATATTTTAACCAATCAAATGATTCTTTCTCGTAATGGAATTAGAATGAGGGAGTTTTGTGTGTGTTACCTTTCAAAATTTCACGATTTCGAATATTTGAAAAAGTAGCAAAATTGAGAGTTTTCGGCGTGCTACCTTTGAAAATTTGGCAATTTTGAGTTCTGGATGAATTTCATCTATTAACTAATCAAATAACACTTACTCGCAATGGTATTGAAATTAGGGAGTTTCATGAGTGTTATCCTTTTAAAATTTTACGATTTCGAGTGTTCAAAAAATTAATGAAATTGTGATTTTTCGGTGTGCATCTTCTGAAAATTTCACGATTTTGAGTTTTAGATAAATTTCATCTGTTAACTAATTGAATTAAGCTTTGTCGTAGTGGTATTAAAATCGAAGAGTTTCGTGAGTGTTAGGTTTTCAAAATTTTACGATTTTAAGTGTTTCAAAAAAGTAGCGAAATTGAATTTTTTTGGTATCGCCTTTGAAAATGTAACTATTTTAAGTTTTCGATTAATTTCATCTTCTAACCAATCAAATGATGCTTTCTAGTAGTGGTATCAAAATGAGAAAGTTTTGTGAGTATTAGCCTCTACACAATTCACGATTTCGAGTGTTTAAAAAAAGAAACGAAATTAGAATATTTCGTTATGCTATAACCTTTGAAAATTTCACGATTTTAAGTTTTTGAGAAATTGCATTTGTTAATCAATCAAATGATACTTTGTTGTAATGGTATTGAAATCGAGGATTTTTGTGAGGTTTAGGCTTTAAATTTTTTACTATTTGGAGTGTTTAAAAAAAATAGTGAAATTAGGATTTTGTCGGTGTGCTATAACTTTTGAAAATTTCACGATTTTTCAATGTACAGCCTTTGAATTTTTCACGATTTTTAGTTTTCGATGAACTTCATGTGTTAACTAATCAAATATGCTTTATCGTAATGGTATTGAAATCGGAAATTTTCGTGAGGGTTAGGCTTTATTTCAATTGTTTAAAAAAAGTAGTGAATTTAGGATTATTCGGTGTGTTATAACCTTTGAAAATTTAACAATTTTGAGTTCTGGAAGAATTTTATCTTCTAACCAATAAAATGATGCTTTCTCATAGTGGTATCAAAATGAGGGGGTTTCGCGAGTATTAGCCTTTTAAAATTTTCACTATTTTGAGTGCTTTAACAATTAGCGAAATTGCGATTTTTCGGTATACTATAATCTTTGAAAATTTTGATATTTTTAGTTTTCAATGAATTTCATCTATTAACCAATCAAATGGTGCTTTGTCGTAATGATATTGAAATCAGAGAGTTTTATGAGTGTTAGACTTTCAAAATTTCACGATTTCAAATATTTCAAAAAAGTAGGGAAAATTGGGTGTGATATAGCCTATGAGAATTTGACGATTTTGAGTTTTTGATGAATTTCATCTTTTAACCAACCAAATGATTCTTTCTAGCGATGGTATAGAAATGAAGGAGTTTCGTGAGTGTTAACCTTTCAAAATTTCACGATTTCAAGTGTTTGAAAAAAGTAGCGAAATTCGATTTTTTCGGTCACGCCTTTGAAAATTTGACGATTTTGAGTTTTCGATGAATTTCATCTTGTAAGCAATCAAATGTCGTTTTTTCGTAATGGTATTAAAATTCAAGAGTTTCATGAGTGTTAGCCTTTCAAATTTTTCACGATTTTGAGTATTTGAAAAAAGTAGCGAAATTGAGATTTTTCGGTGTGCTATATAGCCTTCGAAAATTTGGCGATTTTAAGTTCTAGATAAATTTCATATGCTTACCAATCAAATGACATTTTTTCTTAACGGTATCGAAATTAGGGAGTTTCGTGAGTGTTATTCTTTCTTAATTTTATAATTTCAAGTGTTTCAAAAAAGTTGCGAAATTAAGATTTTCGGTGTGCTATAGCCTTTGAGAATTTGACGATTTTGAGTTTTCAATTAATTTCAACTTATAACTACTCAAACGATGCGTTCTTGTAATGGTATCAAAATGAGAGAGTTTAGTGAGTATTAACCTTTTAAATTTTTACGATTTTGAGTGTTTGAAAGAGTAGCGAAATTGAGATTTTTCGGTGTGCTATAATCTTTGAAAATTTGTCAATTTTGAGTTTTTGGTGAATTTCGTCTTTTAACCAATCAAATGATGCTTTTGTGTAGGTATAGAAATGAGCGAGTTTTGTGTGTGTTAGTCTTTTAAAATTTAACAATTTCAAGTGTTTGAAAAAAATAGCAAAATTAGAATTTTTCGATGTACTACAGTGATTGAAAAATTGGTGATTTTGAATTTTAGATGAATTTTATTTGTAACCAATCAAATGGAGTTTTCTTGTAATGGTATAAAAATTAGAGAGTTTTGTAAGTGTTATCCTTTAAAAATTTTACATTTCGAGTGTTAAAAAATTTAGCAAAATTACATTTTTTTCGGTGTGCTGACCTCTGAAAATTTCAAGATTTTGAGTTTTCGATGAATTTCATTTATTAACTAATCGAATGCTGCTTTCTGGTAGTGGTATTGAAATTGGAGAGTTTCGTGAGTGTTAAACTTTAAAAATTTTATGATTTCAAATGTTTAAAAAAAGTAGCGAAATTAGGATTTTTTGGTATGCGAAGCCTTTAAAAATTTGACGATTTTGAGTTTCGGATGAATTTAATGTGTTGAACAATCAAGTGATGTTTTCTCATAGTTGTATCAAAATGAGAGTTTTGTGAGTGTTAACTTTTTAAAATTTGATTATTTCGATTGTTTCAAAAAATTAGCACAATTACGATTAGCCTTTGAAAATTTGGCGATTTTGAGTTCTAGATGAATTTCAACCGTTAACCAATCAAATGACGTTTTTTCTTAATGGTTTCAAAATTAGGGAGTTTCGTGAGTGTTATCCTTTCAAAAGTTTACAATTTCATGGGTTAGCGAAATTGAAATTTTCGGTGTGCTATATCTTTTGAGAAGTTGACGATTTTGAGTTTTCAATTAATTTCAACTTTTAACCAATCAAGCAATTCTTTCTTGTAATGGTATCAAAATGAAGGAGTTTTGTGAGTGTTAGCCTTTCAAATTTTTACGATTCTAAGTGTTTGAAAAAAACAACGAAATTGAGATTTTTCGATGTGTTATAATATTTGAAAATTTGTCGATTTTGAGTTTTGGATGAATTTAATCTTTTAACTAATCAAATGATAATTTCCTATAATGGTATAGAAATGAGATAGTTTCGTGTGTGTTAGTCTTTCAAAATTTAACGATTTTGAGTGTTTGAAAAAAGTTGCGAAAATGGGATTTTCGGTGTGGTAGCGAATGAAAATTTGATGATTTTGAATTTCGGATGAATTTCATCTGTTAACCAATAAAATGGTGTTTTCTCGTAATGGTATCAAAATTAGGGAGTTTCATGAATATTATCCTTTCAAAATTTTACGATTTCAAGTGTTAAAAAAATTAGCAAAATTGCAATTTTTCGGTGTGCAACCTTTAAAAATTTGGTGTTTATGAGTTTTCGATGAATTTCATATTTTAATCAAACAAATGATACTTTCTAATACTAGTATCGAAATGAAGGAGTTTCGTGAGTGTTAAAAATTTCACGATTCGAGTGTTTGAAAAAAGTAGCAAATTTGGAATTTTTCAGTGTACTATAGTCTTTGAAAATTTGACGATTTATAGTTTTCGTTGTATTTCATCATCAATTGACGCTTTCTCATAATGGTATCGGAATTAGGGAGTTTCATGAGTGTTATCCTTTCAAAATTTTACGATTTCGAATGTTAAAAAAGATAGCGAAATTGGGATTTTTTGGTGTGCTACCTTTGAAAATTTGACGATTTTGAGTTTTCAATGAATTTTATCTTTTAATCAATCAAATGATGCGTTCTAGCAATGGTATCAAAACGAGGAAGTTTCATGATTGTCTGCCTTTCAAAATTTTACAATTTCGAGTGTTTGAAAAAAGTAACAAAATTGAAATATTTCGGTGTGTTGCCTTTGAAAATTTGACGATTTTGAGTTTTTGTTGAATTTTATCTTTTAACCAATCAAATGATGTTTTATTGTAAGGGTTTATACCATTTACCTCTTTTGTTTTTTTGCCTTAAACCAAATACCTCATCTATCATTTAACAAATATCAGTCAACTCATTTGACCAATTTTTTTGTACAAAAAGACATTAACACCCTTTTTTTTATTTTAATATATATATATATATATATATATATATATATATATATATATATAATCTTTTTCTCTATTTTTATAAAAATCCAATAACACCCCCTATTTTTAAAAATATTTGTAAACTTTTTTTTTTTTGTTTTTTTTTCAAATTTCTTTCCTTCTTTCTTTTTGTTTTGGGATAATGACATTTTTGGTCCTCCACAAATGCTTGATTAGACCCTCATATTTAGAAATAGACAATTTGGACCCTCACATTTTCTTTTTGGTTTCTAATTGGCCCAATTGATAATTCCGTTAGGTAAATTTAAAGGTAATTAATTTTTTAGTCCTCTATAGAGACCCAATAGAGAAAAAAGACCCCCTGACATGAACAATTAAGTTTTCAGACCCCACCAAATTTTTAGAAAAAAGTCCTTCATTATAACCCTCCATGTTAACATTTATTTACAAGTCTACCATTTTGTCATTATGCAACAAGACAAATTTGAACAACAAAGGATGTTAACGTTAACGTAATTTGTTCAAGTAAATACCACTTACCTATATTACAATATTACATTGGGATAGACATTAACGTTATTAAATCCATTTTTTTTTTGTTAACGCATCATCTCCCAATCTGTCTGTTTGTGCATTACGTTAACGTTAACTCATTTTATCACTAGACGTATTGTATATTTTTTCTCTTAAATATTTATCATATTTTTTGTGTGTGTTAACGTTAATGCATTTTTTTGTGTGTGTTTCATATTATTGTTTCTTTCATTATTTGTTTTGTGTGCATTAACGTTAATGTTGGTTGCATTAATGTTAATGCAAATACAACTCAACACATTAATTTAATTGCGTTAACGTTAATGCGATTACAATCCAACACATTTAATTTTATTGCGTTAACGTTAATACAATTATAATCTAGCACACTTAACTTAATTCTGTTAACGTTAACGCAATTATAAACCCAATACATTTAGTTGTGTTAACGTTCAACACGTTTAGTTGTGTTAACGCTCAACTTTAGAGAGTGAGTGAGAGAGAGAGTGAGCTTAGAGTGAGAGAGAGAGGGAGTGTGAGTGATAATTAATATAAATAAGAGAGAGAGTTTGTTCAGGGGTACATAGGGGTACATGTGCCTTTTTAGTGTTCTTTCTATTTGTTTGGAGGACTAAAAACTTAATTGATTGTACTATTTGGTCTGAATCCTAATCAAACATATGAAAATGATTTTTTTTCTCATTTTCTAATTAAAAAAACACACAAAAAAAATCTAATTAAATAGAAATCTGTTTGAGAAGAATTCTAAACTTTGAGGGTTAACAATGTATTTAACTCTCATCTCTTACCAAACCCACCCCTTCCCCTATTCGTGAATGATTTCCCCTTTGCCACCCCACCTCCTCTGCTCCGGCGACGGGATCCGGAAGAGCTTCTCCGAGCTCCCAACGCCGTCCCTGCAATTGAGTACCAACGTCACCATCCGCCTCCACCGCCGCCTCTACAACGAGCCGGAGGTCTCGGAAGCTGTCCGATCCCATGTCCATATCTGGGTTTGTGATCAATAAACAAAGTTCGGTTCTTCCCGTAGAGAGAGAGAGAGAGTAGAGAGAGAATGGTTTTTCTGCCCTGCAACAGCTTCCGCCTGCAACTACTTTAAACTTAAACTATCCCTTCAATGTTCCGCCCCCACTCTGCTGCTACGTTTTCCTCTAATTTCAAAAAAAACTTCGATTAGTTGTTTTAATGAAATTGTATTTAATTAAGTGATATTTTATATTTTGAGCTACTAATTAATTTTTATAGAAGAGTTGGATGTTGAACTTTTTCAAGTTGCGGTTTGGTGTTCTATTGCTGGATTTCGGTGGCTAAGCCTAATTTTTGTTTTAATTTTTCAGATAGAATTGATGTTTTGGGCCTTCAACTTAATTCAACAAGTGTTCAATTTTTGTTCTTGTTTTGCTCTTCGGATTGAATTGATGTTTAAGCCTAATTTTTGTTCTTGTTCGTATTTCCCTTTTATCGAGTGTGATGGTGGGGAGAGAGAGACACGGGAGGAAGAAGAAGATCAATTTTTTTTTTTGGTTTTGTTAAAAAAGGGTTATAAAAAGGTATATATTTTTTAAAGGGGTTGTTAGTGTAAAAATATAAAAGATTGAAAAATATATATAACAAATTTAAATTTAAAGGGTTACTTATGTATTTTAATTTTGAATTATTTAATTATTTTTAAATGACTGAAGGTAAAATTGTCATTATAATAAAAATTTTATTAATTTTTTATATATAAGGGAGGTAAGTGATGTTTGACTAAAATGATAAGAAAGATGATTGGTATTTGTAAAATGACAAGGAAGGTATCTGGTTTAGGGTAAAATGACAGGGGAGGTAAATGGTATAAACCCTTATCGTAATAGTATTGAAATTGTAGAGTGTCGCGAGTGTTAGGCTTTTAAAATTTTACGATTTCAAGTGTTTAAAAAAAAGTAGCAAAATTGAAAATTTTCGGTCTGCTAAAGCTTTGAAAATTTGATGATTTTGAGTTCCGAATGAATTTCATATTTTAACCAATCATATGATACTTTCTAACAATGATATCGAATTGAGGGATTTTTGAGTGTTAGTCTTTCAAGATTTTTCGATTTCGAGTGGTTGAAAAAAGTAACGAAATTGAATTTTTCGATGAATTTCATATGTGATCCAATCAAATGATGCTTTGTCATAATTGTATTAAAATCGGATATTTTGTGAGTGTTAGGCTTTTAAAATTTTATGATTTCCCGTATTTCAAAAAAGTAGTAAAATTGAGATTTTGCGGTGTGCTTTAGCCTTAGATAATTTGGCGATTTTGAATTTTTGATTAATTTCAGTTTTTAACAAATCAAATGATGTTTTTATATTAATGATATTGAAATGAGAGAGTTTCGTGAGTGTTACCTTTTCAAAATTTCATAATTTCGAGTGTTTGAAAAGGGTAGTGAAATTGGGATTTTATGGTCTGTCGTAGCCTTTGAAAATTTGATAATTTTGAGTTCTGGATGAATTTCATCTTTTAACCTGTCAAATGATGTTTTCTTATAGTGATATCAAAATGAGGGAGTTTCGTGAGTGTTAACCTTACAAAATTTGACGATTTTTAGTTTTCCATGAATTTAATCTTTTAATCAATCAAATAATGTTTTCTCATAATTGTATCGAAATGAAAGAGTTTTGTGAGTGTCAACCTTTCAAAATTTCATGATTTTGAGTGTTTCAAAAAATTAGCGTAATTGTAATTTTTCGGTATGCTAGCCTTTGAAAATTTCATATTTTTCAGTTTTCAATGAATTTCACCGTTAACCAATCAAATTATGCTTTATCATAATGTTATTGAAATCAGGGATTTTTATGACTTTAAAAATTTTACGATTTCAAGTGTTTAAAAAAAATAGCGAAATTTGGATTTTTCGGTGTGTTATAGCCTTTGAAAATTTAATGATTTTGAGTTCTGAATGAATTTAATTTGTTAACCGATCAAATGATACTTTCTCATAGTGGTATCAAAATAAAGGACTTTCATGTGTGTTAACTTTTCAAAATTTTACTATTTCGAGTGTTTCAAAAGATTGGCGAAATAACAATTTTTTAGGGTGTTATAACCTTTGAAAATTTCACGATTTTGAGTTTTTGATAAATTTTATTTATTAACCAATCAAATGATGCTTTGTCGTAGTAGTATTGAAATCATAGAGTTTTGTAAGTATTAGGCTTTCAAAATGTTTACTATTTCAAATGTTTTAAAAAGTAGCGAAAATTGGGATTTTTTGGTGTGGTAGCCTTTGAAAATTTGACGCTTTTGAGTTTTTGATGAATTTCATCTTTTAACAAATCAAATAATGCTTTCTTGTAATAGTATCGAAATTAGGGAGTTTAGTGATTGTTAGGCTTTCAAAATTTCGATTGTTTGAAAAACGTGATGAGATTGAGATTTTTCGGTGTGTTATAATCTTTGAATATTTTATGATTTTGAGTACTGGATGAATTTTATCAGTTAACCTATCAAATGATGATTTGTTGTATTGGTATCTCATTTCAGGAGTTTCGTGACTGTTATCCTTTTAAAATTTTACAATTTCGAGTATTTAAAAAAAGTAGCGAATTTGGGATTTTCGGTGTGCTAGCCTTTGAGAATTTGATGATTTTGAGTTTTCAGTTAATTTAATCTTTTAGCCAATCAAATGATATTTTCTTGTAATGGTATCGAAATAAGGGAGTTTCGTGAATGTTAGCCTTTCAAAATTTAACGATTTTGAGTGTTTGAAATAAGTAACGAGATTGGAAAAGTGTGTTATAACCTTTGAAAATTTTACGATTTTGAGTTTTTAATGAATTTCATATTTTAACTAATCAAATGATACTTTCTCGTCAAGATATTGAAATGAGGGAAATGAGGGAGTTTCGTGTGTGTTTTTGTCTTTCAAAATTTCACGATTTCGAGTTTTTGAAAAAAGTAGCCATATTCGAATTTTTCGATGTGTTACAGCATTTGAAAATTTTGAGTTCTGGATGAATTTCATTTGTTAACCAATCAAATGACGCTTTCTCGTAATGGTATCAAAATTAGGGAGTTTTGTGAGTGTTATCTTTTCAAAACTTTATAATTTCAAGTGTTCAAAAAATTATCAAAATTGCAATTTTTTATTGTGCTATACCCTGTGAAAATTTGACGATTTTGAGTTCTGGATTAATTTCATATGTTAACCAATCAAATGATATTTTCTCGTAATGATATCGAAATGAGGTAGTTTCATGAGTGTTAGTCTTTCAAAATTTCAGTATTTCGATTGTTTCAAAAAATTAGCGAAATTGTAACTTTGTCGTTATGCTACAACTTTTGAAAATTTCACGATTTTGAGTTTTTGATGAATTTAATCTATTAACCAATCCAATAGTGCTTTGTCGTAATTGTATGGAAATTGGGGACTTTTGTGAGTATTAGGCTTTCAAAAAATTTCAATTTCAAGTGCTTAAAAAAAGTAGCGAAATTGAAATTTTTCGGTGTAAACCTATTAGAATTTGGCGATTTTGTATTTTCATTGAATTTCATCTTTTAGCCAATCAAATTATGCTTTCTAGTAATGGTATTGAAATTAGGGAATTTCATGAGTGTTAGTATTTCAAAATTTAACGATTTTGAGTGTTTGAAAAAATAGCAAAATTGAGATTTTTCGGTGTGCTATCTTTTGAAAATTTGGCGATTTTGAGTTTTAGATGAATTTCACTTGTTAACCAATCAAATGACAGTTTATCGTAACGGTATCGAAATTATGGAGTATCGTGAGTGTTATCCTTTCAAAATTTTACCATTTTGAGTGTGCAAAAAATTAGCGAGATTGCGATTTTTCAATGTGCTATAGTCTTAAAAAAATTCAAGATTTTGAGTTTTTCATAATATTCATTTGTTAACTAATCAAATGATACTTTCTTGTAGCGGAATTGAAATCGAGGAGAATCACGAGTGTTAGGCTTTAAAAAATATCTGATTTGGTGTGTTTCTAATAAGTGGCAAAATTGAGATTTTTCGATGTGCTATAGGATTTGAGATTTTGATGATTCTGAGTTTTCGATATATTTGATCTTTTAACCAATCAAATGATGATTCTAGTAATGGTATCAAAATGAGGGAGTTTCGTGAGTGTTAGCCTTTTAAAATTTCATGATTTCGAGTGTTAAAAACAATTGCGAAATTGGAATTTTTCAGCATGCTATAGACTTTGAAAATTTGACAATTTTGTGTTTTCGATGAATTTCATCTTTTAACCAATCCAATGAGGCTTTCTTGTAATGGTATCGAAATGAGAGAGTTTTGTGAGTGTTAACCTTTCAAAATTTCACAATTTAGAGTGTTTGAATAAAGTAGCAAAAATGGGGATTTTTCAATGAATTTAATCTGTTAGCCAATCAAATAATACTTTGTCGTAATGGTATTGAAATATAGGGGATTTTTGTGATTGTTATACTTTAAAAATTTCACCATTTCATGTGTTTCAAAAAGGTAGTGAAATTGAGATTTTTCAGTGTGCAGCCTTTGAGAATTTGAAGATTTTTAGTTTACGATAAATTTCATCTTTTAAGGAATCAAATGTTGCTTTCTAGTAATGGTATTGAAATGAGGGAGTTTCATGAGTGTTAACCTTTAAAAATTTTATAATTTCGAGTGTTTATAAATAGTAGCGAAATTGGAATTTTTCCCTACGCTATAGTCTTTGAAAAATTGACGATTTTGAGTTGTCAATGAATTTTATCTTCTAACCAATAATATGATGCTTTCTCATAATGATATCGAAATGAGAGAATTTCATGATTGTTAGCCTTTTAAAATTTCATGATTTGGAGTATTTAAAAAAATTAGCAAAATTGCGATTTATTGGTGTGCTATAACCTTTGAAATTCAACTATATTGAGTTCTGGATGAATTTCATCTGTTAATTAATCAAATGATGATTTGTCGTAGTGGTATTGAAATTGGGAATTTTCGTGAGTGTTAGGCTTTAAATTTGACGCTTTATCATAATGGAATAGGGAAATTCGAATTTTCGGTGCGCTATATAGCCTTAGAAAATTTGACGATTTTAAGTTTTTGATGAATTTTATCTTTTAACCAATCAAATGATACTTTTTTGTAATGGTATCGAAATGAGTGAGTTTCGTGATTGTTAGACTTTCAAAATTTTACGATTTCAAGTGTTGGAAAAAAAATAGTAATTTTTTGATGTGCTACAACCTTTGAAAATTTTATGATTTTGAGTTTTCGATGAATTTTATCTATTAACTAATCAAATGACACTTTGTCATAATGGTATTCTAATCGGGAAGATTCGTGAGTGTTAAGCTTTTAAAATTTTATTATTTCAAGTGTTTAAAAAAGTAGAGAAATTGCGATTTTTTGGTGTGTTATAGCCTTTGGGAATTTGACGATTTTGAGTTTTCGATGAATTTCATCTTTTAACCAATCAAATGATATTTTCTCATAATGGTATCGAAATGAGAGAGTTTCATGAGTGTTACCCTTTTAAAATTTCATGATTTCGAGTATTTAAAAAAATGAGCAAAATTGTCATTTTTCTGTATGTTATAACCTTTGAAAATTTCATAATTTTGAGTTTTTGTTGAAATTCATTTGTTGACCAATCAATTGATTCTTTGTTGTAATGGTATTGAAATCAAGAATTTTTGTGAGTGTTACGCTTTCAAATTTACGATTTTAAGTTTTTTTAAAAAAGTAGCGAAATTGGGGTTTTTCGGTGTGCAGCCTTTGAAAATTTGACGATTTTGAATTCTGGATGAATTTCATCCGTTAACTAATCTAATGACGTTGTCTCGTAATGGTATCGAAATTAGGGAGTTTCGTGATTGTTATCCTTTCAACATTTTACTATTTTGGTTGTTAAAAAAATTAGTGAAACTACGATGTTTTGGAGTGCTAAATCCTCTGAAAATTTCACAATTTTAAATTTTTGATGAATTTTTTCTGTTAACCAATCAAATGATGCTTTGTCGTAACGATATTGAAATTGGGGAGTTTTGTGAGCATTACACTTTCAAAATTTTACGATTTCGAGATTTTTAAAAAGGTAATGAAATTGACGATTTTGAATTTTGAGTGAATTTTATCTGTTAACCAATCAAATGACACTTTCTTGTAAAGGCATCGAAATTAGGGAGTTTCATAAGTGTTATCATTTCAAAATTTTACAATTTTGAGTGTTCAAAAAATTATCGAAAAGCTATAGCGTTTGAAATTTTGACGATTTTGAGTTTTAGATGGATTTCACTTTTTAACCAATAAAATGATATTTTCTCATAACGGTTTCGAAATGAGAGAGTTTCGTGAGTGTTAGCCTTTCAAAATCTAACGATTTTGAGTATTTTAAAAAATTAGCGAAATTGCGATTTTTTGGTGTGCAACCTTTGAGAATTTGACGATTTTGAGTTTTCGATGAATTTCATCTTTTAACCAATCAAATGATGCTTTTTAGTAATGGTATCAAAATGAGGGAGTTTCGTAAGTGCTAGTTTTTCAAAATTTTACTATTTCGAGTGTTTAAAAAAATTAACGACATTGCAATTTATCGGTATGCTATAACCTCTGCAATTTCATAATTTTGAGTTTTGTCAAATTCTAATCAAATGATACTTTATCATAATGGTATTAAAATCGGGGATTTTTGTGAGTGTTACGCTTTCAAAATTTTACAATTTCAAAATTTTTCAAAAAGTAGCGAAATTGGAATTTTTCGATGTGTTATAGTGTTTGAAAATTTGATGATTTCATGTTTTGGATTAATTTCATCTGTTAACCTATCTAATGATGCTTTCTCGTAATGGTATCGAAATGAGGGAGTTTCGTGAGTGCTAACTTTTTACAATTTTACTATTTCAAGTGTTCAAAAAATTAGTGAAATTACAAGTTTTCGGTGTGCTATTTCGTTTAAAAATTTCACAATTTTGAATTTTCGATGATTTTTTTTGTTAACCAATCAAATGATGCTTTGTCGTAACGGTATTTGAATCGGGTAGTTTTGTGAGCATTAGGTTTTCAAAACTTTATGATTTTGAGTGTTTTGAAAAGGTAATGAAATTAAGATTTTTTGGTGAGCTATAGTCATTGATAATTTGACGATTTTGAACTCTGGGTGACTTTCATATGTTAACCAATCAAATGACATTTTCGTGTAATGGTATCGAAATTAGGGAGTTTCGTGAGTGTAATCCTTTCAAAGTTTTACAATTTGGAGTTTTAAAAAAATTAGCAAAATTGTGATTTTTCGATGTGTTAGCATTGGAAAATTTCACAATTTTGAGTTTTTGTTGAATTTTATCGCATACCTATCAAATGATGTTTTGTTGTAATGGTATTGAAATCGGGTAGTTTCGTGATTGTTGGGCTTTCAATTTTTTTTTGATTTTAAATGTTTAAAAAAGTAGATAAATTGGATTTTTTCAGTATGTTACAAAGACCTTTGAGAATTTGATGATTTTGAGTTTTAGATGAATTTCATCTTTTAACAAATCATATGATGTTTTCTCATAATGGTATCGAAATGAGAGAGTTTCGTGAGTGTTAACTTTTTAAAATTTCACAATTTTGAGTATTTAAAAAAATTGGTAAAATTGCCATTTTTTTGTATGTTATATATAGCCTTTAAAAATTTCACGATTTCGAGTTTTTAATGAAATTCATTTCTTGACCAATCAATTGATGCTTTGTCGTAATGGCATTGAAATTGAGGAGTTTCGTGAGTGTTAGACTTTCAAAATTTTACGATTTCAATTATTTAAAAAAAGTTACAAAATTGGAATTTTTCGATGTGCTATATAGCCTTTGAAAATTTGACGATTTCGAGTTCTGAATGAATTTTTTCTGTTAACCAATCATATGATACTTTTACGTAATGGTATCGAAATGAGAGTTTCTTGAGTGTTAACTTTTTAAAATTTCACAATTTTGAGTGTTTCAAAAAATTAGCGAAATTGCAATTTTTCAGTGGGTTAGCGTTTCAGAATTTCTCTATGAATTTCATATTTTAACCAATCAAAATATGTTTCTAGTAATGGTATCAAAATGAGGGAGTTTTGTGTGTGTTAGCCTTTCAAAATTTCATGATTTCGAGTATTTGAAAAAAATAGCAAAATTGGAATTTTTTTTGGTGTGCTATAACTTTTGAAAATTTGACGATTTTGAGTTCTCGATGAATTTCATTTGTTAACAGATCAAATAATGTTTTCTCATAATTGTATTGAAATTAGGGAGTTTCGTGAGTATTATCCTTCCAAAATTTTACAATGTCAAGTGTTCAAAAAATTAGTGAAACTACGATTTTTCGATGTGATATAACCTTTGAAAATTTCACGATTTTGAATTTTGATGAATTCCATCTCTTAACCAATCAGAAGATGTTTTGTCATAATGGTATTTGGTGGCCGCAAATAATACGCTGCCACTTTCACCGCAAGCGTACGGATTAAGTTTTAGTATAGTGGATCTTTTGGTCGGGTATCGTATCCACATGGATTGACGTTGTTACTATAGAGTATCTCGATTATCATAACCTAATTTTATCTAGGCGCTAAAAATAGAATTTAATTTAATACTAATACTAAACTAAAATACTAATTAAGTTAACTATACTATAAATACTAATTTGAGATTGTTTAGGGGAGTAGATTGCCTAGAGATTAACTTTATTTACTTAAATGCATTTGATTTTGTTTTAGTTAACATTAATGGCGTTCGGCGTATCCGACAATCTCAGTTCGTAAACTCCCTCGCCACCTCTTCCGAGTGTAAGACTAGGGAATACGTGATTTCGTGTCAACGCCGAAGTCCCCCTCAACGTCTTAACGACTCTAGGTTACGTGAGTCTCGCCCCAACGTCATCGATTGCACACTTTCTAACGCCCTCCCGGGTCGTTAGATTGTCGTGTTGTGTTAACCTTAGTCCGAATCCGGGGTTACCTCTCCCGAGTGTCAAACCCCGTATTCTCAATATATCTAAACTAGCATATAATCATAGAAAACACAGCAACACAATTGAAATTATAAGGAACAACCATAAACGAAACACAAATTCAACCAAAACTACATTTTCATAAATAATACGTTAATCTCTATTACAATCCATGTTTAACTCATGGCCCTAACCGTTTATACAATGTAAAATGAGCTAAACATGCTCAACAACTACCAAAATGAAGAAAACAAAGAGAGGAAACGAGCGACTTAGCCGATATCCGAAGATTTGCCGCTAGAAACGTCGATCGATCGCTTCCTCGTTGATCCTCCACCTCGGGTTGAGAGCTCTCCCTAAAAAATCCCTAATCCTACTCCTAAAATATGGCCTAAGGCCTTAAGGGTTGAAGAGAGGGAAGAGAAGAGGAGAAAAGGGATTAATAAATATCCAAAATATCTCAAAATATCTCATAAATATCAAGGCTGTGCTTCAAGATTTTCGCCTAGGCGAAGTTAAGTCGGTTAACTTTCTGCCAGAAATTCGCCTAGGCGAAGTTACTGCAAGTTTGAAATTTTGTTTTGGCTGTAACTTCTTCATCCGAACTCTGATTGAGGTGATTCAAAGACCTATGGAAAGCTAAGAAAAAGATATACAACTTCTATGTTTTTAGAATTTCCAAAATAGGATTTTATCATAGTCCAAAATGGCCTTGAAGTTACAGCACCTGTACCGGCTTTGCAGGTTTGGTGATCGCCTAGGCGAAGAAGTAGGCGGTGGATTTGGAAATGTTTCTACTGGGGTTTCCACCTAGGCGGAGGAATTTTCTGCCTAGGCGGTAGGCTGTCAGTAGCCTTTTGTCATTCTCAGCATCTTCACTGCCTAGGCGGAGGTCTGGACGCCTAGGCGGTGGGCTTCCTTCATATTTTTGCCTCCTTGCTTGTTTATTTACCGTAACTTCGACTCGCCTTCGGTTCGATCTCATCGTTTTCGCTCCAGTTTCTTATCTTTTTGCTCCACACACCTGATTTATACAAAAAGTATAAAAACATATTAAAACATATAAAAATAACTATAAACGTACTCGAAAACTAACAAATTCGGATTGGAAATACGTAGGTAATTTATACCTATCAGTATTGAAATTGGATAATTTTGTAAGTATTAGGCCTTTAAAATTTTACGATTTCTTGTTTTTCAAAAAAGTGGCGAAATTAAGATTGTTCGGTGTGTAATAGCCTTTGAAAATTGGACGATTTTGAGTTTTCGATTAATTTCATTCGTTAACCAATCAAATGATGCTTTGTCATAATGGTATAGAAATTGGGGATTTTGGTTAGTGTTAGACTTTCAAAATTTTACGATTTCAAGTTTTTCAAAAAAGTTGCGAAATTGAAATTTTTCGGTGTGCTATAACTTTTGAAAATTTGACGATTTTGAGTTCAAAATGAGTTTCTTATCTTAACCAATCAAATGATGGTTTCTCGTATTGCTATCGAAGTGAGGGAGTTTTGTGAGTATTAGTTTATAAAAATTTCACTATTTTGAATGTTTAAAAAAATTAGCGAAATTGTGATTTTTCGGTGAGTATAATCTTTGAAAATTTGACGATTTTGAGTTTTATATGAATTTCATATTTTAACCAATCAAATGATACTTTCTAGTATTGGTATCGAATTGAGTGAGTTTTGTGAGTATTAGGCTTTCAAGATTTTACGATTTAAAGTGGTTGAAAAAAATAGCGAAATTGAATTTTTTGGTGTGCTATATAGCCTTCGAATGTTTGATGTTTCTGAGTTCTGAATGAATTTAATCTATTAATCGATCAAGTGATGTTTTCTTGTAATGGTATCGAAATGATTGCCTTCACAATTGAACGATTTCGAGTGTTTCAAAAAATTAGTGAATTTGCGATTTTTCAGTATGCAATAGTAATTGAAAATTTCATAATTTCGAGTTTTCGATGAATTTCATCTATTAACCAATCAAATTATGCTTTCTCATAGTGGTAATATAATCAGGGATTTTTTTGAGTTTTAGGCTTTTAAATTTTACAATTTCAAGTATTTCAAAAAAGTTGTGAAATTGTGATTTTTCGGTGTTATAGCCTTTGAAAATTTGACGCCTTTTGTCTGGATGAATTTCATCTATCAAGTGATCAAATGATGCTTTTTCGTAGTGGTATCGAAATGATGGAGTTTATGAGGGTTAGACTTTCAAAATTTCACTATTTCAAGTATTTTAAAAAACTAGCAAAATTGCAATTTTGCGGTGTGTTGCTGGCTTTTGAAAAATTTTCGATTTTGAGTTTTCGATGAATTTCAATTGTTAACTAATCAAGTGATGCTTTGTCCTAATGGTATTGAGATCGGGGAGTTTCATGAGTGTTAAACTTTCAAAATTTTATAATTTTGATTATTTGAAAAAAATAGCGAAATTGAAATTTTTCGGTGTGCTATAACTTTTGAAAAATTCACAATTTTGAATTTTGGATGGTTTTTTTTGTTAACCAATCAAATAATATTTTGTCGTAACAATGTTGAAATCAGAGAGTTTTGTGAAGGTTAGGCTTTTAAAGTTTTACTATTTCTAGTATTTTAAAGAAGTAGTTAAATTGAGATTTTTCGAAGTGTTATAAACTTTGATAAGTTAACGATTTTGAGTTCCTGATGAATTTCATCTGTTAACCAATAAAATTATGCTCTCTCGTTATAGTATCAAAATTAGAGAGTTTCGTGATTGTTAGTCTTATAAAATTTCATGATTTTGAGTGTTTCCAAAAATTAACAAAATTGCGATTTTTTATGTGCTATAGTCTTTGAAAATTTCACGATTTTTGAGTTTTTGATGAATTTCTTATTTTAACCAATGAAATGATTCTTTATCATAATGCTATCGAAATGTGAGAGTTTCGTGAGTGTTAGCCTTTCAAAAATTTTCAAATTCGACCGTTTAAAAAAACTAGCGAAATTGCGATTTTTTGATGTGTAGCCTTTTAAAATTTTACAATTTTGAGTTTTCGATGAATTTCATATTTGAACCAATCAAATGATACTTTGTCATAATGGTATTGAAATCGGGGATTTTCGTGAGTGTCAGACTTTAAAAATTTTACGATTTCAAGTGTTCATAAAAGTAGAAAAATTAAGGTTTTTCGGTGTGTTATAACCTTTGAAAATTTGAAGATTTTGAGTTCGGGGTGAATTTCAACTTTTAACCCATAAAATGATGCTTCTCTCGTAGTGATATTGAAATGATAGAGTTTCGTGAGTGTTAGCCTTACAAAATTTTACAATTTTAAGTATTTTAAGAAATTAACAAAATTGCGATTTTTCGTTGTGCTATAACATTTGGGGATTTGAGTATTTTGAATTTTCGATGAATTTTATCTTTTAACCAATCAAATGATGATTTCTAATAGTGGTATCGAAATATGAGAGTTTCGTGAGTACTAACGTTCAAAATTTCACTATTTTGAGTGCTTTAACAATTTTACGATTTTAAGTGTTTTAAAAAGTTGACGAAATTAGAATTTTTCATTGTGCTATAGCTTTTGAAATTTTAACGATTTTGAGTTCGGGATGAATTTTATCTTTTAACCAATCACATGTTACTTTCTTTCAGTGGTATCAAAATTAGGGAGTTTCGTGAGTGTTAACTTTTCAAAATTTTCCTATTTTGAGTGTTTCAAAAAATTAGTGAAATTGCAAATTTTAGGTGTGCTATAGTTTTGGGATTGGACGATTTTGAGTTTTTGATGAATTTCATCTTTTGACCAATCAAATGATGATTTCTAGTACTAATGTGAAAATAAGGGAGTTTCATGCGTGTTAACCTTTCAAAATTTTACGATTTCGAGTATTTGAAAAAAATAGCGAAATTGTGATTTTTCCGTGTGCTATATAGCCATTGAAAATTCGATGATTTTGAGTTTTCAATGAATTTCATATTTTAACCAATCAGATGATGCTTTCACGTAATAGTATCGAAATGAGGGAATTTCAAGAATGCTAGGACTTAAAAATTTTACGATTTCAAGTTCTTGAAAAAGGTAGTGAAGTTGTGATTTTTTTGTATATAGCCTTTGAAAATTTTACGAGTTTGAATTTTTTGATGAATTTCATCTTTTAACCAACGAAATGGTGCTTTATCGTAATGGTATCGAAATGTGTGAGTTTCGTAAGTGTTAACTTTTCAAAATTTCAGAAATTCGATTGTTCTAAAAAATTAGCGACATTGCAATTTTTAATGTGCTACCTTTTAAAATTTTACGATTTTGAATTTTCAATGAATTTCATCTGTTAACTAATCAAATGATATTTTGTCATAGTGGTATTAAAATCAGAGATTTTCATGAGTGCTAGGCTTTAAATTTTTTACGATTTCAAGTGTTTAAAAAAAGTAGTAAACTTATGATTTTTCGTTGTGTTATAACTTTTGAAAATTTGAGGATTTTGAGTTCGGGATGAATTTTATCTTTTAACCAATCACATGATACTTTCTTGTATTGGTATCAAAATGCGGGAGTTTTCAGAGTGTTAATCTTTCAAAAAATTTCTACTCTGACTGTTTTAAAAAATTAGCAAAATTGCTATTTTTAGGTGTGCTATAGTCTTGGGAATTTGACGATTTTGAGTTTTTGAGGAATTTCGTCTTTTAACCAATCAAATGATGCTTTCTACTACTAATATCAAAATAAGGGAATTTCTTGAGTGTTAACCTTTCAAAATTTTACGATTTTGAATGTTTAAAAAAAGTTGCGAAATTGTGATTTTCGGTGTGGGCCTTTGAAAATTTGTTTATTTTGAGTTTTTGATGAATTTCATATTTTAACCAATCAGGTGATGCTTTCTCATAATAGTATCGAAATGAGGGAATTTCGTGAGTGCTAAGCTTTAAAAAATTTACGATTTCTAGTGTTTGAAAAAAGTAGCGAAATTGCGATTTTTTGATGTGCTATATAACTTTTAAAGATTTAATGATTTTGAGTTTTTGATGAATTTTATCTTTTAACCAATGAAATGATGCTTTATCGTAATGGTATTGAAATGTGGGAGTTTTGTGAGTGTTAACCTTTTAAAATTTCACAAATTCGATATTTTAAAAAATTAGAGAAATTGCGATATTTCGATTTGCTACCTTTTAAAATTTCACAATATTTTGAGTTTTCGTTGAATTTCATATATTAACCAATCAAATGATGCTTTGTCATAATGGTATTGAAATTAGGAATTTTCATGAGCGCTAGGCTTTAAAAATTTTACGATTTCAAATGTTTCAAAAAATAGAGAAATTAGGATTTTTCGTTGTGCTCTTTGAAAATTTGACGATTTCGAGTTCGAGATGAATTATATCTTTTAACCAATCACATGATGCTTTCTCGTTGTGGTATCAAAATGAGGGAGTTTCGTGAGTGTTAATCTTTCAAAAAATTTCTATTTCGAGTGTTTCAAAAAATTAGAGAAATTGCGATTTTTAGGCATGCTATAGTCTTGGAAATTTGATAATTTTGAGTTTTTGATGAATTTCATCTTTTAACCAATCAAATGATGATTTCTAGTACTAATATCAAAATAGGGGAGTTTCATGAGTGTTAGTCTTTTAAAATTTCACAATTTTTAGTGTTTGAAAAAAGTAGCGAAATTGGGATTTTTCGGTGTAGCCTTTGAAAATTTGATGATTTTGAATTTTAGATGAATTTCATATTTTAACCAATCAGGTGATGCTTTCTCGTAGTGGTATCAAAATGAGAAAATTTCGTGAGTGATAGCCTTTCACAAATGTACAATTTCTAGTGTTTCAAAAAAAATTGTGAAATTGCAATTTTTCAGTGTGCTATAACTTTTGAAAATTTCACGATTTTGAATTTTCGTTGAATTTCTTCTGTTAACCAATAAAATGAGGCTTTGTTGTAATGCTATTGAAATCAAGTATTTTCGTGATTGTTAGGCTTTCGAAATTTTACGATATCAAGTTTTTCAATAAAATTAACGAAACTGAAATTTTTCATTGTGCTATTACATTTGAAAATTTGTCGATTTTGACTTTTTGGATGAATTTCATTGGTTAACCATTCAAATGACGCTTTCTCTTAATGATATATAAATTAGAGAGTTTCGTGAGTATTAAAAAAATTAGTGAAATTACAATTTTTCGATGTGTTGTAGCCTTTCAAAATTTCATGATTTTGAGTTTTGAATAAATTTCATCTATTAACCAATCTAATGATGCTTTTTCGTAGTGGTATTGAAATCGGGGAGTTTCGTGAGTGTTAGGCTTTAAAAAATTTACGATTTCAAGTGTTTAAAAGAAATTGCGAAATTAAGATTTTTCGGTGTGCTGATAGATAGCCCTTTGAAAATTTGACAATTTTTTTGTTTTGGATGAATTTCATTTATTAACCAATCAAATGATACTTTCTCGTAGTGGAATCAAAATGAGGGAGTCATGTGAGTGTTCGCCTTTCAAAATTTTACTATTTCGAGTGTTTAAAAAAATTAGTGAAATTGAGATTTTTTGGTATGCTTAACTTTTGAAAATTTCATGATTTGAAATTTTCGCTGAATTTCATCTGTTGACCAATCAAATGATATTTTTTTGTAATGATATTGAAATCAGAGAGTTTCGTGAGTGTCAAACTTATAAAAGTACACGATTTCACGTGTTTTAAAAAAAGTAGCGAAATTGCCAGTTTCGGTGTGCTAGTATTTGAAAATTTAACGATTTTGAGTTTTCGATGAATTTCAGTTGTTAACAAATCAAATGATGCTTTGTTGTAACGATAATTGGGGAGTTTCATGAGTGTTAGACTTTCAATTTTTATTAATTTTGATTGTTTGAAAAAAGTAGTGAAATTAGATTTTTTTTTTTGTATGATATAGCCTCTGAAAATTTCAAAATTTTGATTTTTTGATAAATTATTTTTGTTAACCAATCAAATGATGCTTTGTTGTAACAATATTGAAATCGAGGAGTTTCGTGAGGATTAGGCTTTCAAAATTTTACGATTTCAAGTATTTTAAGAAAGTAGTTAAATTGAGATTTTTCGATGTGGTATAGCCTTTGATAATTTAACGATTATGAGTTCTAGATGAATTTTATCTGTTAACCATTAAAATGACGCCCTCTCGTGATGGTATCGAAATTAGAGAGTTTCGTGAATCCTAGCCTTCTAAAATTTCATGATTTTGAGTGTTTAAGAGAACTAACGAAATTGTGATTTTTTGATGTACTATAACCGTTTAAAATTTGACGATTTTGAGTGTCCGATGAATTTCATCTCTCTACCAATGAACTGATGTTTTATCATAATCGTATCAAAATGCGGGTGTTTCGTGAGAATTAGCCATTCAAAATTTCACAAATTCGACTGTTTCAAAAAATTAGTGAAATTGGAATTTTTCGATGTGAATCTTTTAAAATTTCACGATTTTGAGTTTTCGATAAATTTCATCTGTTAACCAATCAAATGATGCTTTGTCATAATTGTATTGAAATTGAGGATTTTCGTGAGTGTTGGGCTTTAAAAATTTTACGATTTCAAGTGTTTAAAAAAAGTAGCGAAATTGTTATTTTTCGGTGAGTTATATAGCCTTTGAAAATTTGTCAATTTTGTGTTCTGGATGAATTTCATTTGTTAACTTGTCAAATGATACTTTCTCATTGTGGTATCAAAATGAGGGAGTTTCATGTATGTTAGTCATTCAAAATTTTACTATTTTGAGTGTTTCGAAAAATTACTGAAATTGCGATTTTTCGGTGTGAAAATTTCACGATTTTGAGTTTTCGATCAATTTCATCTGTTAACCAATTAGGTGATATTTTTTCGTAATGGTACAGAAATTGAAGAGTTTTATGAGTGTCAAGCTGACAAAATTTTATGATTTTATGTGTTTAAAAAAAGTAGCGAAATTGAAATTTTTCTGTGTGCTATATAGCCTTTGAAAATTTGACAATTTTTAATTTTTGATGAATTTCAACTGTTAACTAATTAAATGATATTTTGTCGTAATGGTATGTAAATAAGGGAGTTTCATGGGTGTTATACTTTCAAAAGTTTATAATTTTGATTGTTTGAAAAAAAGTAGCGAAATTGGAATTTTTCAGTATGCTATAACCTTCGAAAATTTCACAATTTTGAATTTTTGATATTTTTTTTGTTAACTAATCAAATGATGTTTTCTCGCAGTGGTATCAAAATGAGAGAGTTTCGTTAATGTTAACTTTTCAAAATTTTACTATTTCAAGTGTTTCAAAAAATTAACAAAATTACAATTTTTCGATGTGCCTTTGAAAATTGATGATTTTGAGTTTTGAATGAATTTCATCTATTAATCAATCAAATGATATTTTCTTATAGTGGTATCAAAATGAGGGAGTTTCGTGAGTGATAGTCTATTAAAATTTTATTATTTCGAGTGTTGAAATTAGTGAAATTACGATTTTTAGGTGTGCTAGCCTTTGAGAATTTGACGATTTTGAATTTTTGTTGAATTTTATCTTTTAGCCAATCAAGTTATGCTTTCTAGTAATGGTATTGAAATGAGAGAGTTTCTTGAGTGTTAGCCTTTCACAATTTCACGATTTCGAGTGTTTAAAAAAAGTAATAAAATTGGGATATTTTGATGTGCTGTAACCTTTAAAAATTTGACGATTATGAGTTCTGGATGAATTCCCTCAGTTATCCAATCAAATGATGTTTTCTCATAGTGATATTAAAATGAAAGATTTTTGTTAGTGTTAACCTTTTAAAATTTGACTGTTTTGAGTCTTTAAAAAAATTAGCGAAATTGCAATGTGCGGTGTGTTATTGCCTTTGAAAAATTTCACGTTTATGAGTTTTCTTTGAATTTTATCTATTAACCAATCAAATGATACTTTGTCGTAATTGAATTAAAATTGGAGATTTTCGTGAGTTTTTACGATTTCAAGTTTTTCAAAAAAATAGTGAAATTGAGATTTTTCGTTGTGCTATAACGTTTGAAAATTTGACGATTTTGAGATCTGAATGAATTTCATCTGTTAACCAATCAAATGACGCTTTCTTGTAATAGTATCGAAATGAGAGAGTTTTATGAGTGTTATCCTTTTAAAATTTTACTATTTCAAGTATTCAAAAAAATTAGTGAAATTATGATTTTTCGATGTGCTATTTAGCCTTAAAAGATTTTGCGATTTTGATTTTTTGATGAATTTCATTTGTTAATCAATCAAATGATGTTTTCTCGTAGTGGTACTGAAATCGGGGAGTTTCATGAGTGTTAGATTTAAAAAAATTTACGATTTCAAGTGTTTAAAAAAAGTAACAAAACTGGAATTTTTCGGTATACTGGCCTTTGAAATTTTGACGAATTTAAATTCTGGATGAATTTCATCTGTTAACCAATCAAATTATGTTTTTTCATGTTAATATCAAAATAAGAGAGTTTCGTGAGTGTTAGCTTTTCAAAATTTGACTATTTCAAGCGTTCAAATTTTTTTTGCAAAATTGTAATTTTTGTGTGCTATAATCTTTGAAAATTTTACGATTTCTTGTTTTCGAAGAATTTCTTTTGTTAACCAATCAAATAATACATTACACAATGATATTGAAATTGAGAAGTTTCATGAGTGTTAAGGCTTACAAATTTTTACAATTTCAAGTGTTTAAGAAAAGTAGCGAAATTGTGATTTTTCGGTATATTATACCCTTTCAGAATTTGACGATTTTGAGTTTTTGGAAGAATTTCATCTCTTAACCATTCAAATGATGTTTTCTCGTAATGGTATCGAAATGAAAAAGTTTTATGATTGTTAGCCTTTCAAAATTTTCCTATTTCAAGTGTTTCAAAAAATTAATGAAATTGCAATTTTTTCAATGTGCTATAACTTTTAAAAATTTCATGATTTTCAATTTTTGATGAATTTCATTTTTTAACTAATAAAATGATACTTTCTCGTAAAGATATCAAAATGAGGGAGTTTCATGAGTGTTAACTTTTCAAAATTTTATTATTTTAGGTATTTTGAAAAAATAACGAAATTGTGATTTTTTGGTGTACTATAAGCCTTTGAAAATTTTACAATTATGAGTTTTGATGAATTTCTTCTGTTAACCCATTAAATGATGCGCTGTCATAATGATATTAAAATCAAAGAGTTTCGTAAGTATTAGGCTTACAAAATTTTACGATTTCAAGTGTTTCAAAAAATAGCAAAATTAATTTTTCGATATATTAACCTTGTAAAATTTTATGATTTTGAGTTTCAAAAAAAATTTAATCTGTTAACCAATCAAATGATGTTGTATCTTAATGTTATCGAAATTAGAGAGTTTCGTAAGTATTAGCCTTTAAAAATTTTACAATTTCGATTATTTCAAAAAAATAACAAAATCGAGATTTTTCTGTAAGCTCCTTTCAAAATTTAAAGATTTCAAATTGTTTATAAAAATAGCGAAATCAGAATTTTTGTGGCTATAGCATTTCAAAATTTGAACATTTTAAATTTTTCTTAAAAATAGCAAATTCCAATTATTTTTTTTCCTTGAGTACAACCTTTGAAGATTTTAAATTTTTCGTAAAAATAGTGAAATCTTATTTTCTGTGAACTAGTCTTGAAAAAATTTGAAGATTTTGAATTTTTCATGAAAAATAATGGAACCAGATTTTTATTTTTATTTTTTTTGTTTTGTGAGCTATCATATCCTTTAAACTTCCAAACTTTCGAACTTTCAAGTTTGTCTTAGAAGCAGCGAAATCTGATTTTTCTTTAACTAACCTTTCAAAATTTGAAAATTTCAAGTTTTCTGTAAAAATACTGTAATCATTTTTTTTTTCAAATTTTTCTGTTACTTACAGCATTTAAAATTCCACAATTTCGATTTTTTTAAAAATAAAGCAAAAATCTTATTTTTTCGGAAAATTAACCTTTAAAAATTTCATTATTTTTAGTTTTTATCAATTATCTCCATCACTCTTATGAAATTATGATTGTGGCATAAAAATAGCAAAATCAATTTTTTTTTGCGCCATTGCCTTACAAAATTCCACAATTTTACGTTTTTTTTTCACAAAAGTAGATAAATTATATATTTTCGCTGAGATATAGTCTTTCAAATTTTTAAGATTTATCAAGTTCTACTGTTACTCTATAAAATGATGATATAGCATAAAATTATAACGAAATCAAGTTTTTTCATGATCTGTAGCCCTAAATTCAGCAATTTTGAATTTTTCATAAAAATAACAAAATTAATTTTTTTTGATAGGTTATAACCTTTCAAAATTTCACATTTTTAAATTCTTGATCAATTACTTTCGTTACTCTATAAATGATATTGTAGCATAAAAGTAATGAAGATGCGTTTTTTCGTGAGCCAACGATTTCAAAAAATTCGAAAAAGTAGCAAAATTGGATTTTTGCAAAAACTCATCTTCCAAATCATACAGCCCAAATCTTTAGTTCACACAACCTAGAGAAACTGTCTCAATTCATCCGTGTGCAGTTACCAAAGTCTCAATGAACCTCAATCCATATGGCATAAAATTATAACAAAATCAAGTTTTTTTGATACATTATACCGTTTCAAAATTTCACAACTTTGAGTTCTTGATCAATCGCTTTCGTTGCTCTATAAATGATATTGTAGCATAAACGTAATGAAAATGAGTTTTTTTCGTGAGCCACAGCTCTACAGAATTAAACAATTTCAAATAATTCAAAAAAGTAGCAAAATTGGATTTTTGCAAAAACTCATCTTCCAAATCATACAGCCCAAATCTTTAGTTAGTTCACACAACCCTAGAGAGGAGTAAGAAACTGTCTCAATTCACCTGTGTGCAGTTACCAAAGTCTCAATGAACCTCAATCCATCAAATCTTGGTGCAAATTTCGACTTCTCAGGCAACATTGTACTAGAATTGCCCGGCCCATTCTTCAACCATGTCGAAGAGGATGCTGAGAAGTCCTGTCAATTGATTGAGGAAAGAAGATTTAAGATTCCATTGGAAACGACATAAGCTGTACCGATGGGGTTTCCAAGTAGATGACAAACCTGTTCTTAATTGGAACCTAGAGATAAGACTGCTGCAAATTGGAGTGCAGTACATGAGAAACCTATGAATTTGAAGCTTAGTACTCCTACTAGAGATGAGAGGATTATTGTTCCCCCCCCATCTAAAATTGCTATTGCGGGAGTCAGTAAGTGGAACAGTTATCAAATTGGATGTTTCATTGATAAAAATCGAGGATTGTTATTGTTCGTTGGAGGTACTTGTTAACAAAAGAGGTGTTTACTTCATTTAAGAAAAAAAATGGCACTGATGATGCGTCTGGGATGTGCTAGGAATCCATTGTCATTTCCAAGTGGAATACTGGGATGACTTTGGTGTAAGCTGATGTCTAGCATGTATTCTCTTTAGGTTAGAATACATAAGAAACACTAAAACCAAGAGAGATTGATCCATATCTAGGGATGTTGGTAATCCGTTGATTGTTCGTAAGATGACTACAGCATATTAAACCATAGCAATGGAGCATAATAAGTAGAAGGTGGCAGTGGCCTGTTTCTATGGTTGAAGTTTAAATACATCGGGAGTGAACCACGGGTGGTTAAAATTGGGATCCTAATGAAAACGGATTTCAGAGGATCGGATCGGTGAATCAAATAGAAGACCAACATATACTTACCCTCAAGTAGAAAGTATATATAATATTTGCAGAAACTAACAAAATCTCAACCAACATATTAATAACCCCTTTAAAATAAAAATATTATAGATTACAACGTACACCCGTAATTCAAACAAAACATCTACAGCTTTTGATTGGTAGGATAAAATATCGTGTAAGAATGGCCCCGTTTGGTAACCCATCCCATCCCAGAAATTCCCATTCCATTCCCAGATTTTTGGGAATTCTGTTTGAGAATAGCGTTTGGTAATTTTTGTTTCCGTTTCCATTTCATTCCCATTTGAGAATTGTGCCCACCTTTTTCTTAAGAAATGAGAAACAAAAAAAAGTTGTTTCTCATTATTCCCATTCCATTCCCAAAACACATGGTTACTATTCACCTACCGGCCGACCACCGCCCGCCGACCACCACCGCCGCCGGTCACCGTCCGGCCGGAAATTTCCCGGCCACTTCCGGCCGTCGCCGGCGACGGCGCCATTGTCTTCCGGAGCACCACCGGCGACGGCGCCACCGCCGTCAGGCCAAAACAGAAAAAAAAAAAAAAAAATTAGGATGAAATGGTTACCAAACACAATTCCCTTCCCAAAAAAAAAAAAAAAAATTATCGTTACCAAACACGATTCTACTCCCAAAAAGAAAACAAAATTCTCATCTCATCCCATCCCATTCTCATCCCACTGCTGGAATAGAAACAGAAACGGTTACCAAACGCCACCTAAGTTATTGTTTAAATATTAACATATTACAAATAAAATGATGTCAAATTCCTATATACAACTAATAAGTTGTCAAACTTAAAAATGATTATTTTCATTAATCAATCGATTTACTTTTTAAGAAAAGAAGTTAATTAATAAGAAAAAACATCGTCTATAGCTCACCCTAAAAACATGTGTTAAAATCATATAGCTCACTAAAAGTACCATTTTGGTTTCTATTACCACAAAATGCATTTTTTTCATTTAAGAAATTACTTAATTAAGAATTGAGAAAATCAAAAAATAACAAGAGTATAGCTTACAAAAAAATTACAAATTTTGCTATTTTTATCCCATAAATTCATTTTTGTAGCTAATTAAGTACTTGACTGAAAACCAATGTCATGGATAAACAAGGCTATATTGATCGCCAATAATTACCATTCCAGATCTTTTTATCAAAAACTTGCATTCTTTTACTGTTAACAAAGCAATTTAGGGATAAAAATAATGAAAATTGTGTATGTGGTAAAGGGAGCCAGAAGCTTAGTCTAAACTTATTAAAGCCTTACAAGGGATGCCATCCAATTCACAATCAAAAATGCAAAAAAGGATGGGATTGTTTTAAGAATTATCCCCCTCCCGATGGTTTGCAGCTGCACAAACAAGAGGTAAAGCGAAAACTCAGGAGGGGATGGCCTAGGTTAATTTGGTCTGGCAAAGGAGTCCTACGACTAGAGAAGGATTCCAAAGATACAATTTAATTATGTGGCTTCGAGTTCTTAGGAAGATGGCTACCTCCATTAGGTTGAATTAAGACCACAAGTGGAAACTTCGGGTTTACCTCCTGAAGGGAGTGGATCGAGTGATTGACTAAAGCATGGGCTTCATATGAACTGTTGCATTTTGTTTCGAAATTGGTATGTAGTGCAATCATCTATTTTACGAGGAAATATATGAATAGCAGGATATTTAGACATGAACCCAAGGATGTGATGACGGCAGAAAAAAGATATATATCGCGGCTTGATTCAGAAACGGAATTTCTGGCCATATTGACTAATGGGTAATTGCTACATGGGGGGCGGTAGGTCCCTAGTTCATAGCCAATTTGGGCGTTGATATCATAAGGGTTGTAGTTGTTCTTGTTTGGAGTTGTCTCTTGTTATTTGTTTCTAGGGTACGTTCCTATAAAATAAAATTTCTCAATTATTTTCAAGAAGGAAGATATTGAGAACATTGACAAGATCGGAATGAGGAATGAGAAACTAATTCAATAGAAATAGGGCATTGAGAAAATAGACAGCGGAACGGAATATTAATCGAGAACTCAAATAAGTTAATAGATCCAATCCCATCACGATTTGTTTCTAACACGTCTAGAGAGAATTAATCTACGTCCAGATTTCAGCATTCACAATATATATATATATCATGTGTATCAAATGAGTCCAAAAATCCATGAAAAAATCAGGCGCACTACGTACGGATAAATAAAAATTAAAACAAAAAGGCAAGAATTAAAGAACATTCTATTAAGTGCATGGATCAAAGGAGACGCGCAAAAAAAAGAGAAAGACGAGAAAAGTACCTCGTCGGAGCAAGATCCGAAGGCAACGTTAGCATCGGCAGATGAGGTGGTGGAGGTGAGAGCGGCAGTAGATGCGGCGAGTACCGACGCAACGAGAGCGCAAGAGCCTTTCATCTCTCCACCGCCACGAAAAGATCAAGAAATGCTTGGGAGGCGCTGTCTGGATTGGACGAAATCCGACGAAAATTGCCGGATCTCGACCGTTGGTGTCTTCCTCTTCCTCTTCCTCGGCCCCCAGATCTGGTTATTCATTCGCATTAGACACCGGTATCTTGAGCTTTTATCTCGCCTCTCAATTCTCAACCCCACAATGCACAATTAACCCAATTTAATTTTATTTTGGATTCCGGTATTTTTAAAAAGGAACCCTCTTTTTCGCCACGCCGAAATTATCCGTCGCCAGTAGCCTCCCAACTAGAAATAGCCACCAATTTATAAGAAAACCCTGTCATTGTTTTTTTTTGGAAAATAAAATAAAATTTGTGGCAAAGCAAACAAAGCAACGGTCCCAAACTCTTTGGGAAGCTCGAACGATGTCCGTTTACCTGCCAGTCGTAGAATACATTGATTATAGGGAAAAAGACCTTTTTAGTCCCTAAAAGATGACAAAAATGTCAAATTAGTCTCTAAGATTTAAAACTCGACACATTTGATCTCAATATTTTAAAATCGTTCCAAATTGGCCCCTGAGTCAGATTCCGTTAAGTCAACTGACCGTCAACGTTTCATTAAGGGTATTTTAGTCTTTTTATTTAAATGGGTTAATTTGAGAAATCATCTAAACTTCTAGGAGTCAAAATATTTTTTTTCTTTATTTCTTTTAGTTCTTCTTCTTTGTCCCTACACCACCGAGCCAACCGAGCCAAATACCCTCCACCGCCGAACACCACCGCCAATTCTACCACAAAACCAAACAACACAACACCACCACCAAATGACCACCAAACGAACCAACACCGCCGCCTCCGCCAAAAAAACAGAAACAGAAACATGGGAAAAGAAATTGAACGAGAAACAGAAATTGAAATATGGGAAACAGAAGCGGAAACAGAAACATGGGAAACAAAAACACAATAATTGAAATATGGGAAACAGAAACAGAAGTAGAAATAGGCTTCTTCCTTTGTTCCTGTTGAAGATATGGGAGCCGCCGCAAGCTTAAACGACGCCTTAACCTTCTTTAACTTTCCGTCGATTGCTGTCGCCGTAACCGCTGCATCTGGTTAGACTTTTCGAAATCGAACCTGAGGTTTCGAAACCCTTTCGAACGAAAACGAAATTGAAATCGAAAGATTTCGAAATCAATATTTTGATTTTGAAATCAAAAGCCTAGTTTCCATTTCGATTTCGAAATTGAACCTACGATTGGATTTCGATTTCAAAAACGAAATCAAAATCAATCGAAAACCTTTCGATTTCAAAAACGAAATCGAAATCGAAAGTTTTTGAAATCCATATTTCGATTTCGAAATCGAAAGCTTAGGTGGCGTTTGGTAACCGTTTCTGTTTCAATTCCAGCAGTGGGATGGGAATGGGATGGGATGGGATGGGAATTTTGTTTTCTTTTTGGGAGTAGAATTGCGTTTGGTAACGATAATTTTTTTTTTGTTTTGGGAAGGGAATTGTGTTTGGTAACGATTTTATCCTAAAATCTTCTTTTTTTTTTTTTTTTTTTTGGCCGGCCGGCGGTGGCGGTGCTCCGGCGGCCCCGTCGCCGGCCGGCCGGCAACTGCCGGCGACGGTTCTCCGGCGTCGGAGACGGCGGTGCCCCCGGCGATGACCGGACGGTGGTGGCGTCGTCGCCGGCGACTGCCGGAAGTGGCCGGAAAAATTCCGGCCGGACGGTGACCGGCGACGGTCGCCGGAGATGACCGGCGGCGGCGGCGGACGGTGGCCGGCGGCGGTCGGCGGCGGCGGACGGTGGTCGGCCGGTAGGTGAATAGTGATCATGAGTTTTGGGAATGGAATGGGAATAATGAGAAACAATTTTTTTTTGTTTCTCATTTCTTAAGAAAAATGTGGGCACAATTCTCAAATGGGAATGAAATAGAAACGGAAACAAAAATTACCAAACGCTATTCCCAAACAGAATTCCCAAAAATCTGGGAATGGAATGGGATGGAAATGGTTACCAAACGGGACCTTAGTTTCCATTTCGAAATCGTTTTCGATTTCGATGCTAAGCAGACAACGAAGATGATGACAGTTAAAGCGATGGAGGATGGAGAAAAAGCGGATGACGGCGACGGAGAAGAAGCAAATAAAGGCGATGGAGGATGTAGAAGAAGCAGACGACGGCGATGCAGGATGGAGAAGAAGCAGACGATGGAGGATGGCGAAGAAGAAGCAGACGACGATGGTAGAGGCGGTTGTGTGGTGGTGTGGTGGTGCTCGGTGGTGCAGAGAAACGGAGGGTACTGAGCAACCAACAAGACAAAAAAACAAGAAAAAAAAAAAGAGAGAGAGAGAGAAAAAAAAAAAAAAAAAAAAAGAGAAGAAAATGGTTTGGGAAAAAATATTTTAACCCAATTAGTTTAACAACATATGGAAATAGACCCCACTAAATTAATAAGAATGAAATGACGCATGTACTCTTGGCCAAACGTTATGTGCTTGTCACGTGACTTTTTCCATCTAATTCTCCCAAATTTTACTAACAAAACCCGACCCAAACCTGACCCAAGGGCCAATTTGGAATAATTTTGAAATGTTGAGATCAAATGTGTCGAGTTTCAAATTTTAGGGGCCAATTAAATATTTTCGCCATCTTTTAAGACAAAAAAAAGTTTTTTCCCTTGATTATGATATAAGATCTAGTTTTGGGTTTGCGGATGCTGAAGGTGGACGGAAGCATAAAATAAATATTAGGACCCTGTCCCGTCCAGTCCTTTGTCATATCATGACAAATATGTGTGTTTGGTGCATGCGTAGGCATAGCATTGTTGAAGATTCAAAAGTACGTAATAGTGTTTTGGGGCAGGGGGGGGGGTAAATGACGTAAGTCATTGTTGGAGGAAGTCAATAATCGCGGCACGATTAGTGGAAGTCTTTTGTTGTTTGGGCTTGTGCAGTATAGTAGCCGCAAAAAACACACACACACTCGGTGGAAAATCCAAAGCTTGGGAAATATATATACATGTGAACTCAGGACCGTCCGTGAATTACATCCATTAATAATGGAAAATCAAGATGCAAGTGGCCAATTTGGACCTCTCCTTCCCCCTCATGCTAACTTGATTTGACACCTTTCTTTGATCCCCCCCCCCCCCAATGCCTTTACTATTTATACAAATGCATCTCACTTTGACAACACCAAAACCCAACCCCATAATCCTGCTTCAGAATTAACACTGCCAACTGATCATGAATTCCATATTCAGTTCCTTTGATGCTCTTTGTGCTGAATTCCTTGGCCAATCCCTTACTGCCTTTCCTCCTCCTCAAGCTACTACTTGTAGTAATCATAATCCAGGCGGCGGCTTCATTATTGGTTGCCAACAGAAACACAACCAGGAAAAGCCATGCCAGAAGCCCAAGAAAACACTTGGTTTGGCGCCAGAGTTGGATGGACTGCACTCTTTTGAGACCTTCATCTCTTGCTGATCCTACTTCTGCTCTGTAGTCTTTGCTTCAGATCGGAGAGTCTCCCTTCTTTTTCACTTATAGGTTACTTTGTTAGCTAACTATTAGAATTTAGGGATATTCCATTATTAGTTTGTTATAGATATTATTATTTGATTGTTTGTAATTTGTTACAAGCTCACCCTTCAACCTATATAAGGGAGTTTTTTTTGTCGTTGGATATTAAAAAAATGAGAATGAGAACTCTGTATTCTATTTTACCTCTTCTTCATTTCTATCAGAGCTTGCATCATTACTAGCAATAACAATATCATCGACATAGATCAAGAGAGCAATGAAAGATTGTCCACTGAACTTGGTGAATAGAGAATGATCACTAGAAGATTGTGCCAAACCTTCACTAAGAAGAACACTAGTAAACTTCGAAAACCATTGTCATGATGCTTGTCTCAAGCTGTATATGAATTTTTTTAACCGACAAACGGCATTAAGTGGCAAAGTCTCCCCCTCACGACAAGAATATCCAGGCGGAATTGTCATATAAACCTCTTCATCCAGTTCACCATGTAAAAAAACATTGTTGACATCCAGTTGAGTCAATGACCAGCCGTGGATAGCGGCTAAGGACAAAAGGACTTTTACTGTAACGAGTTTGGCAACAGGAGAAAAAGTGTCTAAGAAATCAATACCCTCCTATTGAGTGTATCCTTTAGCAACCGAACGAGCTTTGTAGCGCTCAATAGACCCATCAGCACGAAACTTGATTTGTATACCCATTTACACCCAATGGAATGTTTTCCTCGAGGGAGAGAAACAATCTGCCAAGTATGATTGCCGGCTAAAGCATGAAGTTCATCAGTTATGGCCTGACGCTACTCCGAAATCTCAAGGGCCTGGGAAAAGGTATGTGGCTGGGGATGAGAGGAAATGGCTAAGGCTAAGGCACGATAAAGAGGGAAAATATGATGATAGCTAAGGACAGAAGAATTGGGATAAAGAGTAGGAGTGGAAGTAGAGTTAACAGAAGAAGACTGAATAACCAGAGAATAATGAAAATCATGAAGATATGAGGGTTTAGTGACTCGGTGAGGCCGGGTGGGAAGGGAAGAAGAAGAAGGAATGGGAATGATGAGAGAAGGGGAGGAGGTAGTGGGAACATGAGAAGAAGTAGATGTAGAACAATCAGGAATGAAACGGGGTAACCACGATCACTCATGTTGGTTTTGTGCGTTTATCTCGTTCCCTGATTCTTTCCAATGTTTTTTATGTGGACAAGTTAAAGATTTTTCTCAATAGCCATTTCAAGTTGAAAGATTTGGGGCCTCTTAAATATTTTTTGGGTCTTGAAGTGGCCCGTTCTCATTCAGGCATTTATGTTTGCCAACGCCATTATGCTCTTAAGTTGTTATCAGATACAAGGATCTTGGGCGTCAAATCCTCTTCTACACCTATGGATCCTAATTTGAAATTGTCACAAGATGATGGTCATTTGCTTGAAGATCCCACTATGTATAGGCGGTTGATTGGGAAGCTTTCATATCTTACCATTACTCAGCCTGATTTGAATTTTGCTATAAATCGTCTTAGCTAATTCTTGGTTACTCCTCGAACTCCACATCTTCATGTAACCCAAAAGATTTTACAATACATCAAAAGAGCCCCAGGTCAAGGAATTTTCTTTCATGCCAACTCCACTATCCAGCTTAAGGTTTTTACTGATACCGATTGGGCAGCATGACAAGATACAAGGCGATCTGTCAGTGGATTTTGTGTTTTCTTGGGTTCTTCTCTGGTATCCTGGAAATCTAAGAAACAACACACTGTTTCCCGTTCGTCAGCAAAAGCAGAGTATCGCTCCATGACAAATGATACTTGTGAAATAGTTTGGTTGCTCTCCTTACTTGCCGATTTGAGAGTAAATCACTCAGGACCTGCACTATTTTTTTGTGATAATCAAGCTGCTCTCCATATTGTGGCCAATCTCGTGTTTCATGAGCGCACCAAACACATTGAGATTGATTGTCACCTTGTTAGAAAAAAGCTTCAAATTGGATTGTTGAAAACTCTTCATGTCTCTAGTCAGAACCAGTTAGCTAACATCTTCACCAAGGCTCTCCATCTATTCCAATTTCACCTTCTACTTAGCAAGATGAGAATTCATAATTTGTATTCTCCATCTTGAGGAGGAGTATTAGAATTTAGGAATATTTCATTGTTAGTTTGTTATATTGTTATTTGATTGTTTGTACTTTGTTACAAGCTCACCCTTCAGCCTATATAAAAGAGCTTCTTTTGTAGTTGGATATTAAAAAAATGAGAATGAGAACCCTGTATTCTATTTCATCTCTTCTTCATTTCTAATACTAACCATTTCTATTGTTGTGTAAAAATTAAAAGACTTGTAAGTTAATTTAAGTTTGTCAAATTGTCAGTAGTAGCTCATAACATACACCATACAATCTGCTCCCAATGAATGCAAAAAGAGTATGTACACAGACCAAGCTACACTTTTACCTACTACCAAACCAAAGAAAATATTACAAATCTTTTTATTATTTCTACCTAAGTAAACTGAGGATTCAATGCCTTTGTAGTATCCCCCGTCTCCTATCATATCATAACCTTTTTCCGATGTTAGCAAACCTTCTCGCAACTCCAAATATAACCGTCTTTGTTAACAGCCCTCTGTCAAGACCACAAGCAAGAACAACAGCCCCTCCAACCACCAGAAGCTGGGCCATGTTCCTTCTTCCTACTCCCTTCTCATCACACTCCGACATTGAATAATCCTCCTCTTTTGTTTCAGCATCAGAAGATGAATTGTCTTTCGTTTTGTCCGAGGTTTTTATAAGGTAACCAACTTTAGTATTGATCTGAGCCATGGAAGCACAATGAGACAGTGGAGCGCCTGATGATGCTCTTTCAATCTGGTATGAACGAAAGCCAGCGTCGACCTTTTTGACAGCACCCCACATGCCTTGACGAACACCGAGTTTTGCAATTTCCCAAGGTATGCCCATGTCTTCGTGATGGAAGAGCACCACCTCGCATGCACTTCGCCTGCCATCCCCTCTCTTTGATTCCACTGATTAAATCAACGTGCAAAAGTCTTAATCATTTATTCATTCAAGACACTATCAAAGGTTGGCTTTTTTTTTTGTCAGAAAAACGACTGATTCTTTTCCCATTTGGTAACAGCACCCTAAGTGGCGTTCGTTGTTTTATTTTTTAGGTTCCCAGAAGAACTTGGAACAGTAACAGATTTTTGTTTCAGAACATAAACATAGTAGTTGAAAAAATTGAACAGCGGACCACAAATAATGAAATTTTCTGAAAAAAAACTGCATTAAATTGCCGAAGAAAATACTCATAAAACAAAGGGTGTTTTTTTTTTTTTCAGGGGTCCTAAAAAAAAAAAAAAACATATTTGGAAGGAATACTAAAATTAAATTTGTTCAAAAGTATCAAAACAATTATCATTCTAAAATTCTCCTTTATATAAACAAATTCTATTTAATTTTTGAAATTTCACTTGTCCACTTTATATATTAGTAATAGGAGTCCATGCATATTTTTGTTTTAAAATAGGAGTTTTGAACAATGTTTTACCTGCACGAATGTACCAACTTGAGTAATACAAATCAACACGCCTTGGCTTGTTTCGACGTTGCACGGATGAGCAAGGTACACCCTGTATTTCATTTTAAAAATGTTAGTTTTGAGACAGAAAATATAACAATAAACTCAACTCAGCCTATGGTCTTAACCATGAAAGGAAAAGTGGAACATGAACAAAGTTGCTTCAACTAACATCTTATCAATTTTTCATAAAAGGGTAAAAAAAGACAAATAAATTCAACAAAAATTACTAAAAATGAAAAATCACTGTATCTTTTTCTTACCTTTGTAACACAATAATATGATCCACTTGATTCCCATATCCGACGGCCTATAATGTACTCCCTGTCGCTACAAAAGAAGGGAAACTGCAACACCACAATACATGGGACAATATAAGACAAAAGTGATAAAGAGCCAAAAAAAAAAAAAGGGGCAACCTAGTGCACAAAGGCACCAGCCATTGCGAGGTATGAGGATGGTCAGATTAGATGTATGCAACCTTACCCCTATTGAACCTTCAAGTCACAACCGAGCACGCTCACCATTGTACTCAAGGCTCACCCTCTCAACAGATGAATAATCAAAAGATACAAAAAAACGATTGGCATATTCATTTTTACCTTTCGTACCCATTGAACCACCATGGCTCCTGTGGTGGGACATTCCTCCAGGGTTTCGGCGTGTATAAGCATGTCATCCCACTTCAACCGAAACTCATCATCCCAGAAGAAATCCCTCACCATTTCAGGAGTGGCATCCTCGTAAATAGTTCTGCTACGGTATTGTGGAGGACCAACCTAGCGAAATAATGAGGAATCAAATGAAATCAATAAACATCAATTGCATTTTGAACCAAAACCATAATCACAAAGTATAAGAATTTAGGGTGCGTTTGGGTAAGGTATTTGAAGAATGAATTTCATTTCGAGGAGGAATTTATAAATTTTTCTTGATAAAATTTCTTAAGAAAAATTTACAAGCCCCTCCCTAGAAATGAAATGCCTTTCTTCAAATACCTATAAAGGAATTCATCAACATTATTTGTTAGGAGTCTACCTTGGGGTCTCTTCGCCAAGCTTGATAGCTCAAGCTGGGTGTGGATTGATCCATCATTGGAATCCATGCAGGTCCTCCATCTTTCTCCTCCACAAGTAATGATAAACGTTCCAAGTCATTTCTGGTCACAATAGCCGATTTTTCTTTCTCTAGATGTGATGAACTGCACAATTGCGAAGATTCAATTATACATTAGAAATTGAAATCAACATTCAATTCAATCTTCTATGGTCAAAAGATATAGTTACGCAATCCAAAATTGAAAAGTATTTTCGAAAGGTAGGTAAGAATAACGAACCTGCAGTCGGAGTCAGAGTCAGAGATTGAAGTCAGAGATGGAGTATCCTTCTCAAGCCCATTGTCGGAAATACAAGAAATGTAGCTGGGCAACAGAGACTTTAAGGAAATTAAGCTTGGGATGAAAGCAGAAGCGGTTGGAAATCGCTGCAAATTTATATGAGAAGAAGAAGAAGAAGAAGAAGAAGAAGAAGAAGGTGATGATGCGGAAGGATTTTTAGGAGGAAAGTGATGTCCTCTGCCGAAATTGGCCCATTGGGGCTTCCACGCCCAGCCAACCAGAACTCCAACAAAAACCGCAATCCAAATTGGGGCAACGAACATTGTAAGTTCAATCAACACATCCCCAATTGAGGGTCGCTGTAAGATCTCAAACAAAGCCATATTTTATATGGTGTAAAGTATGAACAACAAACACAAAGTAATGATCCAGTCGAGGGAATGAGGAGATAAAAACCCGCGATTGAATCGAACAGGTGGAGGTGCTTGAGTACAGCGACTGCACAACGGTTTTGGATAAGGAAAGAATAAAAAAGAAGTCAGGAGACTAGGGATGAAGATATTTAGATTCAGGGGTGAGAAATAAGAACACTTGGACGAGCTTCGCAGAGAGAGAAGGGATATCGGGAATGGATAAGGATTGGGAGAGATAATCGGTTGCTTTGCGAGCTATTCGGAGAGCCGTAGCACCCTTTCCGAAATTCAGTTCACGATTTCTCTTTCGCCAAACATAAAATACGCCGATTGAAGAAGAATCAAAACCCAGTCGCCTTGTAGTTCTCCTTCTTCTTAGTTCTTATCCTTCTTCGTCTGCACAGATTGAGGTGTCAGTAAGTATGGCGGTTTAAATAGGTAATAGGATAGGCGGTTTAAATAGGTAATAGGGTAGGTTTGTGATGATAATAATCATCGTTCGCGATTGGCCAAATGTGTAATGGACGGTCTACGATCGCCGCGTTCTCATTTTCCACGTTTTTGACTTGAAAAATTACTTCTTTGTTTTCCCTTCACTAAAATGTGGGACGCGGTGGCTTATTAAAATGCGCTTAAAGCTCTGAATTATTATTACTACTGCTGGTTTTTCAAGTGGAGATGCCTTGAAACACTCTAATGTTGACGAGTATTAGAGTTTGTGTTTGTCAAGACACGAATGATGTTGCTCCGTCCATGTCTGAACCTTCATACTTATTTTGGGTTGGGCCTGCTTTCTGGTCGGTTTTCTGTTTGGGCCAATTTCTTCTTCTTTATCTTACCCAAATAAAGCAGAAAAAAGCCCAACAAAACTGGTCGTTCTTCGAAGGAAAGAGAGAGAGAGAGAGCAGCAGGATAAGGGGGTCGGAGGAGAAGGAGGCGGCTGGTACCTGGTAGAGTTTATCCACTTCCTCACTTTCGGTTGCCAATTCAGAATGATCTCTTCTCTCTCCCCCTGTCTCCAATTATCTCCAAATCATCTCTCCTCCAAGAATGGGATCAAGTTCTCTTCTTCATTATTCTTCAATTCCTCCCTTCAGCCTAACCAGCAGAATAGTATTATGCCCCTTTCTTCTACTCCAAAAAGAGCTTTCAAAGTCATGGCCATGGCTCCTCCTAAGCCCGGTGGAAAAGCAAAGAAAGGTACCCTCCCACACACAATTAAAAGACAGCCTATTTTGAATGCTGAAATAAATTTTGAATTGGGGGTATTTTGCGAAATGGATTGCAGTGACTGGAATTATAAAGCTGGCGCTGGAAGCAGGGAAGGCGACGCCGGCTCCACCGGTTGGACCGGCGTTGGGGGCTAAAGGAGTGAACATCATGGCTTTCTGCAAGGATTATAATGCTAGAACCGCAGATAAAGCCGGTTATGTCATTCCCGTTGAAATCACCGTCTACGATGTCAGTTCTTTCTCTTCTTTTTTTTCCCACCAATTTTGCTTGTTCTACATATTTGCATTCGTGGTGTTTGATTTTTAAAAAAAGAAGTCTTTTTTTGGTTGCAGGATCGAAGCTTCACTTTCATTTTGAAGACTCCACCTGCTTCAGTGCTGCTCCTCAAGGCTGCAGGTGTTTCTCTATCATTATCGCATTTATTTCTTATTCACCAGGTTTTGAGTTGATGCACCAACAATGTGGATGAATATCATCAAATTTAATGTCTTTAATGGAAAAGACAAGGGTTAGTCCTACAACTTCATTTTAGTTTTGCCTAGTAAGTTGAAAGTCTCATTTTTTGTTCTCTCTACTTTTAAAGAGTCTATACATGTTAGGATACATATTTTTGGTTTATATCAATTTATGACTTGACATATTATTAGGAAACCATATGACACTTTTAGCTTATATAGTGGTTTGGACAATTTCAAGTGATCGATGCGGAATAGGAATCTAATACTCGCCTTTCAGTGCAACCCTCTGTTTTCACGAATAATTTGACTACAAGAGAAAAAAGAGACGTGAATTCCCACAATCTTAACTCTCATACCATATAAAGAGGTTTCAACTTAAAATCATATGGTGCTAAGTGTGGTTTATATAGTGGTTTGGATACACTCAACTGATTGATATGAGACATGAATCTAACACATATCATGCCAAAGCCATGTGGCTCGAGGGTTAGTGATTTTGCAAGAGAAGTAGGTTCACCAAATGGCGTCGTCACTTAGCGAGGTTTGTTGCACAAGTATGTGTATTGAATGTTGATTTTTTTAGGTGCGGAGAAAGGTTCGAAGAACCCTAAACAGGAGAAAGTGGGGAAGATAACGATAGAGCAGTTGAGGGCAATTGCAGAGGAGAAACTGCCGGACTTGAACTGCACCAGCATTGAATCTGCAATGAGGACGATAGCTGGGACTGCTGCAAACATGGGTGTTGAAATTGACCCTCCTCTACTTCAACCCAAAGTCAAGGAACTTCTTTAGATGCAAAACTAAACCACTCCTTTTTTTATTTTTTTGAAGAGATCAAAATTGACTTTGGATGAGTGTTTTGGAGGTCGTTTTTGGATGGATAATCTCTCCGTTCTAAATCTATTTTCGCATTTCACTTTGCACAAAATTTTATATTGTATATAAATATATTTTTATTTTATTATATTGTCCTTATTGAAAATAGCATTAAATTGATAAAAAAAAAAATTAGATTTAGAAAAGTAAAGTTATTTTGTGAAAAATTGATAAAATATAACAAATAGAAGATGAATTACTTTGAGATATCCTAAAACAAAAAAGTATGATAATTAATTTGGGGGTAATGGAGCATTCGATCAACTCTTGGTACTTATAAAATTAAGATTATCTTATTTCATTGGGGATGTCAGGTTTATGTTAAAGAAAATTGAGTCTGAGATGTTAGAATATTACACTCATAATGGTATTGTTTGTGGGGTATTCTATGAGATATAACTTCTATACTTCATAACAACAAAAGGTGTTTGTTCCTAATTGTATATTGTGGGTGCATCAGACGCTAAGCAAGCTGAAGAAATTAACTGTTGGCGTGAGTTGTATGTCAAATATAACAGCTCATGTCAAGGATCGCTGCTCACTTTTCACTTTCATGCTCTATTCCTGTTCACTTGCCATGCTCCACCTCTAATCTTAAATGCACCGTAAAACTCATTAAATGCTAGATTTTCTTGTATTATGTCTATATATATATATAATATGTTATTGTAATGAGATATAATGAAAATAAAATCCTTCTATATTAATTGTTTCAACCTGGTATCAGAGCAAATATTCAAAGCCATTTTTTTTTCCAGATTTGTTTCATTCTTCTTGCGCTGATAATTTTTTTTCTTCAATTTCTGGTGCTCCATTCTAATTTCTGATCATATATTTAGAAATGTTTACCCCACGCATATACCGGTTCACCTGCATCGTTTTTTGGTCCGGTTCAGCCACTTTTTGACTGGTTCTTGACTATTTAAGACCGGTTCCAAACTTATTTCGGTGTTCCCAATCCAACGGTGATGTCGATTTTGCAAAATATTATTTCTACAGTATAGTTTATTTTATAACTATACAAACCAGTTCACTATTAAACTTTTTTGTTTGGTTCACTACTAATTTTTCTGGTTCTACTATCATTTACACTTCTAACCAATTTCGTCTCTTTCCATGGCTGATACAAACTCTCTTATTGATGAATTTCCATCTTCCTCCATATTAGCTGAGTTTACCATGAAAATGACTGAAATTTTAAGTAAAGTTTTAGCCCCAACCCAGACCTTTGATATTACTACTGTACCCATCGGCATCAAGTTGGATGACACCAATTATGCTCTTTGGTCCTAGGTGGTCGAGATGTATATCTCGGGTAAAGACAAACTGGGATACATAAACGACGATATACCCCAACCTCCTCAGACGGACCCTACCTTTCAACGATGGCGCACCGCAACGCTATTGTTAAAGGATGGTTGATTAATTCCATAGACTCCTCTCTTCTTAGCAACTTCATTCACTCCCCAACAACCAATTTGGTGTGGGATACAATTGCTATTATATACTTTGATGGCAGCAACACTTCTCAGGTGTATGACCTCCGACGATGCTTGACCCGCCTTAAACAGGCTAGTGGCTCTCTTGAAAAATTCTACAATGATCTCCAAGGCCTCTGGCGTGAAATCGACTTTCGTCGTCCAAACCCGATGGAATGCCCAATCGATATTTAACACTACAATACCCTAGTTCAGGAAGATCGAGTATATGTATTATTGGATGGTCTCGATGACCGCTTAGACCATATCAGGAGTGATGTCTTGCAGATAAAGCCATTCCCAACATAGGAGCAAGCCTACGCACACGTCTGGAGGGAAGCTCTTCGTCAAGCGATGATTACGGCATTTAGCCCCAATGATATACTAGGAACGGGTCTAGCGTCCAAAAGTCTCAAGCATGGCTCATAGCCTCAAGCATCCTTTAGGTCTTTTTTTTTTCATGATAGCAAATCCGGTTATAACTCCAAATCCTGAGCCACCTCTGATGGAACTAAGTACTCTTACTGTAGAAGCGCAAAGTATAACGACTTGGTTTTCCAGGACCGTCATTAGGTTTCTCCCAAGGAAAAATAGAGCCAAAAGACAAATCATTCTACCACCACGTTTCCACTACCCTACTCTGATAAAATAATAATAATATATTTTTTCAATTTAAAATTTTAGCTTTTATACAAAGTCATCTATTTTGTCACAAGATTACAAATATTCCAATCACTCACTCCAAACAACTGTCCTGACAGGCTCCAAAATAAGACTCACTACCTCATCTGACTCTACCTAACGCCAATAGTGAACCCATCTCTAACTGAGGTACCTGAGACCAAATATTTTATCGGTGTACTGTCTTCATAATATAAAAACAATTTATACGGATTAAGCATAATTATCAAATACCATTTTTCAAAATATAACAGATAATCGCACACTAAGCCGAAATAAAACTCCACAGCTATCATTGCAATAAAATAATGCATTTAAATCAACCAATCAAATAATTTTGATATGTAATAAAATACCGTACACATATTTCTCTATTAGCCATATGATCGTTTCCTCACGATCGGGAGTTATGACGATATCGTAACCTGTATAACTGTGTCATCTAAGGTGACTATCAGTGCCAGAGTCATTTAATATCTCCAATGGTAGGAGCCAACACGATGATAATCATCATCGTTAACAACAACAACAGATATCAATCACCTGCAGAAATTGTCCTCCTGTCAAGGCACAACATATCGTCCTACAGGACATGCCCTCCTGTTAGGACAAACAACATCTCGTAGGACATGGCCTCCTGTCGGAATCACACTATGGCATTGTCAAATAATAAAATTACTTTCCGCATTTAAAAATTTACTTGATCCGCATCACGTTATAAAATAATATATTTAAATAAACATTTTCTTTTCACATTTTAGTACGAAAATATAATTTAGCAATTTACATAGAAGACAGTAAATTCACCTCGATTTTTGCGCTACTAAAAATATTATCGTCTGAATGCTACGTGGGCGTCGTCGTCTGGGAACCTAACAACCAAAAGGCATAAACTAAGAATTTATTTAAATAACCCTAATATGCAATGGGTGACCTAAAATGCAATATTTCTCATTTTCAAATTTTCTTGATTATACGAAATTATTAAACATCTAATTTCTTCAGTTAACATTAATTGTAGAAAAATTACTATAACAATTACTACAAATTTCTTCCTATTAATAATTTAATCTACAGAAAAAAATATTAGTTAACTGTTAATAATATTATTAGTCAATGACATATTAAAAATTGTTATTTCGATAAAATTTGTAAATTTTATTTTATATTCTTCACAAATTAGATGTATCGATACCCCACTATATTTCTTGAATTCACATATATACGTGTACATGTCCGTATTGAGAGAGTTTTGGCTTCCCTTTTTTTTTTTTTTTTTTAACGTGTATATATAAATGTATGCACAACATACATATGTATATATATATTAGCTTGGACTTGGAACCACCGCCACTCTTTTCAACATTTTTTTTTGGCTTTTCGCTTTTGGCTTTTCTCGCTTTTGGCTTTTGGCTTTTGGCTTGACACATGTCAAGTCATATATAGATAATATATATATGTGGTGTGAAATTGAGAATGAAGCACATTTTCACCTCATTTTTTATTTATTTATATATTTATTTTTATTTATATTAATTATCCTCTTAAAATAAAAAAAATATTAATTATATCCCAAAATTTCTTAAAATCATATTTTAAATAACTTAATAATCCTCTAAACTTTAAAAATCAAAATTAAAATTAACATATTGAACCCTAAAATTTTAAAGTAAAATTTAAATAACACAATAAACTCCATTATTTTTCTAAATGTTCTAAATTGCAACTAAATATATATATATAAATGCAGAAAATTGGGTCTTACACAAAGCATACTCGTGATACCTGCTTCAAGCTTCACGAGTATCCCGATTGGTGGCACGAACTCCAGGCTTGGAGGCGCCCTGATGGAGGTGGGAATAATAATAGTGTCGGCAAGGCTGTGGTGGCTGTATTGCCAATGCTAATGGAGACATCTCTTTGGTAATAGGGGTTGGGACTGTGATGTTGTCACCAACCCTACCATTACATAATACTTTACTCGTGTCTTCTCTTTCTCACAAGTTACTATCTGTGAATCAAGTAACTAAATACTTAAATTGTGTTGTGCTCATTTATCCTGCGTTTTGTCTTATTCAGGATATTCTTACCAATGAGATCATTGGGATTGGAACTAAAAGGAGGGGCTCTATTATGTGGAAGATTTTAGTGTCGACCGAGCACACCACATGCACCGCCCAAATGACCTCAAAGTGGAACAGATTTTGTTTTGGCACCGTCAATTAGGTCATCCATTGTTTGGTTATCTGCAACATGTGTTTCCTGATTTATTTTCAGGTTTGTCAATTTTGGATTTTAAATGTGAGACTTTAATTTTAGCTAAAAGTCATCGAGTCACTTATCCGTTGAGTATGAATAAGAGCGATGTTTCTTTTGCTCTGATTTACTCTGACGTATACGATTTTTTTCCAAAATCTACTATGCCTAGTTTTCCCTGGTTTGTGATATTCGTTGATGATTGTATTCGAATGACTTGGTTTTATCTATTTGAACATTAAAATGAAATTTTTCGTGTGTTTTAATCATTTCATACAATGATTTAGATTCAATTCTCTGTTAAGATTCGAACTCTTCAATTCGATAATGGTGGAGAGTATGTGAATCAAGAGTTCCGTGATTATTTCCAACACCATAGACTAAATCATGAGATCTCATGCCCCCAGACTCCGCAGCAAAATGGTATTGCGGAGCACAAAAATTGCCACATTCTCGAAACTGCTTAACCGTTGTTACTTGGAGCTCACGTACCTAGCCACCACTGGGCTGATGCTGTTGCCACAATCGTTCATCTTCTTAACTGCATGCCCTCAAAAGTTCTTGGGTTCAAGACTCTGCTACAGGCCTTGTCAACCGATGTGTCATTACCCACAATATTGATGCTTCTACCTCGTGTCTTTGGTTGTGTTGTGTTTGTTCACCTCCACAAAAACTAACGCACGAAGCTTGATCTCTGTGTCATTCGTTGTCTCTTTTTGGGATACACTATACACCAAAAATGGTACTGATGCTACGACCCAACTATTCGGCACACCTAAATAACTATGGATATTACATTCCTTGAAAACGACATTTTCTATTTTCCTGTCGCATCTAATTCTTCTCTTCAGGGAGAAACACGAGAAGAAGAGATGAATTGGTTGACATTTGACTGGTTCAAGGACACTCATACGACACTGAATGCTCCTTAGTCGACCATTGAGGAACTGAATCCAGAGTTGACATCTCTAGAAGCTGAAGTAGCAGTACTCCCTATTCTCCAGTATCCAATGTCCCATCTCCTGAGAATATCATTGAGGTAAGCTCCCCTACCACACCTCACATTTCTAATGATGTGTATACTCCTGTTGACTATGAATTACCTTTCAGGCATGATTGAGGCAAACCACCAAAAAAATATTCTCTGGAATTGGAGGACAAAAATCGAGATATCCAATTGTTAATTATGTTTCTACAAAGGAGTTGTCTGAACCCATTAAGAACTTAATGAATGAACTTTCCTCATATCGTATTCCCACAACTGTTGAAGAGGCATTGGAAGATCCTAGGTAGATCCAAGTTATGAAGGAAGAAATAGAGGCATTACTAAAAAATGAGACGTAGACTCTTGTTCCCCTAACAGAAGGTCAAAAAACAGTAGGGTGTAAATTGGTATTCTCTATCAAGTACAAAGCCGATGGATTAGTTGAAAGGTACAAAGCAAGACTAATGGCAAAGGACTATATGCAAACCTATAGCGTGGATTATCAAGATTCGTTCTCACCTGTGGCCAAGTTGAGTACTGTCGGGGTTCCATTATCTCTTGCAGCGAATCTTGATTGGTCATTACACCATTTTGACATTAAAAACGTTTTTCTCCATAGAGATCTTGAAGAAGAAATCTACATGGATGTCCTTCCATGATATATTGTAAATTCTAAAGCTAAGATTGTGTGCAAACTACAACAAACTTTGTATGGCTTAAAGCAATCTCGCAGAGCGTGGTTTGGACGCTTGAACTTGGCAATGAGGAAATATGGTTTTCAACAAAGCAACTTAGACTATACACTATTCTTAAAGCATCATCGGGGTAAGATAATGGCTTTGATAGTCTATGTAGACGATGTGATCATTACAAGAGACGACCCAGAGGAAATAAGAAGACTTCAAGAGTAACTGGACAAATAATTTGAGATGAAAAATCTAGGAGGACTTAAATATTTTTTGGGAATTGAAGTTGCTAAGTCAAAGTAAGGAATATTCCATTCCCAACAAAAATATACCCTAGATTTATTATCAAAAGTTGGATTACTGGATTGTAAGCCTGCAAATAAACCAATAATCCAAAATCACAGGTTAGGAGAATACCTAGATCAAGTGCCAACCGACAAAGGAAGATACCAGAGATTAGTTGGAAAACTTATTTATCTCTCTCGTACACGGCCTGACATCGCCTATGTAGTGATTCGAATTCTCTGATATCTAAAGTCCTCCCCCCGAAAAAGGACTTTTGTTTACAAAAAAAATCACCTATAGGTGGAAGGTTACACAGTTGCTGACTGGGTAGGAAATATATCTGATAGAAAATTCACCTTAGGCTAGTTCACGTTTGTTGGAGGGAACCTGGTTACATGGTGAAGTAAGAAGCAAAATGTGGTAGCATTATCAAGTATCGAAACCGAGTTTCGTGGTATGGCTAAGGGCCTTTGTGAACTTCTCTGGCTTCGAAGACTATTAATTGAGATTGACTTTGCTCCTAGTTACGAGATGGACCTATTCTGTGATAATAAGGCTGCAATTAACATTTCTCATAATCCAGTCCAGCATGATCGGACCAAACACGTGGAAGTAGATCGGCACTTCATCAAACAAAAGCTTGAGACCAAGATAATTCGATTTCTGTTTGTTAAATTCGAAGACCAGTTAGCAGATATACTTATAAAAACTATATGTAGTAGAAACTTTTACAACTCACTTAGCAAGTTGGGCATCCGAGATCTATATGCACCAACTTGAGGAGGAGTATTGACGTAAGTTGTATGTCAAATATTACAACTCATGTCAAGGATCACTGCTCACTTTCATGCTCTATTCCTTTTCACTTGCCATGCTCCAGCTTTAGTCTTAAATGCACCATAAAACTCATTAAATGCTAAATTTTCTTATATTGTATATATATATATAGTGTGTGTGTTATTGTAATGATATATAATAAAAATGAAATCCTTCTATATTACTTGTTTCAACATTAACAATGTGGAGTCCGTAGTAGTAAGTGTGTTTAGTAGACAAAAGGGAATTAAATACACTATAAACTGCTTGAAACTAATAGTGAATTGGCCAAAAAAAAAATATTTTTTTTATACACTTGGGAAGTTATTAATTTAAATAAACACAAATATTAAAGTAATTATATCAAGTAAAAGATGACTTGTCTAGTGACTAAAGAAAAAAAGATAAGAAATATCGTTGATGGTCCTAAATATAAGAATAAATTTTGTAATACCTCGAAAATTTATATTCTTAAAAATATTATTTTATATAAAAGTTTATATTTTTGGGACGATTTTATAAATTTATGGTATAAATATATACTTGATAATTTTCAGAGTTAAATATTAAATTGATATTTTTGAAAATATTAATTTACATAAGTTTAATATTTTTGGGGTTATTTTATATTATGTAAATTTATAATAAATATTTGATAATTATAAGAAGGTAAGTGTAATTATTGAGTTTAATATAAATTATCTTAAAATTGTAGGGGGTTAGTCTAATTTCTAAACTCTTAATCCTTAACAAAACGATTTGTGGCCATAAAATTTGAGGAAAAAAATGAGACCACATATATAGAAAAAAAAATGAGACCACATATATTTACAAGTGGCGTTTTGCATATGGTAATAATAATAATAATAAAAAAAAAAGAAAAAAGAATAACAATCATAAGTCTTAGTCTTTACCTTGGTTTTTATTCTTTCATATACAATCATACTAATAAAAGAATAATAATCATAAGTCTTCGTCTTTGCCTCAACCTTTATCCTTTTATATATATGATCATATATTATAATATATGATCATATATTATAATTACCTTTATCCTTTTATATAGATGATCATATATTATAATATATGATCATATATTATAATTTAGGGGAGGTAGCCGAAACAGGGGAGGAGAAAGAGGATGATGATATTCAGCATAAAAACAATATATATATATATATGTGTGTGTGATAAATTATAATATCAAACCTTGCTGAACGATATTTTTGAGTGAGATTAATATTTCAGTTCAGATTTCAACTTCGGATTTCAGGTAGAATTTCTAACTCTTTTAATATATATATTTAATTTTCCTATTGTGAGATTTATGTTATTTTTGCTGTCGCATTTTTAGCTGCTAATTTGTATGAAATGATTATAATTATATGGAAATCAGACCAAAGTGTTTTATTTGTCGTATTAATTAAATGCACGTATTAGAGGGGTTAGAGTTTTACTGAGCGTTGACTCACAACCCCACAATTTTAATTGCAAGGTTAGTGAGAACGAGACGACAACAGAAATTTTAATTGAATTTCTACTAAATTAGTAATAACTGTATTTGTATATTATTATTTCCCGTTGTAAAAAAATTGAATCGATAATTATAATTATCGCCGCCGTCGTATTGTAAATCAAAATATTTTTATAAAATGAATTAGTGATTAGAACTATATTATATACCAATATATTATTGATTTGTAATATTGATTAGATATTAATAAATTTAATATATATGAAAATCTAACACTGAACGTTGGCTTTATATAAATGATATATCAAGGGTTAATTTAAAAACTGATATTATTTTATATAAGTTAGATCTGATATTATTTTATATATATATATATATATATATATTATGTAACCTATAATTATATATATATAAATGATATATATTGATTAACATGTGTATCACAGTTATAATGGTATCAACAACTGTTGTATATGAATATTATTTTAGCGTTAATTTTCTAAGAGGAGAAACCGCGTAATGGCCCTGAGAAATCGGATCGTTATAAAGTGATATCGGGGTACAATTATTAATAATTCTAATTTATAAATAGTGAAATATAGAGAGTAGAATTCTCTATAGGAGAATTCAAGGTTATAAATTATATTTTTGATCCTCTAACTATTGACTTGTTTTTATGTGGTCCAATAAATTTGTACGTTTTACTTTGAACTCTGTATCTTTACTTACAATTTTAATTAGACATTCCGTCTATTTTCACAGTTAAATTTGATGGAATATAGGGTCAAATTGTAAATTTCTATTTTCACTTATTTTTATTTATTTGTTATTATTTTTATTTTCTTTATTATTCTTTCCTTTTACTTTCTTTTTCTATTTTTCTTCTCCATTTTCTTTTCCTCTTCTTCTCCACAGAGCCACCCTTGCAAACCTACTCCAACTACCACTTCAATCACTCTCGACGCAAACGGACACCATTCTCTTCTCTCGACGCCATCATCTCCAACCAAATCACCATCTCAGACCAATCTATCTTTTCCAACGAACAATACCATCAACACCGAACACAACCAAAGAGTTGATCAAATTTGGATTAGTTCAAAATCAAAACCGAGCAGAAAAATGGAATAGAATGAAATTGAAAATGAATTTTACTTTTTGAGATAAGAAGAGGGTGATTAAACAAAATCCAAATTTATTCGACATGTCGAATAAATACCTAAGAGTTTTGATGATATTTCAATTTCTTGAAGTAGTAGTTCGAAATTCAAGGAAGAATTGATTGAAGTTAGAGTTGATCGGAGATGGTGTGGCAGCAGTTGATGTTGGTAAGAGATGGAGGTGGCATTAGTATTAGCTAGAGATGGAGGTGGCGCTGGTAGGCGATGGCTGGAGGTAAGAAAAATAAAATAAAATAAACAAAAATAAAAATTTATAATTTTACCCTTCATCCTGTCAAATCTGACAGCAAAAATAGAAAAATAAAAATAAAAATAAAACATAACTAAAAATAAAAGGTTGGTTAAAAGTGAAACACATAATCTTCTGACACCAAATAAGAACATGCCAATAATGAATGGGTAAAAAATAGAATTTGTCCCAAAAACAATAAAAAAAAGGGGAAATCTCATCCGATAATACTTCTAGAAAAGTCGGAATATTCTACCCTCCATAGAAATTATTAAACCCTAGAAAAGAACGACGGGCTTTTGGGAGGTATCATATTAGCTACTACATCTGGATGGGTTGTTCCCCCCATTTTTTTTTTATTCATTGCCTTCAAATCGATTCATATTTCAGAATCAGAATTTGCAAACACGCACGCGGACCATCCTCTCCCACTTCAAAATATGATTTTTCTGATTGATTTCCAAGCTCTCATACACTAGAATCAATTTCAGCCGGCCAACCGTAGCCTCGACGCCTTTCACTCTCGTCGACCGTCCATATCTCGCCGTGGACCCGTGGCTCGTTAGCACTTCGCCTTCGCCATCGCCCGTTCTCCCGCAGATCTCATCTCTGTCTTCAACTTCCCATAGTTTCTACACATGTATGTTGTTGACCTTTTTTTTTTTTTTTTTTTTCTCTCTCGCTCAGATCTCATCTCCAATCCCTTATTTTATGTCAATCTATAATTTTATGCCATTTTATTATTTGCTAATTAAGGAATTCCCTAATTTGAAATTGTTGAATTATTTGTCAAATAATTAAAATGCTAATTGAAGGGCTTATTTGTTTGTATGACCTCAAGTGATTATCCTTGCAAGAACATATATATTTTTGTAATATTCTGATTTTGATTATTTGTTATTTTTATTTATGGTTTTGGATTTTACAGTCTCATTATGGTTAGGATTTTATAGTTTCATATGCAATTTGTTAGAAATTCTTTGAACAGTCCAGATTCATGATTTCCATTCTTGATGTTTGTAAAAAAAATTCAGATGGATGTGCAAGATTCTGACCCTAGGCATGTTGTTGAAGTATCTGGAGATGCACCTGTCGCCGAAAACTTCATCGGGACTAAAGTTTGTGCAGGTGCATCATGTGGTTTTTCAGATTCCAATACCACTTCCAGGGATTCAGAAGAACGTTCAGCATCAATGCGCAAGCTTCTGATTGCTGTTGTGCTATGCGTTGTTTTTATGAGCGTAGAAGTAGCCGGAGGTATTAAGGCCAACAGCCTTGCTATTTTGACAGATGCAGCGCATTTGTTGTCAGATGTTGCTGCTTTTGCCATCTCTTTGTTCTCACTATGGGCATCGGGATGGGGAGCAAATCCACGCCAGTCTTATGGGTTTTTCAGGATTGAGATACTCGGGGCGTTGGTTTCAATCCAGATGATATGGCTTCTTGCTGGGATCCTTGTTTATGAAGCCATTGCTAGACTCATCCATGACACAGGTGAAGTCCAGGGGTTTCTTATGTTTCTGGTTTCCGCTTTTGGGTTGGTGGTTAATATCATAATGGCTCTTTTGTTGGGTCATGACCATGGTCACAGTCATGGTCATGGGCATGACGGACACGATCATAAGCACCACGGGGATGTTGATGATAACGCACTTGGCCATGGTATAAGTGTCACCAGACATCATCATCACCATCATGAGGGACACGCTGAACACGATCATGAGCACCATCACACCCATGAATGGGAGGAACGTAACCTCAATAAGCCTTTGCTCAAGGATTCAAGCGAAGGTGGAGTTAAACCAAAGCAGAGGAATATAAATGTTCAGGGGGCGTATCTTCATGTACTAGGGGATTCCATTCAAAGCATTGGAGTGATGATTGGTGGGGCAATCATATGGTACAAACCTGAGTGGAAGATCATTGACTTGATCTGCACCCTCATATTTTCGGTCGTTGTGCTGGTCACAACCATCAAGATGCTGAGGAACATTCTGGAGGTTCTGATGGAGAGCACGCCCAGGGAGATTGATGCAACAAAGTTGGAGAAAGATCTTTGCGAGATGGAAGAGGTGGTTGCCATACATGAACTGCATATATGGGCAATTACTGTGGGGAAGGTGTTGTTGGCTTGCCATGTAAAGATTAGGCCTGATGCAGATGCTGATATGGTGCTGGACAAGGTAATCGCTCATATTAGGAGAGAATACAATATCAGTCATGTAACAATCCAAATTGAAAGAGAGTAGAATCGTTGAGGGTGTTTTGAGATTGTTTGAGCGTTTACTTTCTGTGTGGCATTGGTATGATTTCGCCTTTTTTATTCACATTCATAGTCCTCCTGTCTCCCCTCTTTTGATATGGTTTCTTATGATGCAAAAATTACGCCATTTTTATTGAATACTTACATAAAGAACAGTACAAAGGTGTTTGGGTTTCAGTTTTCTTTGTAGAATTCCACAAGTGAAAAGTTAAAGGCAGAGCAGGCAACGTAGACTCTGGTGAAACCAGTTTCTTTCCCCAACGTCTCAAACTCTCTCTCCGTCCTCTCTTTCCCAGCAGGATTCATATTCATCATGAACAAATCGAATTGCAGCGTGCTTTTGACAGAAACACTAGTCTCGGGTGCTTCAGGAATAACCAGTTCTACTACAATCACCTTGCCTTTCTCTGGTAAAGCCTCGTAGCAATTTCTCAGTATTTTCATGCAATTTTCATCGTCCCAACTGTGTAGCATCCACTGTTCCATTCAAAATGACTTTGTCATGTACATACTTATCGATCATATGATGAAGTTCAGTTAGTAAAATGAGAAACCAAACCTTCATGAAAATTACTTCTCCTTTTGGAATGCTTTCAAACATGTTTCCAGCAACATACTCTACACCTGCAAAACACACAAACCTGAGGGCACAATCAATTTCAACAAATGTACGTTGCGGGGGGAATGAGATACCAGAATAAGCAGGGGAGTTTTCTATAATGGGAGGCAGATCGAAGTTGATGGCCTCTTTGATTGTGGGGTACTTGGAGACAATGATGTTGAGTATGGTTCCATCGCCACCACCAACATCAACAATCGATCTTATGCCCTCAAATCCCTTGTAAGTCTCCAAAACCCTCGTCATAAACATCAAATTGTAGTCCCGCATCGAGTTCTTGAAAAGCCCTTGCAAGTGTGTCCCATCCTTTGATATGTACTCGCTCGCGCTCATTCCATATGCCCTGTTAAACGGAAGCTGCCCTTCCATAACAGAATCCTTCATGTGATACCTATGTGCATATGGTAAAAACAGGTAAAAATATGACCTAGAAATGGTGGGGATCATAACAAAAATTTGGAGTCATTACCACATGTTGACCATTGTCTTGTCCTGGATTAGTTGGAACAAGGGCGCTAACGAAACCCCGTCTTGGTTTGGGATGAAGTATTTGGAAACGGGTGCCAAACCATAAAGGTGTACATTGGTGTGCTTGTGGGGAGAGCAAGTGAGGATGGAGTGGGTAGACAGAAGGCAAAGGATTCGATCGAGCAAGAGAGGGGCATTAGGATTGTCTTCGGCGAGTGGGAGTTGAGATAAGATCTGGGAGGCGGAGATATGAGCATCTGGACCTGCTTTTTCTATGATATCCAGGACACCAAGCTCTATGGCTCCTCTTAACTCCATTGGAAGGACGGAGGCACTTGCCAGCTGCATGGCGTACTGGCGGTGCTCATCTTCCTCTTCGTTCGCCCAACTATTCATTGTGGTGGTGGTGGTGTTGTTGGCCTCCAATTGATCTTTATCATCGAAACAAGTACAGCCCGCCGGTTTTGAATATTCAAAGATTCCTTTATTTTTTTAAATGTGGATTAGGTGGGTAGACTTTCTCTCCATCGAATGTTTTGATATTTTAGGATTTTTAATTGTTATGTTCGGCTTTTAGAAAAGGACGCATTATTTTTCTGCTTCCTTACATATAGGGCGTTTTAACGCCATGTACGCTTGAAGTTTTGACCAAAACCTCACTTTGGTCCCCATGGTTTTAGTTTGAACATATGACACCTTAAATTTTCTTAAATCATCCAACTACAGTCACCTGATTGTTTGTAAGAGGTTTATCGGCAATTATAGTTCCTTATTCCTTCCCATTCTTCTTTCCGCTCATATACTGAGAAATATACATGTACCATAACATAGTATATATGTTTATCTACAGGAAAGGAAGAGAGTAGTAATTATACCTATAAAGTCCTTTTAAAAATTGTTAAGAGTGCACAACAAATGACCATTTGTGTCATTAAAAGTGTAATGGAATTAATGACATGTACCATAACATAGTATATATGTTTATCTACAGGAAAGGAAGAGAGTAGTAATTATACCTATAAAGTCCTTTTAAAAATTGTTAAGAGTGCACAACAAATGACCATTTGTGTCATTAAAAGTGTAATGGAATTAATGATTTGAACTGAAGTGGAATGATTATGAAACTTTGACGTGTTGTGTGTTCAAATTGCAACTATGGGAACCAAAGCGAAATAAAGGCCAAACTTCAGGGATACAAAGTGTCAAAACCCCTATTTTATATAGATAGAAGCAAAAGCCAGTAACAATTTGAACTGAAATTCTCTACCTCACTAATCCTTACATCGGAAATAAATATGATGGAAAAAAAAAAAAAGTTCAAGTAGAAGATGCCAAGAACAAGTCCAAGCAGCTTGCGGTAGCGAGTCCCCTGTTCCAAAAATTCTCGTAGTAGTTCTGGTAGGTGAAATTCCTATAAACGGGCGGATGGGAATCATCAACTAGATCAGGTGCTGGCCCAATCACAGCATCCGGCGATGGACAGTAAAACGTGGGTATTGAGAATCTCTCCCTCTCACAGTTCACCACGGCTCTGTGTAGAACACTCTTGTAAAGGTCGTTGCTGATTACCTGCATTTGATCACCAATGTTGACGATGAATGTGTTTGGAATTGGATTGACAGGAACCCATTTTCCGTTACTTAAAACCTGTAATCCGGGCACATCATCTTGGAGAAGAACGGTGATTAGATTACCGTCCTTATGGCTGGGCAATCCGTAGGTCAGGCCAGGTTCAGGGCATGGTGGGTAATAGTTTATGGCCATGTGCTGTCCGTGGCTACCCAACTGCTTGTCTATGTAGTTTCTGTCTAAGCCCAAGCTTTCTGATATGGCTTCCAGCAATTTCAGAACTAGTTCTCTTACATTTGTGCTGTACTCCGCCACAACCTCCCTAATTAATCAACAAGTTCAAACAAACAAAATAAAGATCAATTGTACTTTTATTTTCCTTTAGGGTTTTGACACTTCGCACCCCTAAAGTTTGGCCATCATTTCACTTTGTTCCCTGTAGTTTCAATCCAAACACAACACCTTATGTTACGTAGTGATCCCACGTTATTCTAAATCAATAGCTTCACTATAATTTTGGATGGCAAACAATCACTTGTCGTGCATCTAACTATTTTTAAAAATATCTCAAGGACATTTCTATCCTCTTTCAATAAAAAATCCATGTACATGTATTATATCACATCTATATTTGTGACTTCAAAGTAGTTGAACATTAGGAGAATGGGAGGGGGAAGGAGGCAATTGGAACCTTAAAAACAGTACCAGTGACATGTGCAAAATGTGACTATTTTATGTCAAAATATAATGGGGATCGCAATTTAGACTGAAGTGAAATGATAACAAAACTACAAGATGATGTGTTCAAATAGCAAATATTGGAACCAAAGCGAAATAATGGCCAAACTTTAGGGGGGTTAGATATATAGTAGTATTATGATTTGTGAGAATGGGTGATCTAATAATAGTTACCGGAAAGAAGGGGGGTTAGAGGGCCATTCGTGGATGAAGTCTTGGAGAGGGTAACAATGAAGTCTGAGGAAATCTCTCCAGTTGGCCACTTTCTCAGTCCTGGTGTTGAAGCTGGTGGACAGCCTCGTGGTCTTCATTGGGTCATCGGAGTAGTTCTTCAGCCTCTCCTTCTCCGGCAGCCGGAAAAAATTCCTACCCATCTCCAGAATGTTGTTGACCACCGACTCCGGCACTCCATGGTTTTTTATCTGAGTTATTCACAACCGGCCCTAATTAAATAAATGAAAAGATAATATAGCAGCATAAGCAAAAAGAATATATACCTGGAAGAAACCGTGTTGCTGGCAAGCTAAGGCGATGTGTTTGATAATGTGGGAGCGGCGGGGACCGTGGAGGCCATGGAGGTCGATGAGGGGAATGCTGTTGGCGCTGTCGGATGTGTGGAGAGTTGGACGGTCGTGGATGGGTCTGATATAGTGCGAGGGAACATGGTTGACGGTATTGCTGGCTACATGGTCTGCTAGGAGTAGCTTCGCCATGGCTGCCCTATATATTATATGTATGAAGATATATAGGCATGTATGCTTCATTGCTTCGGGGGGGTATATATATATATAGGCCTAGGTAGGATGGAGAAGCGACTATGATATTATTACATGGTATTACTTGGTCTGTGAAGTATTAAGGTGACGAGAGCATTGAGTCGGTGTCCCAAGTAGAGGTTGAGATTTGAGGTTAGTACATATAAATGGGCTGCAAGAGCGTATTGGGTGACGCAGAAGAATCGACGTCATAGGGATGACCTCCTTGGGTTTCTCTAGAAGCCAAAAAGTTATGGGAGATGTCGGGGGATCTGCTTTTTGAGCCGTAATTAATACTTATTAACTAAACTACCTTAGCAATATGTGTGTGAACATGGCATGGCACCTCTTTGTGGAATCCATTTATTTTAAGCTCAAATAATTGCAAGAAGCCGACTTGGTCGCTACCTCGACAACTTGTCTGAACGTGCACATGGTTGAACCAGCTGTCACGTGGATGTTTCCAACACCTAATTTTCAACCACAGAAACGTTTACGGAACAGGGAATTTGTTTCACTCTCATCAGACTACTAAATTTCAAACCCACAAAAATCAAAATCATTGCTAGCTTGTCATCTGATTCTCCTTTCACACCTCCGTTTAGACTCTTCCACTTTGCATTCCTTGCATTGTGCCCAGGAAAGGAACCACTTTCCGCTCCTAGAATTGTTAATGAGCATAGTCGAGAGGTAGATGTACACACTTGTTTATTTATTTCAACTTTCAAACGAGTTCAGCTCGAGCTTGACTAAAAACATAAACGAGCTTGAGCCTGAAATCCTAAATGAGATCGAGAACATAATTTTATATATTTAAATAAATTGAAATATATACAATATTTATAAGAAATTATAGATTATTTGTATAACTTGTTCACGAACATATTCGAGTTGTTCGTGAACAAAAGCTCGACTCGGTTTGAATATTACACGAATAAAAATTCAAGCTCGACCTCGGCTAGTTTAATAAAATTCAAAAGCAACGCGATTTAATTAACAGCCCTACGTAAGGGTGTGCAGTTTATTTCTGCCACCTACAAACCTGACCTGGCCTGCCCAAATTGAACCCAAAACCACCTGCCCAAGCTAAATTGAGAGCCAAACGGGCCTGCACTCCTCACCCTGAACGGGTCATGGGCAGATTGCGAGTCTACTGCTTTGCGACTTTGCGTCAAGGGTTGACCCGCCCATATAGAGAGCTATTGTTATTATTTTCTGCTCTTGCTATTTATTATTATTATTATTATTATTATATCCTAGTCTGTAGATTTGTTACCGTTGTTCAAATTTTATGAAATTTCGGTAATATCCGTACTGCTTTGCGTCTCTTTAGCATAATTTTTTGTCATAATAATGTAGATCTGGTCCAAGTTGTTCCAATTTTCAGATTTAGTGCAGTCCGATTAGCTGAATAATTGGAACTTTTATAGTTCTGATTATGACTAATGGAACCTAAAGTGATCGATGAGGCGAAATTGGACAGTCAAAATGAGGATATAAGAGATTTGAAACTGACGCTTCCCCCTAAAAGCACTTGTACATAAACGAAAAGTGTTTGAAGTATGGGATGAGATCATTTTGATAGATTAAAATAGAGGGTGAACTGAAAGCATCATATAAATATTGTAAAAAAGTTTATAGTGCTAATTCAAAGATTCACGATACAATTAGTTTAAAAAACTACTTGTCAAATTGTCCTAAATATCCATATAGAGAACAACTTAAGGGGCAAGCAACATGAGGTTTTAAACCCAAAAAAATAGGGAAGAGGGTATTCAATTTGTGGCATTAAGTTTTAATACAGAGGCCGCTAGAAAGGTTCTTATGCAGATGATCACAAATGATGAATTGCATTTTAGATTTGTGGAAAATTATGGGTTTAGGGGGTTTTGTAATGTTTGCAACAAAAATTGTTAAATATTTATTCTTGATACACAATTGCTTGCAATATAGTAAAGATTTATTAAGTAGAAAAATAAAATTTGAGAAAAAAAAATTAAAAGGTCGTAGGATATGTTTGACTACGGACACATGGATGTCTATTCAGAATTTAAATTATATGTGTTTGACGTGTTATTTCCTAAACGATGATTGAAAACTCCAAAAAATAATATTGAATTTTTGCATTGTTGACAAAAATAAGGAAGAGATTATTGAGAAGAAGATTGAAAATATTTGCTTGAATGGAAAATTGAGTAATTTTTCACTTTAACAGTGGATAATATTAGTTCAAATAATCTTACCATTAAAATTTTACAAAAAGTGATAAAAAAAATTTAGAAAGGTACAATTTTAGGTCACAAGCTCTTCCATATGAGATGTTGTGCTCATATCTTAAATTTGATAGTGGTAGAAGGGTTAAAAGAATTAGATGATTCTATTCAAAGGATTTGAGAAGCCATAAGATATGTAAAATCTTCCCCTAATCGACTCCAAATTTTCTTGAAGTACGTCGATATGTTGAAAATTGAGTCTAAGAATCTTTCATGCCTTGATGCACCAACACGGTAGAATTCCACCTATAAAATGTTAGAAACTGCTGAAAAGTTTGAAAAGGCATTTGAAAAATTAAATTTAATGGATGAAGATCGACTATGGAAGTAAATTTTATGGATGAAGATCGACATTAATTAATTACTTCTCAATTTAGAGTTTTACGAAAGGAAAAATTGATATGGGAGGCAAGTCTAAGCTAAATAAGTATTTAAATCAAATTAATTGAAAGGAATAAGAATGAAAATTTTGATATTTTGGGTTGGTGGAATGTTAACAGTAGTATATATAAAATGTTGTCTTTAGTTGCTTGTGATGTATTGGTTGTTTGTGTGTCAATTGTGGCGTCAGAGTCGGCGTTTAGTATAGGGGTACGTATACTTGATCCATTTCGTAGTTCATTGTCCCCTTAAACGGTTGAGCGTTTTGCTTGTGCACAAAATTGGTTATTATCTTTAGTGCTAATATCTCTTCGCAACATAATGGATGAAGTCGATGAATTTAAAAAAGATATCAAATCAGGTATGTATCTTTGAGTTTTTTATTTTATATAATTCAATTTTTTATTTTATATTGTTCATAATCTTGGGAGAAGATTTAATTCATGACAATTTCTAGATCAGTCAACTTCAAGTTCAATAAACGGAGAATCAAACACTTACGATTTCTTGATGACGTGGTAAAATTTTAAATTACTAGAAGTGTCCTTGTATCTTCAATTTATCTTTCATTATTTAAGTTTGTCCTTGTATTTCATTTTATTTTTTTATTTTTTGTTGTCAATTATTATTTGGATTGTCAATTTGCATTTTGACTTTAGTGTGTACTAAAGTGTGCAAGTTTAGACTTTGTAATTGTTATTTTTTTTATTATTTTTGTCATGCTTTACAAATGACGTCATAGTAACTTACTATAATTTTGTGGCAATTTTTGTGTAATTTTTAGTAATATAATAATTTCTCTTTAACAATATTTATTATATTGTAAGGTCCAACCCGAAAATACTTAGACAACCCATGGTTTTAATTAACCCAACTCGAAATATGACTAATCCGCACACTATTGGATAGATCACAGTTCAAACTAGTCAACCTGTATAGTCCAACCCACCCCAACACGCACCACGCTTAACACTAGTTGAAAGTGCATAGTATTGATTTGGTCAGCGGTTTTGGTCCAACTCGCCCGTTGCCCATCCCTAGTCCTGCGCCTCATCATGATCTTGGCAATATGATCATGGCTTGGCCCCAAGTCACATCTAAATGGTCTAACAGTAGTTGAGTATGTCTTGACAACTATTGTTGGTTAAGCTTGATTGGTTTATTTAAGTTTTGTCCAAATCCAAAAGCCCAACTTTCAGTTTTGCGTTTGTAGCTTGTGGGCTCTAAAGCCCAACTTCATTTCTCAACGATTCCCCTAAAAACTTAGGGCCGTTTGGTAATCATTTTCTATCCAAATCATTTTGTTCCCATCCCATTCAGTGGGATGAGAACGGGATACATGAGAACGGGATAAGATATAATGAAAATTATATTTCTTTCTTAGGAGGAAAATCACGTTTGGTAACAATAATTTTTTATTTATTTTGAAAATAAAATCGCGTTTGGTAACGATTTTATCCAAAAATCAAAATTTTTTATTTATTTTGAGAACATCTTTTTTGTTTTGGCCGATGGCGCCGGACGGTGGCAGACGGCAGCGTACTGTGGCTGGCCGGCGGCCCTCTTTAATTTTTGAGAATGGGATGAGAATTTTTAGAAATAATTTTTTTCCCCTCAAACCTTAAGAAAAAAGGGACACAATTCCCATTTTAGAATGAGATGAGAATGGAAACAAAAAAATGGGAGTGGTTCTCAAACGCTATGCTCAATAAAAATCTAAGAATGGGATGAAATTTTTTGGGATGAGAGTGGTTACCAAACGGGGACTTATTTTCCAAGCCTGTATTTGCTATTGCTATTATAATATCAAACAAGTCCAGGCACGCACAGAGTCAGGCGGACGTGTAAAATAATTATAATGCCAACAACTAGATATCTATTCCAATCATAAGGATTACTAAAAGATAAAACCCTTCTTCTGCATGATTATCGCATATCGAAGACAAGACCAAGTCCAATGTTTTTATTACTAATTCAGACAAATCAAAATCTACAAAGTAGTTGTCTCGCACTCCTCCTAATGCTCTCACATCGCCACGTGGCCATCTCATCTATATTTAAAAAACCAAAATTCCGGTAATCTCTGTCTCCCTGCGTGTGTTCCTACATATAAATATGGAAAGAGACCTAAAGAAAAAGCCAGGGCCATTCTCCATCAATCTGCAGAGAGTTTCATCATCATCACGTACCTCTCCTTCTAAGATCTAATACTTGGTACCTTTTTTTTTTCATCTTCTTCTTCCATGTATAGGATCGTATAGAAGCTTACATTTGTTTTCAAAAATTACTGAATAAACGTAATATTAATATATTTGATCAGAAAAATGAGCGAATCAACAAATGAGCACGGTGGCGAAGGTGCGCCCCAACAGAGACGCGTTCCCAGATTGAACCAGAGGATCCTCTCCACTCTCTCCAGGCGATCGGTTGCTGCTCATCCTTGGCATGACCTTGAGATCGGTAATAATCTATATAATGTATATACACGCATACAAACATGACGAGGAACTAATCATAATGTCTTCTTCAATTAAATGTTTGTGTGTACAGGACCTGGAGCTCCCCAAATTGTCAATGTTGTATGTACTACTACTACTCCTCTTTCCTTCAACACCTCAATTTTGTATGTATCCATCAGGCTGACATCCATCCACAGGTCATTGAAATCACAAAAGGAAGCAAAGTCAAATATGAACTTGACAAGAAGACTGGTTTGATCAAGGTATTTATAATAACTAACTAAATAAATAAATAATTTCTGTTCATTCTCGTGCATTGTAGTACGCAGGCGCTTCTTATTTCCATTCTCGGTTTTATTCTCAGGTTGATCGTATCTTGTATTCATCGGTTGTCTACCCTCATAACTACGGCTTCATTCCTCGAACCCTATGTGAAGATAATGACCCTTTGGACGCTTTAGTCCTCATGCAGGTCTACCCTAACTTACTCAAAAAAATAAAAAACAATTCCTTCTCATTTTACTATTACAATTGTAAGATGCCTTCTTTATTGTCTAAACACAAATTGACTTCTTCTTTATGGGTGTACAGGAACCGGTTATTCCTGGTACTTTTCTTCGAGCCAGGGCCATAGGCCTGATGCCTATGATTGATCAGGTGCCCCCACACTTGAAAAAAGAATTAAAGAAAAACTTAACTTCTCATAATGCTTAGACGAACACAATTACAATGGGATTGGGTTTTGTTTTAATTAGGGAGAGAAGGATGACAAAATCATAGCAGTGTGTGCTGATGATCCAGAGTACCGTCACTACACTGACATCAACCAGCTTCCCCCCCACCGTCTGGCTGAGATCCGCCGCTTCTTTGAAGACTGTATCCTTAATTCTCTCTGCTCTTTCTTTTTTTGAATATTTAACCTAAAATTTGAAATTTCTCTACACCTGTAATAAGTAAATGTGTTGGCAATTTCCTTGACTATTGGTAAAATAGACAAGAAGAATGAGAACAAAGAGGTCGCCGTTGATGAATTTCTGCCGTCAGAAACTGCTCATGATGCCATTCAGCACTCCATGTAAGCCTTGAAGTTCATGAATTAACATCATATTCATCAAACTCCTACTATCTCATTTGAACAAACTATACACCTTACGTGGGCCAGTGGCTGTTTTGATTTATCATATACAAATTCCTGAATTGGTCGCATAAAGATGTTTGTTTCTGGCAACTACGCAGGGACCTTTATGCAGAGTACATTTTGTTTTCCTTGAGGAAATAGGCAGAGTTGGATGTTGGTCCTTCCTTCATGATTTGCTACATATACTGGCGAAGGCAGATCATACATACATACAATATAATATAAGATTTTGCAAAACATTCGTATACTGCATTGTTTGTTTTTGTCTTTTTTTTTTCTTTTTCTGTTTTGTTTTCCTCTCCTTCTCAATGGTGGGGAGTGTTAAATAAGAGGTGGATTAAAATCCTTTATATTAAATCTATGGTTATTTTATTCCGATTCAATCTATACACATGTTGAGGACAAGCTCAGCTTGAGTCCGAGCAAATAGATTCAATGTCAAGAGGACTTATTTTCATACTACCAATCTTGAAGAATCATTTGACATTGTAAACGTTTAAGGCAAAAAAAAAAAAAAATCAATTTGCAAATTAAGAAAAAGTGAAATCTACACATTTAAAGGCTAACGAACCAAGCTGGGGGATAGTGCCTTCAGGTTCCAAATTCAGCAATTAATTAAGGGAAACAAGAATAAGACTAGGTAAAATATAAGGAGCATAAAGTGAAAACCTTTGTGTGATCCACGAACCTAGATATGCAACTACTTTTGCCGCCACATAGGCTGCTTCCCGGTCTGGTGATGCACTTTCTCACAACACTTACCTCTTACAGTCTGTTAAGATTAACCAAAAAACAATCAAGTTGTGACTATTTGGCTTGCAAGAGATAATAGTTCAGCCATAAAACCACACAACTGATAGCTTCACTAACCCAACATTACATCTATCGGTTATTTCTTACAGAAAATATTTTTTCTTGAAAACTAAACAGAACCCAAATTACTTAATTGATTAAAATCAATTAAAGATATTATTATTCTGTTTCCCAAATTTGAATAGCTATGATTATAATTTCTTTTGACATCATATAGCCAAACATAGAGGCGTAGTCAAAACTCTGAAATCCTGTTAAGACAACAAGAACAATTGTGGATTACTGGAAAACTAGACGTACGAGGAGGTTGTAGTGACATGCATATACCGAATTGGAGTGCCAGGAGTGAAGTAAAAAGATTTCAGAGGAATTATGTTATGTTAATTGTAGAAGGTAACAAAACAGAGGAGAAAATAGCAATTAGCAAATAAAAAAGGACATCGAGGGATGGACAATACAACACGATCAACTGCAAAATTAAGTCAAGGCCATTGCCAGCGCCACGCTGGTGCCTGAGCAGTAAGAATTAGCAGCTTTGGAAGCAAGCAACAAGGAAAGTGACCGGACAATAAGACGAAGGGTTGGCACCATTAGGAAAACCAGCTAGGCAAATTACAAAAGGTAATGCCACAGGGAAGTCACAGGACAAGGAACCATACTAACACTAGCGAAACGTTCCATTTCTTGTCCGGCGTAAAAGGTTTGCGTTTAAGAATATATATGCGGCAGTACTAGTGAAATCGGGCAAGAAATCGACACAAGCAACAAAAGCAAGTAACCGCAGGTTATTCGCTAGGAAAGCTATCACTGACACGAAACTATACTGACGTGCCACTAGCGCACAACATTCTGTTACTTAAGCATTGGACAACGAACAAAACATTTCACGTTAGAGACACAAGTTTTGCATCAGTGCATATCTAAGATAAGTAACCGCAAGTTTCGTGTCTTACTTGTATGTCTGTCTGTCGGTTGCTTGCTTGCTCTATTCTCATGCTAGTTCGTCTTTCATCGTCTAGCTCTATAGCGAAGTACGGATATCAGCTAGTAGTTGAAAGGATTCGGTTAGGTGCTCTACATTCAACAGCATTAGCTTACAAATCTAAAGTGGTAGATAGCAGCTACAACACCAAGTTCCTCTCGTGCACCTCCCACCCCCCATCAATAAAGAGGGTCCTTCGCTTTAAGCCTTAAAGGATGCTATAATTCATTTTTCATTTCTCTCTCTTCGTTACACTCACCTAAATTAGTTTCATCAGTCCCCATGTTCATGCACCTAATTGGCTGCCCTTTTATGCTGATGGCCTTGACTGCTGCATGACTCGCTTCTTAATGGGGGATCGAATTTTGTCCGAAAATCCATATCATGAGCTCCTTGTTCAGAGTATCATGTTTCAAGGTCTACTCTTAAAAAAAATGAAGGTAAGGGCTCTCCCAAGAATATCCCTGGGATCCTGAAGTAACTCTTGACTAGATGAACTCTTTCGTTCGATTGATGATCCATCTGATGTTCAAGCTAAAGAAATCGATCTTACACGGCTTCACACAAGTAAAATTGAAGATATAAGTTCAACAAAGCGGGAGGGAGAACGAAAGCTCGGCTTGGCTGGAAGTAAAATCAAATTTTTTTTAGAGGCCTACACCTTCTAATGCCGATCTACCATGCTACTAAATTCAAGATTCTAGGCTGATGGTAATGTGACTACACTTTTTATCGACTACGTTGATTGAGCAACGGTTTCTAGAGAGCGACACAGGAAGAAATACCATGTGAGATTCTCATCCCAACTCATTTGATTACTGGTCTTGCCGTCAGCACTATTCCTAGAGATCTGGGATGGAGGGACGCGAAAAGTAGGAATGGGATCGATGCAGTTGCCCAGGCATCACTACATGAGATGAACCTTGGTTTGGTGAATTGAAGTTGGCCTTAGTTGCAATAGGACTCCCAGTTACTGCGAGCAATCATATATTGAGGTGTTCCCCGCGATTGTTGGAACAAAGCGAGTCGGGATGGATAACGATTCAGAAAGATGAAAGGCCAAAAGAAAAAGGGGGACATAAACCTCATCTCATTGGGGACGGAAAGCGAATCGACATCTCATACTAGCACGCTTCCATTTTCTTGCTTCTTTGGATTGTTTTTACCATTTCTTTTCCAAGCCTCTTTATTTGCTTTACTTTCCAGTCAAGTCAAGTATGCACAGTTAACAAAAAAAATACTTCTCCCTTGACTCAATCCCAAAATGAAGAATTGAATTCTCTCCCAAAGCTACAAAGCTCACGACTCTATTAGAAAGTAGAATTAGCAACTTTTACACGAATTTTCAAGTGGAAGTGGTCTCAATTATTCTACAAGACGTGCACAATCTACCAACTACACGAGATGTTTGGGTAGCCTTAGAAAAGTAGTTCCTTAAATCACTCTGGCTCGAAAGCTTCAACTTCAGACCTTGAAAACGACAATCAGTCCATGACCGCATACTTTCGTACGCACACTCAAGTCAGTGGTCGATTTTCTTATAGCAATCGATTATCCGATCTTGCAAAAGGATCTAATTATTTATGCCTTAACCGAATTACCACGGGAGTACGAGTCTTTTGTAAACCAAAACGAATGCTAGCTACCCAAAGTTGTCATCAATGCACCTAATCAGATGTCCTTTCAATGTTGACAGCCACAGCTACTACATGACTCGTTTCTTGATGGGGGATTGGATTTTTGTCCAGAAATCCATATCGCAAGCTATGTGTTCTAAGTATCATCTTTTGAAATCCACTATTCCAAAAAAAAAATTGAAGGTAAAGACTTTCCCTAGAATATTCCTGGGACTCTGGAGTTTAACTCTTGTCTAGATGAACCTTCAGATAGTTGCACTTCATACAACTCACCAACTTCACTTGCCTCAATTGGAGGCTTGCTTCGGGCAAGTCCAAATCACGTACTATACAAAGCTCTACAAAGAATCAACCCTCTGGTCCTAGTGCAACGAGCAAAAGCCCTAAGGCGTTAGCATTTTACAACCGTAGAGTGCATAACCCCTAACGCCCATCGTTTTAGTTGTGCTTGCTTTTGTTCACCACCGCACACAGCCAAGCGCATGACACGCTATTCGCTAAGGAAGACTCAAACCCTCCTCTCGCTTTGAATCACTTAGTTCAAGTAGGCCACAAGGTATGAAATAGCTTTACTGAGTTGTTATTGTAAAATATTGTAATGGCTTATATATTTTATTAATAATAACTTCATATTTATACAAGAGATCATGAACAATAAAAGAAAACACAATATTATATGGAAATAACATAAATGCTAACGTAATTTAGGTAATGACATAATTCCAAATATACAAAAGGAAATATTCATTTTGTATATATGGAATACTCTAATATGCCCCGCAAGATGAAGCTCTGTGAGGAGAATCCAGTCTTGGATCTTGAGTAAAAGAAGATGAGCCCGTGTTAGTGATTTGGTGTTATCAGTGTCTGGTCGCTGGGAGGCTCATTGGAACGCTTTCTTGGAACATCTGGGGGTTTACTGTAGCGAGCGGTGGTGCGCCGTAGCGCATAAAAAGTAATGGCTGGCTCTCCAAACAAGTGTTTTGCAGCAGCCACAAACCCCTGACTTGTAGAGGCCTCTCAACTGTTACATCTTGTGGGTCGGAGGCGCGCTGTAATTGGCAGGGTTTATCTGCGATATAGTAGAAATCGCCATGGTTGAAATCCGTAAAGAGAAGAATTTTTTATTTAGAATAGAGGGCGAGAGATGGACCACAAATAGTCCAGAGATCTAAAAAATACTGATAGATATATCTTATGTGCATGCGTGAAAGAGAGACAGTGTATCTACCGAAGGACTCTTGGGTTAGAAAAGTGGAGCACAAACTTTTCTGCATGAATTTCGTAACGGGGCAAATTAGGAGATCAAGGGAGGGAGGGGAGCGTTGGAGAGAGAGAACAAAGCTGAAACCGACGATGAAGGTAAGGATTAAAAAAAAAAGTTTTTTTTTTTTAATCGGCTGAAAATCCAGAAGAGGAGAGGTACAGTAGAGGGACGAGATGGGGAAAGGGAAGTAAGAAATTGTTTGTTTGTTTTTTTCTAGAGAGAGTGAAAAGGAGGGATAATCTGGAACGAGAATCGCTGAGAGTTTTAGCGATTGATAGATCCGGAGAGCATAGAAAGAGAGGAGAGCGAGATTAGGAGATGAGGTTTGTGGTGGCTGTTAGGAGATACAATGCCCGCCGGAAGGCGAGAAGCGGAGCTGGGGATGGCGATGGATCGGAGAAAGGGAGGACATGGGGACATCACCGCCGTGGCGCAGGAAGATGGAGCAGAAGCTGGAACAGAGACATGTTTTCGGCGGCTGAATCTTCGCCGGAGGCTCGGAACAAATTGAGGGGAGGAGATGACTGTTGGAGGAGGGGAGGAGGGACTGTCGGAAATGGGTAAAGGGCAGAAGAATTGTTGATTTAAGATAAGAGGGAGAGAGAGATGCCCAAACAAGGACGCAAGGGATCCTGAGAAGAAAATCGAATTGGATGAAGTAGCAGAAGAAGATGATCCAAACACCAAAGGTGCAGTATTGCTAGAAGCAGCAGTAGAGGAGGAAGCTCCAAAAGGGAACAGTGGGCATTGTAATGGCTTGTATATTTTATTAATAATAACTTCATATTTATACAAGAGATCATAAACAATAAAAAGAAACACAATATTAAATATGGAAATAAATAAATGCTAACATAATTTAGATAATGACATAATTCCAAATATACAAAAAGAAACATTCATTTTGTATATATGGAATACTCTAATAGTTATGGCATGAAGTGGCTCAACTACAGGTTACAGGAATGAAAGAACTCGACCAATGCGAAACAAGTTCCATCCCACCCGCCTTCCTCCTTCTCCCTTACATTTGCTTGTACTCAACTTGCACAAAGCCACTTCAATAGCTTTACTTTGCCTTACTTGAACATTCTGATCTAAAATGGTTCTATGGTACGATCTATCTTTATTCGATTCCTGAGGTAAGCTTGTGGGCTTAAGCAAGAATTAAACAACAACTTCCATGCTCATTTATCTAGCGCAAGACCAGGGATGAGAAACTGAAGGCCTCAATTTGGGATGGGAACTCTTTCCACCTATGCTTCATTCATTTTGATCCCTACATCAACCACTCTCCAATCTCACCTAAGACCAACACATACCCAAGGCATACAACGAACCCTAGTACTTGCTCCTTCTATGAAAGTCGTTACCCAAAGCATCCAACAAACCATAGTACTCGCCCCTTTTATGAAAGTTGTTGCCCTTGATATATCAAACAATCACTCGTAGGTCAAATCACAAGTAGAAAAAACGAGATTTTATTCTTTCTTCGATTTGATCCATCCAACCACATCCCCATTAGAGATCGTACCCATAACCTACTTCATGGTTTCAGAGATTGCTAGGGCCCACCTCCTACTTTCTTTCTCCCCTTCTCTGCAGCAGATTAAATTTCACTCATCAACCATTCAATAAGAAACTATAACAACTCTTAAGTGATCTTCTGGAACTTGACACACTCATTTTTGAACTACAGTCTCGCACTACAAGATTAAATATAGCAATAGTGAACATTGTGTTGGATAAAGGCACAGGTAGAACGTTATGCGCGTCTAAGCAGCTTTCGCGCATTAAGGGGATGTGCGCGTACACCTTAGGTATAGAGACAAATAAAGAGGACAAGAAGGTTAGCAAAGAAAGAGGTAAAAGTAGTGGGAAAGCGTGATGGATATCTAAATAAGTTAGACAGAAAAATTATGGAGAAGGACACATGCCCTCTTTAATGTTTGAACCATAGGGTGAGGAAATATCTAGAGCTATTCCGAGGGCGTCTTATGTGCCACCCATACCCTTTGCTCAGTGTTTAGATAAAAGTGTTGGTGTATAACAATGATATACACCTCGAATATGGTCCAGTCGGATGACAGATGGGTCTTCTTACTGAGGTGGAGTCGTTGGTTGAAAATTCTTTACGTGAGTTGTGCTGGGTCCTGGGAGAACTGACCTGCTATACCCAGAGTCCTGCTCCTCAAGGAGTGTACCTGCAGAAGGCTCAAACCGGGATTTGTCCCGGTGAAACCCCTCCGGCGCGGTAATCAATGCTAAAAGAGAAAAAGTATAATAATGCAACAAGTAAACAAATGAACTCGTGCGTAATGTAAAAGCATATCTCGGACTTGCATAGCCCCCGATATATATATGAGTTGGAGCTGATTAGTCGGGACCTAAACACAATTAATTAGTCTAAACCCTGTATTTAGCCGATAATCCGATGCGTTTAGGAGATAATCACTGGGCTTGGGCTTTTGGGCCCTTTTGGCGAAGCCCACAGGCCTGTAATGGTAAGTTGATGGAAGAAAGTGGAGATCCGTTGAGTCCTAGAGAGGAAACAAGCTAGAAGGGGGAGCTGGTCAAGGTGAACGGCTGAATCTCTGAAATTGATCGTCCAGGACACGGAGCAGAGCTCAGAGCGACATGTTCCTGCGGGGCTCCTCGCTCCTTTCTAGGTGCAAATGAGATTCCAGGGAGAAGCTGTAGTCGACGTAAGCTCCAGCGTGGCGTTGTGGATTCCAAAATGCATCCCTATCACTATGAGGATGAACACATGACTGGGTCCCAAGTGTTGACTCAGAGGTGCCCAAAAATACCTTCATAAAAAAAAATGCCAAACGAATAGTAGAAGTTCTTAAATTTTTCAAACAAGTTAAAATTAATCTTCCACTTCTCAAGGTCATTAAGCAAGTTTCGACATATGCCAAGTGTTAATGGTCATAAAAAGGGTGGAAGGATATATAAGTAATTGGAAGGCCAAGAGTTTGAGAAAGGGAGAGAAAACAACGGTAAACTCGTCTAAGGGAGAGAGAGAGCAAAGTCACAAGGTTTATTTGACAGCTGTGTGACACCAGACTAATTTAGGTTAGGTTTTTTTTTTTGTTTATTGTAAACGTATATTGCTTATCACTTTTTCTGGTTGTTAAACTTCTTCTTCGCTTGTCCAGCTTGTTCCTTCAAATGACCTTTTAGCTGCCTATTTATGATGTAGTTTTGTAACATCAAATGAATTATCTCATCAAATGTCATTAATAACATAATTAAAGAAGTTTCTAAAAATAGCCTATGTACTCGAGTATGGGATTCAACGGGGCACAATAAGGTTTGAGAATAGAAATAAGAGAAAGATTGAGGGGATTTTTGTCCCTTTCACGTTTCACGTTTGGCTGAAGACGCTAAACTTGTGGAGGCAACCATTGAAAAAGAAAAAAGGGTTCCTGCCAATGTTCGCGACTGCGAGCAGTGGTTCGCGATGGCGACCTTGGGCAGCGTGAGGTTCCTCATGCTCTGTCCAAGGTCGCGATCGCAATCTGAGGCAGGGGGACTGGAACCTCGTGAGGTACATTGGATATCAGGGAAGGGACAATAGACGAATCAAGACCCAAGTTCAAATTTAGAAAAAGAATCAAAATCATCTGATGATCAGTAATAACAATCATGTGAACAAAACTAAACGAGAATAAATAATCTATGACAGTGAAACCCACCAACGGTGGATATGAAATCGAAACCAAAAATGTGAGTGATATCAACATAATGGGAAGTAAAATACTAGAAAGAATGAATGAATCAATACATCAATAAAAACAAAAACAGGCATCAGCAATGAGAGAAATATACTCCCGTGGATGAGAGAGAGAGAGAGAGAGAGAGAGAGGTTACCTCGAGGAATTCCTCCGCATAAGCCTAAGCAAGCTGAGTGTTGAGCTAGTCGTTGAAGTCCTCCATGGAGAACTGCGACGGCGATGCGCTCGACGGTACTGGAAAAGAACCGATCCCATCACTCTCCGGCCTGTCCTCTGCTCAAGATTAGCGAAAACCCTAAAATACAAGTCCGTCCGAATTTCCAATCAGTTTTGTCTTCGCTTCGGATGGTATAATATGTTCCGACATCTTGCCAAAGCCCATGGGCCCTCGCCAATGTAAGCTTGTTTGGTGAGTGGATAAAGTTCTTTTAAGTCCAAATTGGGAGTTGGGTCAAAATTTTATGAAGGGTGATTTCTTTTTTTTTTTATTATTTTATAAAAATCTCAATTTTAAAATATATAATTTTTATAACAAAAAGATTAATTAATTAATTTTTTAATAATAAATATTAACCACCATAAAAAATATTCAGTATTTTGTCACAATCACAACAACTATTCCTATAACTGTTACCAACACAGTAAATAATTGTTATTGTCCCGCCACTACTACAACAAATATTTATTAATCATCACTATCACCACAACAAATATTTATTATCATTATCGTCACCACCACAACAAATATTTACTATTACCACTGTCACCGCCACAACAAACATTATACTATCATTATCGCTACCACCACATCAAATATTTATTGTCATCACTCCTAGAATCAATGTACATTATCATCACCATTATCATCACAGTACACATTCATATCACCACCACCACAGCAGCATATATTAACTATCATCACAGAAAATATTAACTATCATCACTACCACCACAAAATTTTTTTGTCATCACCACCGTAACCACCACAACAACTAATCAACAGCGACAACCAGATCTTGATCATCAATTCATGATCTTGCCATCGCTTGCTAGATCTGTTGCTAATATGGCCAGCAATAACCAGATCAAGAGAGAGAGACAGAGTGTCCGATATTGTTGGTGGCGATAGTAGCCAATAGTGGTGGTCAATGTTCTTGATGGAGTGAAGGCAGTGGTGACGACCAGAAGCATGTTCTTCTTTTTAATTTGTTTTTTTGGTGCATTTGATTGATATATAGGATAATTAATTTAGAAATATTAATTTTAATTTATGAAGTTTCTTGTAATTTATTTTTACAAATAGAGTTTCATTAAAAAAATTGACTCATAGTCCGTCCTAGTTTCTTTCCACAAATTGGGGTTATCTCCAATTAAACCTAAAAGTGACATTTTTAGTGAAATATCTCTCTTATCGTGCACAATTTTTAGTTTTCATTGCACATATTTTTAGTTTTTAACGACTTACCCAATTATTGTCTACTATTTTGATTATCATCAAATTATTTCTTTTAACTTTACAAATTAAAATTATAACTAAAAATAGTGATATTTTTAATTTTTTTTTATTGTTATTATTCACGTGTGTGTAAACATTAGATATATATGATAAAGGGGAATGATCTACCTTACTACATGGTAAGATCTTACCATGTAACCCGCAATACCCCCACCCCTAGCAGATTAACGATAATATTTACTCCCTATCTTGGGCCCTAATTGCAAACTTTTCTTAGGCCCAAGCGAAACAACCTAAGTAAACAGGATACAACCATTTGTAATAACTATGTGATGTTGTACCAAAAGAAAAACAATAAATTTATAACGAAATCCCGAAGTCAAGTGGTCTCTCATAAAGTTGGAGGTCCAATCCCTGGAACTCCTCCATGACCATTGGAGTTGAAAACTCCTTGTGGGAGAGCACGACCTCTTGAACACAATAGGATCGATCTCAAGCACTCAAGCTGATAGGTTCCTTTCGTTTGCCACTTGTTCAAAATTTTGAATGGCCAGCTTTAATTCTCGGATACCTTGCACTGACCAGGACCATTTGAAAGGTTTAACCAAACTATTTGTGTATCCTCAAAATAAATGTGAATCCTTTGGGTTGTTTTCGACAAAAAAAGTTGGAAGCCCAAAACTATTTAAATCCAAAAGGTTAAGGCAAACACTAACGGCTCGTTTGACTGGATAAAATAGAATCATAATAGGATTGAATAGGAAAAAGAATGGAATGAATGAAGAAATGGAGTGGAACAGAATCATAATGGAATTATTATCCAATTCTCTTGTTTAGTTATTATTGCAAGCTTAAAAAAATGGAATAGTGAAACATAACAAAATTCTCATAATTTCCTAAACCCTAAGCTAAGTTTGATCCAGTTGGGAGGAAAGTTAAAATAATTCAAAGTTTCTTCAAGAAAATCCCAACTGATTTTATCATAGAATTTCTCCAAATCAATTTTAAAGATCAAACCTCCCTATTTACATTTGGTTTTCCTAGGGCTATATAACAAAACTACTCTCACATAGGCCTATGATATTCTTAAGTAAAGGCCTAAGTCTAAAACACGAATTTTAGTCACAATCTTGTAAGTCGTTTTGCATAGATTATTAGGCCTGAATTGGTTAATTAAGTTAGGAATATCAACTTTAGGGATCAACGTGATAAATGTTTTGATGTTAATCTCAAGCATGTTCAAATTTTAAAACAGTTTACAACAAAGTCATAAAGGTCATTTCCCACAATTTCCCAATTCCTCATGAAAAATATCGTTTGATATCCATTACATCTAGGGGCCTTTTAAATCCCCCATATACTTAAGTGCATTCTTAATTTCTTCTTCATTAGGAACAACCTCAAGACTATCGTGATATATCTCCTCAAGAATAAGATGGTTCACACTAATTAAAAGGGAGGTATTAGTGGGCTTATATTTCAAAAACAGGTTAACAACGAAATTATTCACAAGTTCTTTTAATTCATTAGGGTCCTTTATCTATTTATTATTACCATATTTAAGCATAAAGATTATGTTCTTCCTTCGCCTTTGATTAGTAGCTATATGGAAAATTTTGTATTTTTGTTCCATAAGGTAAGCCATTGAATTCTCAATTTTTGATACCAGAACATTTCTTCATGTTTCAAGATAAGATTATAATCCTCAATAAGCTATCTTTCCAGAAAATCTAGATTCATGAAAAAAAAAAATCAAACTGGGCAAGTTGGATTCCTTTTAAGTTTAGCGTTTAGTACATTTCTTCCGGAATAGATTATCAAAAATCTCTTTATTCCAAACTTTAAGGTCCCCTTCCAATGTTATTAATTTGTCCAACAGATTAATTCCTCTATTATCCATTTTTTTTTTCTATGAAATTTTTAAAGTTAGAATGATTCATCCACATAGCCTTAAATCTAAAAGATTTAATCCTAGTCATATTACTAATCCCACAAATATAAACCAGAATAGGAGAGATCAAAATTCAAACGAGGTAAGTTTCCCACTTGAGCATCAAGGAAGTTTAGGTGGCGTTTGGTTAGTGTTTCCACTTTTCTGAACTCAATTGGAATGGGTTGGGTTGAGTTGAATTGGGTTGGGTTGAAAATTTTGGGAACAGAATTATGTTTGGTAACGACAATTTTTGTTTTGTGCTGAGAACAGAATGTGTTTGGTAACGATTTTATCTTAAAACTATTTTTTTTTTTTTTTTTTTTTTTTTTGATTTTTTTTTTTTTGTTTGGTGGCAGCCGGACGACCTGCGGCGGTAGCGGAGGTGACCGGCCGGCCGGCGGCGGTAGCGGAGGTGGCCGGCGGTGGACGCCGGCGGCGCGGACGGTCACCGGAGGTGGCCGGCGGCAGGGGAAGGTCGCCGGAGACGGCGGTCAGTCGCCGGACGGTGGCCGGCGGCGGCGGGTGGTAGTGGTCGGCTGGCAGATGAAGTCGGAAGTTGAGAACTTTGGGTTGAGTTTTTTGGGCACAAAAAGAAACAACTTTTTTTTGTTTCTGATTTCTTTAGGATTTTGAGAATCAATTCCTATTTTTTGGGTTGGGTTGGGTTGAGTTTTGTGTTTGCCAAACGTGTTCCTAAAAATCAAACCCAAAATTTTTGGGTTGGGTTGGGTTGGGTTTGGTTGGGAACACTAACCAAACGGGGCCTTAAACTCCATTCATCATTGGCTAGAGCACGGTCGAGTCGTTTGAACACCTTGATACCATTCTTATTGACTCTGGATTATGTCATCTTCGATCTATTAGCACCTAAATCGCTTAAACCACACTCTTTGATATTTTCTTCAAAATTTTTTTCATTCTTAAGATGTCGTTTGAGCTATTGGTGCTAGATTTCTCATCCATAGTTGCAATATCATTGAAATCACCTATTGCAAGCCAAGTACGTTTTTCTTTACGAGGCAGACTTTTAAGGTCATGCTAGATATCATCCCTCAATCTAGGATTAGGGAATTCGTAAATAGCGGACATAAACCATTCTTCATAATCTTTCTTTTGAACCATAGCATGGATCGCATGCTCCTTATGATTAATATTATTCATAATAACTTTATCAAAATTGTTAGCCCACAGATCTATCCAAGACGGAGGTGAATTGGGTAATGATAAAAATTTAAATAATTAATTTATCAAATACACAAATTACAAAATTCTCTAATTGGTCATTATCTTGTATTATAACAGAAACGTATTTAAACGTATTACAACCAAACAACCAAAAATAAAGAAACAACACACAATGATTTATCTTGATTCAGTAAGATACTCTTACTTACGTCTAGTCCCCCTAGCTCCATAAGGTTTTCGCAATCCACAAATCCCTTATTCATTTCTCAGGTTGAAATCAAACCCTTACAATATTTTTCACAAGTGAAAGGCTGATCTAATTCTTTTTACAGACTCAGAATTAAACATTTATAAGTTTATTTTATCACAGGCTAATAAAGAACCTTATCTTTTTACCGTGCTAAAGACTAACCTAATTCTATTACAGACAGATTAAAACCCAATCCTTTTCATAGGCTCATGACCAAACCAAACTACCCTAATATGTTTAATCCACTCACAATCACGAATACAGAAAACACCAAGTTTCTTCCTACATAAGCTTATATCACCTCAATACAAATTATGCTCAATTAATGTCTTGAAACTACGTGATAGCATTATGTGAGAAAACAAATCTGATTTAACTCAATTTAAGCATACAATAATATGTAATCAGATTTCGCAACAGAAAATCATTTCTTAAGATTTGCAGGTTATTCAAATTAGAAAACGATTTTCTTATCACAAATATTCCAAGTTACCAATTAGATTCTACAAGAAAATCACATGAATTAACTTGGAAATATCACACTGAGATTTCTTGAAAACAGATAAGATAGATCAGTGAAGTACAAAATCGGCGATGAAAACTTTTGCACACTTCGATTAAAAACACTTTTAGAATACCCTATTTTAAAAATATTTCGGTAAAATCACACTCTCTTTTAAGTAAAGGTTGATTTCAACTCTTTATTGTTGATTACTTAATTGAAATCTGCAATTCTTATTATATGGATTTTAAACAACGTCTATAACGGCTATTTTCCAAAACATAAGATCAAAAATGACACTTTAAAATCCCCTATATAATATAATTTCAAAATAAATATCTTTTATTTAAAAATACTATTTGAAAAGCTCAATTTGGTCCCCAATTTTTTTAATCCAAAATCCTTAAATATAGAAAATAATTTTACAAATTCAACTCATAGAATAAATTAATATAAGGACCAATTAATAGGATTTTCAAAATATGTGATATACATTTAAAATATACTCAAATTCTCTTAAAATCGAATTGAAAAAGTCAAAGTTAACTAGATCTGCCATCGTCGGTCGATCGCCTATCTGTATGTTGATTAGCTGTCTGCAACGATCATAATTCAGACCGTTTTAGTCTGTATTAGTTAACCGCTCCTACCGTCAGTTGATCGATTTGGTCAGTAGCTTCTTCCCACATTTTTTTTCAAGCTACTTGTTGGCCCAAAAAACTACTCAAGAGGGACGTGAATGGGTACTTACAAAAATTTAACACTTAAACACAAATAATTAATTTATCTAAATCAATTATTATCTTTATACCAAGCGGATATGTGTTTAATACTAAGTGTACACCCAAACACAATATGAAGAATAGATCAATGTAACACATAGGAATTTATTTTGGTTCGGTCAAACTAATCTTGCCTATGTTTAGTTTCTTGAGCTCCATGGAGATTCGCAATTCAGTAAACCCCTTGATTCTTTTACCAGGTAAAAACCAAACTCTTACAACTCATGATTTTTTTACAGGCACAAAATCAACATTTCTAATTTTTTATTTTCACAAGTCAATGATGAACCTTATCTTTTTACCAGGTTAAATGTAAACCTAACACTCTCCCAGTTATCCTTTTCACAGGGAATGATAAACCTTTACAGATCACTCAAAAAATAATTCAATTGCAAGATGAATCAAAACCTAATTCTTTTCAAGGGAAAAGAATAGCCTAACCTTTTTTCCAGGATAAAGATCAAACCCTAATTTTTTTCATAGGAAAAAGATCGAAACCTAGTTACCCTATGTAGATACTGTCTCAAACGTGTTTAATCTAATCAAACTCACAAATACAAAAAATATGAGTTTTTTCCCACAATGAGCTTTTTCCACCTCAATACGAATATACTCGATTCATATCCCAAATAATTACTGCGTGACAGATACAATATGAGACAATTCAAATCTGATTAATAAATAAAGTGGGCAACACAAATTTAGCATGTAATCAGATAATCAGGCATAAATTGTTTTTTTTCTTTCAAACTTTCAAGTTCAAAATGAATTTTCTAACAGTCTTATACCAAACAATCAAGATAAATAAAACTTGGAAAAAGTAAATTTTAAACCATTTAACTATTGACACGTTTCTATATAGTTCAATAAATTTTTTCGTTTTAATTTAAACCCTCTAAGTATGCATTCAGTTTTAAATAGTTCTTTTACTACATTTTCCATCCAATCTAAGAGAAACGAGGGATAAAACGGTCTTTTATTTATTTTTATTTTTTTTGTTTTTGTTTTTTTCTACACCTCTCTCTCTTCTTCCCCTCCCTCTCAACCGTCTCTCTCTCTTCTTCCCTATCTCTCTTTCTCTCGGAAGGACATCACCTCCCGTAGATGTCCGGTGGGGAAAGGGAGAGAAAGAGGAAGGGAGTAAGAAAGAGAGGGGTAAAGAAAAAGAAAAAAAATGAGAAAGAAAAATCATTTTACCCCTTATTTCTGTTAGATTAGATGGAAAATGTAACAGGATGACCATTTAAAACTGAGTGCATACTTAAAGAGTTTAAACTGGAATGAGAAAACTTATTGGACTACATAGAAACGAGTCAATAGTTAGAGGGTTTAAAATGTATTTTTCGCGTAAAACTTTAAAGCAAATTAATAAAGTTTGGATAGATATCAGTAGTGGGAAAACACAACTTACAATGACAATGTAGCAAATAGAACTCAAATCGATGACGCCAAACAATAAGTATTTTAGATTAAGAACTTATAATAAATCTCTCGTAAAAATCTCAGCGTAAATCTCAATTTTATGAAAGATGAAACTGATGTTCTTGATGTATCAAATTTAATTCCCGTATGTCTCTATTAATAGACCAACAACTAGCCCTCCAATGACTAGTTTTTCAAATATATGTTAAAAAATAACACTCTAAGACTCCATATATCATAACCTTTCATTTCAGGTATATTTCACTTAAAAATATATTCTACTTAAAAATATCTTACAGATTTCTCATTTAAATCCATAAATTTTTTCTCAATTTAAAACCATAAGAATAAGAAATATTAAATCAATTAAATTAAGAGAATCTCAAAATATATAGATTATATCAATATAGATTACTAACTAGGTTATTTAAACTTGAAATACATTCAAATCTCCCAAATCCCTCTCTTGGAATCATAAAAAATAAATAGTTTTTTACTTAGAGACAAATCAACCGAATTTGTAACTAAGGCAGTCGGTTGACCGACCTGCCCCATTCAATTGACCGACTGTGCCAGACTTCCAATTTACCTGTTGGCACAACACTAGTCAGTTGACCAACCCTGCCTAATCGGTTGACTGATTGGATCAGTGTGTTTCCAATTTCCACCATTTTATCTACTGACTCAAACGGTTGACCGACCATCTTCATTCGGTTGACCAATTGGATCATGCGCTCAATTTCTTACCCATTTTAGCAACTGTTTCAAACGCTTTACCGATTGCTTTTCTTAATTGACCGACTAGATCAGTAGGACTCTGTTTCAATTCCGGAAACTCACTATTTTAACTAGTCGACCGACTGTTTTTCTTGGTTGACCGCATTGACTCGAAAATACAATTTTTTATATTTTAAAACACATTTTCCAATTCGGTCAATTATCAAAATCATTTCACATAAAGAGCACATATAAAAAAAAATAAGTGTCGTGCGTGATCCTAATTCGGGTTATATTAAGAGTATATAAATAAAAAGTTATTTTCCCTTATATTTCTTCAGCGTCTTTAAAACTCTTCATACTTCATTATATTCATCTTGCACCCTTTATATTTTCTTCATCAAATCTTTTTCTTAATCAAATGCATGGAACTATAAATTAAAACACTTGATAAAACCATTAGTTTCACAAAAAATATCAATACTTAATTGCTTATTAAAACTTTGGGTTCAACACTACTGTTTCTGTTAGTAAACCGACCATTTTCGTTGGTTGACCGAATTGACTAGAAACTTCTCATTTTATGTGTCAAAAATATTTTCTCAATTCAACAATTCATAAAAAATATATTTTCATGATTTTAACACTTTACAAAAATCATTTAAAATATTAAACTTATCACTTTTTACCATGATACATATAAGATTACTCGTTTTAAAGTGTCGTGCATGATCCTAATCGGGTTGCATTAAGAGCATAAGAGTATTGAGTTTTTTTTTTACCTAAGAATACAAAAAATCTTTAATGCTCTAAAAATTTCTTCAACTTCTTCATTTTCAACCATCTTGAAAATATTTTCTTGTAAATCTTCAACATTCAAGATCTTTTTCGATTTAACCTTTTTTTTCATTTGAACAATCTGAACTCTAATATAAAATTACTCAATAAACATATTAGTTCTATAAAACATCAATGTTCAATTGTCCATCAAAACATCTAGGGTCAACAAGAATTCCAAATAATCCAAACGCACCCAGCTTTACCTTTCGGGTTAACCTTAACCGAAGAAGGATAACCAAGGCTTGAAAAAAAATCTTCCCATAGAGTCAAAAGGCACCTTAGTTTCCATTTGGGCTACCAAATCAGAAAGGTACGTGTTCACAAGTTCCTTGAAAGCGTTTTTAAAACAATTGTTCTCTGTACCTCGACAATTCCATACCATAAGCTTCATTGATTTGCAACTAGGTTGACTTGGTAGGTCTTCCGATTCCCACAGACCCAATATCAATTTGCATCTCCTTAGATTCATCTTCCATAGTGAGATTAGCTCCGTGAATGCCTCCATGAATCGATTCTGAGACAGTCCTTTGTCTATCACCAGAAATGCAACTTTTATGTTTTCCAACACCCAAAACGTCTCGACTAGTACTAGATTCTCTTCCTCTTGTTCCAAGAACAATGAGAATGGGTTCTTTGCCAGGAGATTTCAATGTAGGCTTTCCACATAAAGGTCAGAGGTTGATTATTTCTTCCCGAGGCAAATCGAGTAGTTCATCAGGTTTTGGCTGAGTTGAAGAAGGAAAAGTTTGATTTTGAATGTGATTCTGACCAAGGTCAAGATGGGCTAATTGCTCAACGTAGACAATCCTTAGGCATTCACCAACTCCCTCGAGGAAGTAACACAACCTTTAGAAATTAGACCTTCATTCATCTCTGTCTTACTCCCAACAGACTCCATTTGCTTTACATCACTACCCACCGGTGTGCCATTACTCTGAGACCCGCCATTATTGTTTCTTTATTCCACCGTTGATCTTCTGACCCATTTAAGAATATCGAGACCTTCTTTCAGACTGGTGTCATCACCCTTAGTCCCTTTCTTAGACGAATTGAATGCATTTTAAGATTTCGATAGCCTATATTCCATCCTTCCAAACATCTGGTGCTCCGTTAGTTTGCGCCTACTTAAACCTCTTAGAGTCATTACGAGATGATTTAATGTCTTAATTTGATTAGGCTTCTTCTTGGTCATAAAAATAATGATATATGTTTTCACTTGGGCCTTTTGACAGTGACCCAAATCCTTTAGCCCTAACACTTGAGATACTCTTTGTTTTTTTAAACTAGAATCCAAGGCCCAAACTCATTTTCATCCGAGTTAGCCAGGTTGGACTCACCTTGTTCTTGACTCGTACATTCTGTACCTGGTCCAACGGTTTGATTTTTTTTTATCCATTGGTAAACGACTCGTTGTTGCTCTATCGTTGTTGTTTAGTTGTTCTCTAATGACATCGTTCTCGTCCTCTTAGTTCATATTTAGGGACTAGGAGACTAGGAGTTTATTCAGGTCAATTTCGACACATATTCTTGTGAACTTGCCTCTCGTTGATGATACTGTATTCTTGTCCATCTTAATGGGTCTTCCAAACGCCTTCCCCATGCTATAGAGAACAAGGATTCGTAATATTCAATTAGCAGTTCCGATAATCGAACCCATACTGACGTTTTTTACTTTGTTGCTTCATCGGGCCTAAAATTTGGCTCCCACCTCCTAACTGTTAGGTATTAATTGAGTATAACCCATGGTCCTTCAGCACTCTGTGGGCATCAATTGTCTTATCGATTTTGAAAATTCGTAATTTAGATTAATTATTTCGAATTCTCCTTTAGGCTTCTATAGTTGTTTAGTTTGGTCGTAGAGCATCTTGTATCCTATGGGTCTTCCCAGAAGTTTAATAATGATCGTATCCTTCCATTTTTGTCTTTATTGCTCCACTAATTGATCAGGAATGGTGATTTTGTGGGTAAGAGCTTCTGGAGCCTTATTATGCGCTATCTTCTATTAATCGCAGATAATCTTCTTCTTCTTCTACAAAATGCACTTCTTCAAAGCCAGTAATATATATCGCTTTGTAGTTCATTGTTGAGTGCATCTTTTAAAGATTTCACTCCCTAGTCCGAAGAGTTTTGTATTTCCTCCTTCACTTGAATGGATTCTGGATCCTTTATTCCTCCCTCATTTTCAGTTTCCATTTCAGAATCCACCTTCCTTTATCCAGTTTCAACCTCAATTTCTATCTCTTGTTGGGAAGCTGGATGATCATTTTCACATTTTTTGTACTTCTCTCAAGCACATCTTCCTCCTCTGATTTCCACTTCGCATCTCCTATGGATAAGCCTCCCGAAGAACTTTCTCTCTCTAGAACTGCATAATTTTTTTCTCTAGCCATTTCTCTTTCATCCAAGTTTTACAACTAAGTTTTTCATCCTTCAAAGAATACGAAGTAACTTAAATTAATGGAATAATATAAATCTAAATATTAAATTTTTATTCGATATTATGATTAAAATTAATTAAAATATTATTAATTGAGAACTTAAATATAAATTGGTGAGGATAAAAGTGAGTATTTATAAAAATAGGATAAAAAATAACATATGAAAATAAAAGTACTATTACAATCATTAAAATGTATACCTTTGCCAAAATCAACTAATTTTATTATTATAAAATAGTAATAAATATGAGATATAAGATATAGTTATGCAAGTATAGTAGATATTAGAGTGATGCTACTGTATTTCTCTCTTTTGTGGTGTTTTGAGGAGGCCGATCGTGTGTTATCTCTTATATGGCATCGTTGATTGTGTAAATTTTGTATTGTGTGTTTGTGGAGGGTCTCATGGATTACATGAAAAAATTTTGTCTGTGTAGTGAGAGAGACCCACTCTTTGTTTTTTAATGTAATCATGTGCCTAACAAAAAAACAATTGTTAATATTTTCTCCTGGTGCTTATTCCGAAAAAATCTCAACCGACTTCTCGTAAAGACTTTAGGCCAATAAGTCTATGCAATGTGTGCTACAAAATTTTCTCGAAGGCTTTGTCGAATCGTTTGACAAATATTCTCCCCCACTTAATTTCCGACCAACAAAACAGCTTTGTAAAAGGTCGCTCCATTTCGGAAGCAATTGGGTTGGCTCAGGAGCTTATTAATGCTCTCGGAAAAGATGTTCGAGGTCGTAATGTGATGATCAAACTCGACATGATGAAAGCATATGACCAATTAGATTGGTCTTTCTTAGTGGAGGTTCTTAGGAAATTTGGTTTATGTTCAGCGTTTATCAAAGCGGTGAGTAATTGCTTCCAATTTCCTTCTTTTTCAGTTGTTTTCCAAGGAGTGTATAAGAGTTGGTTTCAAGGATCGAGAGGCCTCAGACAAGGGGATCCAATATCCCCTTTGCTATTTATTCTTGCTCAAGAAGTTCTTAGTAGGGGTATCTTCAAAGCTATGGAGGTTGGTCGCATTCAACCTTTTGTGACGAGAAGAGAATGCCCGTTAATTTCTCATCTGATGTTTGCCGATGACACTCTCATCTTCTGTAATGGTGGGTCGAGTAGTTTGAGAAATCTTATGCGGGTTTTAGAAGACTACCAGACTGCTTCGGGTCAATTAATAAGCTCGTCCAAAAGTAATTATTTTTTGCATGTTAATTTCCCTATTTCAAGAAAGATTGTTGCTCGTAATGTCACGGGTTTTCTTTAGGGTTCTTTGCCTTGCGTCTATCTTGATGTGCCTTTAGCATTTAGTCATCCCAAAGTAAGGGATTTTGGTACTTTAATTAATAAGGTGTCAAATAAAATCGAGGGGTGGAAATCGAAGTTTTTATCGAGCGGGGGTAAGCCTATCCTTTTGAAGCATGCGCTCTTTTCCTTTCCTCTTTATTTGTTAGCTTCGACTTGCGTCCATAATAGTGTTCTTGATGAGTTGGAGAGACGCTTTGCTAATTTCTTCTAAGGGCAGCATGATCATGGTAACCAGAAGCATTGGGTCTCGTGGGACAAAATTTGTCAAGATGTCAATAGGGGAGTTTTGGTTTGCGGAAGCTCCGAGACATGAAATTGGCTTTCTCTTTAAAACGTATTTGGTCCCTAATGAATGACAATTCGTTGTGGTGTCGTTTTATGCGTTCTAAGTATACGAAAGATCTCCCTATTTCTCTTTGGAAAGATCATCCGGGTAGTTCAAAAATATGGAAGGACATGATAGCAACTAAGGATTCTTTTCTTAGAATGTCCAGATGGAAAATCGGTGATGGATCGTCGACTAGTTTTTAGCACGATGATTGGAGTCTTGGAATCCTTGCAGCTGACCTTTTTTAAACTGAATGTCTTTTTTCTGTTCATGATTATATGCAGGGAGAAGAGGAGCTGTTGTCTGATTTAGAGCCGGAGCTGTAAGATTTCTTGCGCAATTCTTTTCCGATGTGTTCGTTGGAATCGGATCGGCTTGTCTGGATTCCGAACGAAAATGACAATTTCTCAATTAAATCGGCGTGGCGTGCTATACTTGGTGATGATCATGTTGGGGGTTCTTTTGGTTCTCTTTTTTCGAGGTTATGGGGTCACAAGTTTCCTTTGAAAAACAAAATTTTCTTGTGGAAGCTTATGCAGAATCATGTGGCGGTGGACTCGGTATTAATGCAAATAGGTATCAATATTGCCTTGGTCTGTAGTTGTTGTGCGATCCGGAAACAAGAAACTTTGAATCATCTTCTTGCGGAAAGTAAGGTGGCGATTAAAATTTGGCAAACTTTCAATACCTTTTTTAATATTCCTTGCTTGGATCAACCTTTATTACACAGGCTCACTCTTTGGTGGACTAGGTTGAGAAGTGGCTCTCAGTACCATAGTTTGGGAGTGTTGGTCCCATCCTTAATTTACTGGGAAATTTGGTTGAGTCAGAATAGAGCTATTCATGACAAGGTGATTATGTCACATGTTTGAGTCGAGTTCAAAGTGCGGTCTTGGCTCTCTGCTCTTAATCTTCAAGTTCCGGTCAAGAGTTCTTCTACTTTTGGGATCCATTCTCTTTCATTGTTGGGCTATCCTTTGAGAGTTATCCATGTTCGTCATCCGATCCCTTATGTTTGGAATCGTCCTCTTGGGGGTTATTTCAAACTTAATGTAGATGGGGCTTTTAAAAGTTCCATTTTACATGCTTCTTGCGGGGGGGTTATTCGAGATTTCAAAGGTAAGATGTTTTTTTCATTCAATTCTTCTCTTTCGGTCCAATCGAGCTTTCTCGTTGAGTTACACAGTTTATTCATCGGTATTCAGAGGGTTCTCCCTTTGGGTTTTCATCCACTTCTTGTGGAAAGTGATTCGTTGACGCTTGTGCAAGCTATAAAGAAAGATTGTCCTATTTAGTCGTTGACGGATCTTTGGAATACCATTAAATTTTTTCTTTTATCTTTTGATATTTTAATTTCCCACGTCTATCGTGAATATAATTTTGTGGCGCACTGTCTAACCAATGTCACTACTAGTAGTGTTGTTTTTTATCATTTCGAAAGTTCCTTACCTCTTTCTATTTGTTCCATCTTATGGGAGGATCGGCAGGGACTTCCTCGTCTGTAATCATTTTTTATTTTTTCAATAATATGCCCTAAGGGCTCTTTTTAATTAAAAAAAAAAAAAAAAACAATTGTTAATAATAATAATACAACTATATATAATCGTGATGGAAAAAGAAAGGTGTTGAGTGGTCCAGCATCTATGCATATAGAAGAGATAGGGAGGGGTGCACTACACTACTATCTATCTATATATAGCTACAGTACCCATATCTACCATAACAATTTGCAGGAAGCACGACTCATCATCATCTTTACATATACATATACATATATATATATATATATGTGCATCATGACCTGCTAATAAATTAATTTTTTAACATTAATTACTACTTAATTACCCTTGATTAAATTCGTTCATTCATTACACATTAGTTATATATACACCCTGAGATAGACTATATATATATTGAGAGAGAGAGAGACTATATATATACATATATTAAAAATACTTGTTGTAAATTTGTTCATAAAATTGATGACAAGGAGTACGTCATTTTTAAATGTAGATGTACTTGTTTCTTTGTTTCTGTTGGCTGCTGCAGCTGTTCTGATGTCATATATATACAAATATAGCCAGGAGGAATTAGAGAGGCGTGACTTCCAGCAGTATTTTTTTTAAAGGGACAAGCACAGAAGTCAACAATGGAGATTAGATAGCTAATGCTTAATTATATATTTAATTAATCACATACAAGTACAGCAATGGATTGAGACCAAATTCATGCATGTGATTGCCCGGCCTGCTGGAATTAATTATTGTTTTTTTTTTTTTTTTTTTTACCAGGGAAGATGATGAAATCTGCACCTTAACCCATACTACCAGTTAACGCTAATTATCCTTTTAAATTACAACCATGCATCATAAATTGTGAGTTTAATTTGTCATCATCCTCTAATATTATTATAATAATAGTTTAATAGACACGTGCCTCGATTTCTTGCAATTCACTTTGTCTTATATATTAATTACTTCAAGTGGAACGAGAAATATAAAATAACCAACTGCAACTAATTTAATAAGCATTCATTCACATGTGATTCATTTTCATATATGTAGAGGATTTTGTTCATTGAATTTTTCTCTAAAATTTTGACTATTATTTTTTTTATTTACGTTACGTGCAATAAATACTAAAAACAAAAGGGGGACGCAGTTATAACAGTAATCGTGTTTTTTTTCTCTAAACCCTATATACCTATGGTGAAAGAGATGACATCTATGTATGAGGGGACGAAAAGTCAATTTTTACATGCTTTAACTTAATTCCATAGTTTCCCCCATCTTAATCTCTTTTCTGGGGAGAGAATAAATATATGGTCGAATTCTTTTTTTATCATGATTAACAAGAAAAATACATATACAATATATTTATTTAATTCACAAATATTTAATCCTCCACAGTAATTTAAATGTAACGACCGGAGCATTTTACCCTTTGCAAAAATTACGAAAACTGTATATGGAAAAAGGCTACATTTAAGGGAACCAAACCCTAGATCTCAAGCCCTACCATCCCGTATTCAGATCTGAACGCCTTCTCCTTCATACTCGCCGTTTTCTTCCACTTCAACGCCTTCCTCTTCCGGGCCGAAATCGGAGACCGGAAAAGTGGAAGGATATCTAAAATCGTGAAGACAAAGTCGTTCACCTCTACTCGTTGCTCACCGCGTCAGTCCGTTGCTGCTGCTCCGGTTGATAGAAGAATACGAAGAAGAAATGCAGGCGTGAAATCGTGAAAACGAAGATCTGAAATCGTGACTACAAGGTCAAATCTGAGATTGGTCGTCGTTCACCTCTTTGTCATCGTCGTTCACAATGCTCGTTCCTTTTCGCGTTGGTCTGAAAACTGCTCTTCATCGTTCACACTGCTCTTTTGCTATGAAAACTGTGATTTTTATTTTAAAATTCTTTAAATTACATTTTTACCCCCCTGAAGATTCACGATTGTACAAATGGTAGTGTGAATGTTTACACGGGTAATCCCTATTAAATTTCAATGCAAGTTATTATTTCGAAAAAGTGTGAATATTTATAACAGTTTACAAAAGTATAAAGGTCCACACTAATAATGATATTAAATGTAGTACGGTGTGAGTTTCTGTTTTGTAATAATGTGAACGTTCACAACATTATACAAGAGTTTAATATTTGTATGTTCCAACATTCACAATACTATTTGTGTTAAAGTATCACAATATCTCGAAACAATAACTTTAAAACACTAGACTTAATAAATATTTATCAGTATGAATATTCAAACACTTTTTTGTGCTACCGTGAATATTCACATCACTTCAAAAATAATGACTCCTATAACAGTATATATGAACGTTGACATTTGTTGTTGTTCACATGTGAACATTTACACTGCTGTGATTTGAACATTTAGAAATCTAATTTTTTTCAAAAATATATGCAGTATGTATATCAAAATGAAGAGCGTGAGTTATATATTGAAGCAACAAATATTTACTATTACCCTAAACCATCATCGACAGCCACAACAAATCACCACCACGTACACCAACTACCGCAACAAATGTTCACCACCACTTCCACTATGGACACAGCAAATAATCAAAAAATACATAACAACAAATATTCAAAGAATATACAAAATGAAAAACTAACAATAAGAATTTTTCTTAAAGGAAAATCAAAACAAAAAGATATTGACACAAAAAATTGAAGCAACAAACAATTCAAAAACACAACAATATTAATATATATATATATATATATATATATATATATATATATATATATATATATATATATATATATATATATACACACACACAACAAATCAATTCAATGAACCTACTAGAAAACAACCACTAAACGAACCGCAAAAATTTAGATCCTTAAATCAAGATCAAGAAAAAGGCAGTAGAAGAAAATCTGTAAATCGAGATTTGAATTTTCAGTAGCAAAATTAGGGAAACCAATAGCAAAATTTAAGTAAACAAATAATTTTTTGAAAAAATTCAGATCTGAAAACTAGATTTGGAAATCCAAAGAGAAATAGAAGCTGGGAGGGAGAGAAAGAAAGAGAGATGGCCTGATCGTCACCAGATCTGGCCAAATATAGCGGTGGTAGCAGTGTGATATTCATTGGATTTGGCGCAGAGTTGTGGTGGTGGCGATGTGTTTTTCTGTGGTGGTGGCACGAAGATATGGCAGTGACGGTGTGATGCGCGAATGAGGTGGCGCGTTGGTAGCTATGGCCAGTTGTGGATGTGAGAGAGAAAGAGAGATGACCAGTGTGATGTTCGGCGGTCGTGGTGCAGTTATTTGTGGCCAGTGGTGGTGAAGCTGAGAGATAGATAGATGAGGGTAAGTTGTTATAAGGGATGGATTAGTGTTTTCAAACTAGACACTTCGGTGAGATTTGAAAGCTCTTGATCCCATACCGATGACCTGGATATGTGGAATTGTTTTGCAGCATATGTGTTGAGATTGTTCAGGAGACATGGTCCAAGCCTAGAAAATAAATGAAAAAGAGAGGGAAAAGAATGATACGTAGGCAAGGGACAGAGGCAATTTACAGTGGAACAAGAAGGGATAGTCTCAGACGTTTTAATGTATTTGCACTGCAATGGATATTCTTGGCACATCAACTATAGTTAATGTTTATATATATATATATATATATATATTTATTTTTTACATGTGGTCCATTTGTATTTTCTAGTTGAAATTAGGGTTCTCTCCAAAAAAGAAAGTATATAATATATTTATATATTATATATATAGTTGTCCCAATTGAAGTGATCAAATGAGTTTAGTATACGTATTATACGAATAAGTGTGAGAGAGTGAGACCCACCCTTAATTTGTAAGTATCCACCTCTTCCCTTCCATCCAAACAAAAGGCCACAACACCACATGAAGAGCATGCAATGAGGCATCCCTATCGATACGACCCTGGACTGGGCCTGGTTGGTTAGGTAACCCTCCATCAATTTCCTCTCTCTCTCTCTTCAATGTCAAATACTAACTACTATATATAATTAAAGGCAGAGAGAAGCATCTCCCTCCAGGTCCAGGTTGTCAAACCAAGAGCACATATTTCTTTGCGGCCTGAGAAAATGATTGAACGGATGGGAATCATTACTACATCATCTGAAACTATTTCAAGAACTAAAACACATTTTTCTTGTTACATATGTTCACACTCTCTCTATACATATATATACTAGTTTAAATGTAATTAAGGACAGACGGAAATACTAAAAGGACTGTTAACCTAATAGCAGCTAGAGAAAAAGTAAAAGCTAATAATAAGAGAGGAGAGGGAGAGGGAGAGGGAGAGGGAGAAAAATAATGGTAATGGTAATTAATTAAGAGGCGAGCGTAGCGTACAATATATAGAATAGATATAATGATGTGTATATGTGGCTATAGAGATTGAGAGAGAGGACAGCCGTGCTTTTAATTTCAACCGAGACGAGAGGTAAACACAGAAGGCAAAGAGAGAAGTGTCAAAATTTGCCTCCTCCTATCCTATCCTATCCTATCATAGTCCCACCTACATAGCTATTGCTTTATATATAGTCATATATAAGCCTTTTTCGCATGCCACATATGGTCCATACCAGCATGGCTCCATTGATAACTAGCTAGGCGGTGCATGTGGTCCTCCATTCTCAATCACCACCACCACCATACATATTTCTCTCTCTAGATCTACCCTCACTAACACATATAATTGGATATGAACCCCATTTTAAACCATAATAATGCCTACTTATCTCTTCCCCAAAAAAAAAAAAAAAAAAAAAAAAAAGGGAACTAGGGTTATATTTTAATGGATACTTCGTCAATAGCTAGCGAGAGAAATTAAACACCAAACAATTAGTTTTTTTTTTTTTTTTTAATTCCAAGTTGTTGCGAAGAAGCAAAAAGGTTAGAGGGTTGGAACGCAATAATAAAAATCATATTGGTTGGACCACTTGTCTACAAGACAACCAGTAAGAACACGAGAACTTCTATCCCTTAATATTTTACATATTATCTTGGCTAATTTTTTATAATTAAATTACTGGTAATTAGGCGAGAGAGGGTTATGACTCATTGGAGCAATTAAGTCAAGTCAATTATATATAATATTATATTAATCATTTCATTAAATAATTCTAGTTACAGAACATGCATGTGTATTTATTTATATTATAGTACTGATACTCTTTACACCCTCGGAATTATACATACATATATATATATATATAATATTATGCAACTAATTATCAATTAAAAAAAAAAGGTATCGATCATTTAATCAGGAGCTGGTTACACGGTGACTAATAGAATTAAAAGCTCGTGCTCTCTACAGAAACAGCTGGTTTTTAACGCATTGAGAGAAAAAGAAAAAGAAAATATCTAAACCAAGGACCCAGGCAGGGAAGATGAGAGGGACAAGCTCACATGAGCCCAACCAGATAATCCATGGGTCCCTAACCAACCAAAAACCCTCCATTCCCTACAAATGTATATATGTATGTATGTATGTATGTATATATATATATATAGAGAGAGAGAGAGAGAGAGAGAGATGATCACATCAGGTATTCTTTTTCCCAAGTTAAATGGCCTAACTTGAGAAGGTTCCAGGGAGCCACACACTCAGAATATATACCCACATCATCACTCATCCATATAAATTAATCAATCACCCTCTCTCTCTCTCTCTTTCTGAGAATTAGGGTCGGTCAACAGCAAGACGATTGGGAGGAGAAGCAGCAAAGAAGAGAGGAAGAAGAAAGGGGAAGAAAAGAGCTCAATTTTGCAACATACATGTGGTATCTATCCAGTTTCGTGTTTGAATAGAATAGAAACAACCGACCATCCATCATTGTTAATCCTCAAGACTTCCCCCACCTTTCTACTACTTTTAATTATTCTTTTTTTTTTGGGGGGGGGGGGAGAATTCTCTCTCCCGAATTCTTCCTTTCCCACCGAGTTCTGAACCCTAGCTCGCTAGCTAGCTATAGCATATATCACCGACAAAGGCAGATAAAGGATTTCTTCAGATCTGCAGCTCAATTTGGGTGATGAATTTCATGGGTGGTGGCGGTGGTGGTGGTGGACATGGGTACTTCTACGAGGACTACGATGGCAAAGGTAACAATACTACTATTATTCCTTTCTCTCAGTCTTCTTCTTCTTCATCTTCTTCCTCATCTTCTCATCACCACAAAGCCAGCAACCTCCCACTACCTTTTACCTACAACCATCACCACCCAATTAGGGGTTGGCCGTTGGACCCCAACTACCGTACTGGCGGTGCTGCCAATCAAGATGCGTATAATGATTTGCCGGAGGCGGCGACCGGAGTAGGAGCTGCTAGTGGTGGTGTTATGATCGAGAGGGAGCACATGTTTGATAAGGTGGTGACCCCAAGTGATGTGGGTAAGCTCAACCGTTTGGTGATACCCAAACAGCATGCCGAGAAGTATTTCCCATTGGATTCGTCTTCCAACGAGAAGGGACTCCTTTTGAACTTCGAGGACAGAAACGGGAAGCCATGGAGATTCCGTTACTCTTACTGGAACAGCAGCCAGAGCTACGTCATGACAAAAGGCTGGAGCCGATTTGTCAAGGAGAAGAAGCTCCACGCCGGAGATATCGTCTCTTTCCAGAGAGGAGTTGGAGACTCCCTTAAAGATCGGTTGTTCATTGATTGGAGGCGCCGCCCAGATGCCCCCGAAATGACCTCCCCGTTCCCGCATCATTTCTCTCTCCAGCGGTCGGTAACCCCATGGAATCCTTTGTTTGTGCAGCATCCTCCTCCTCTTCTTCCTCCTCAGCCACCACTTTCGACTCTAACTTCAAGGGAACACCACTACATACACATGGGCAATCATCCGAATTATGGTTACGCAAGTGCCGGAAGCAGCCCTTATCCTTACAACAGTGCTATGTCCACCGCCGGAAACCCATGTTCAAGCCCAGTAATTTATTTCAGACCGGCTGCCGGAGCACCACAACGGGTAGGAACGGCGGAGGTCGAAAGAGGAAGAGGGGGGTCAAATGTGAATGGGGGAATAGAGCCAATGGTATTCGAATCGGTGCCGGTGGTCCAAGGGAAAGCTGCAGCAAAGCGACTGAGGCTGTTTGGCGTGAACATGGAGTGCCCCATTTCCGAGTCTGATGATTGTGACATATTGTCTTCCACAATCATGCTACCTCAGCCTCACCATCATCAGCAGCAGCCGCAGCATCTATCTTCTTCTTCTCCTTCTTCTTCAATTCCTTCCCTTCAATTAAGGCCAAATTACAAAGGCAAGGGCTCTTCCTTCGATATCTGAACTGTTTCTGCCTTTATCATATGATCGATCATCCCCCCCACCATATATTGCTTCATCAATTGACCCGGCTGCAGTGGAATTGATATCGCTGAAACAATTATTTATAATGAGGTATGCATTAATTAAGTAGCTCTATAGATAGATCATTCGTTGCCAGTTTTATGATCATTTGCAGCTTCATTTTTGCTGTGTATAGTTTTCGGGTTAATATAAATTAATAGAGGTCTCTTGATACCTGCATACTTATATATCCAACGATCTGTACCAGTGATTAATTCAATCTTTCTATGTTCATACTAGGGCTCCGCTGATTTCTCACAAGATACATACATACATGCATGTACCCACTATTTGTAGCTTATTTATACCATTGCAACCAACTATATTTGTTTTAAGCCAAATATATATTAATTCACTCTTTAATTTCTATCTGTTTACTGTTTTTTTTTTTTTTTTTTTTTTTTTTTTTTTTATGTTGTTAAATTGAACTCTCCAAACTTTTCCCAGCTGCTAGTTACTCATCAAAATTGATGCTGCTAGCTTTAATTTTATCAAACTGTTACTTTTATAGATTGACCTTTTTTAGCTATCTAGTCTATGTAGGTTGTTGGTCTTGTCTCCTTAGCATTACTGCAGTACTTTTCTTTTTTCTTTCTAAATTGAAAAGTACTACACCATCGATCTGTCTGAATGAACTTGATTTCTTTTTATCATTCATTCATTCATTCATTCATTCATCCATCCTCTCGTAGCTCTATCGGCTGCTTTTTTCGGATTGTTTCGTTCTCTTGGTGTCAATACCCATCTTCTTTCCTCGATTACTACACTTCTAAATTTATTTATTTTTTGGGTAAAAAGGTATCATGTCCTTGTCTTCTTGGGGTTAAGAAATCATATGGTTAGAGATAAAATAAAATAAAATGGATTGATATGATCGTCTATTCATCTAGATTTTCAATAATACAATAACATGGTCATTTGTTTTCTTACAGAGGTGAAGTTATACACATTACATAAAACTTCTCAGTTAACCTACACAAAAAGTAAATATTTGGTTCCTGGAATTAAAACATGAAAATATATAGAACTTCATCAGTCTTATTTTATTTAAAATTTTGCATTTTACATTTTCATCCTTTTGGGAATTTATTGTTTTATGTTAAGGTTTATGCCTTATGTCTAGGTTCTAATATATTTACTTTTATTCAATAAAAATTTCCCTAACGAATCTCCTTGGCTTTTAAAAACACAGACATGTGTTTATCAGTTAATGTTAATTAGGGTTTTGTAAGTGAAAGAAAGAAAGGGAAAAAATGGCATAAATCTTTGGATGAGCAGGTTAATATATGCATGTTCCCCTTGGTCAGTTTTTGGTGCCTTGTTTATATCAAAACTCTTTAATTTGTAGCTTTGCTCGAGAAGTCTCCCTAGTTAGATATTTATTGAGAGAGAGATGTAAGAATTGCATTTGGAGAAAACATGGCAATTTCATGCATTGTTGGTTCTGCACCAGGACTTTATTTTGCTTCGCTTTCTTGTCTAAAAATGGAGTTCTTGTGTTTTTGTTTCTATTTGGAGTACTAATTTTTGTTTTTTGTGATTGAAATGCGGTGATTAATCTATGTATACAAAGATCAATGGAAATGATGATGTTGTAGATCGTCACAAATGTGTTTGGATTTTCAGATTAAGCACGTTTTTTTTGATGTGTGTATATATATAATACAAAGATCAACCACCGTCTAATCTCGTAATTTCTCAGTAGTAAAACTAGGCCTTCTAAGGCAAAATATTTTTTGAGGCCAACTGACGTGGTGGAAGCGAAAAAATATTTTTCTCTTTTCTTTTAAAAAAGAAGAAAGTAAACTCTCTAAGAGAAAAGTAAAATTCATGATAAAATTTGATGATCTCCATGATTCTCATACATTCCCTTCATATCGTTTTAGAATCTTAGGACTAAAAAATATTTTTTTCAATAAATAATTAGCTATGGTAGTATTTTTTTATTTTTTGTGGAAAAAGAAAAGAGAATATTATTGTAGAAATAAAAATGTACAAGTAATTTTCTTAGATTTTATACCAAATATCTAGGATGCAAACGGTTTAGTTTTGGTCTCCAAATATAAATTCCAAACAATAAAATCAACCACAAAATAATTAATTATTACAGTTAATGTCCCAACCATAGCTAGAGTACAATACATAAAATTCAAATATATTAAAAAAAAAAATCGTCACAATACCCATTAAGGTCTCCAAATATCTATCTCAATTGCATCTTATTAATTTTTAATCCTGTAAAAAATCACTCTCATACATTATTGCAAAATCTTAACAACTATAAAATATATGTGGAGAACATGTATTATTATGCTGTGCAATGTTTCTCACTTACATAATACACAACTCTTCCCTATCCAATTCGTCATCAAGTAAAAATCTCTTTACAAAAATATTCTCAAGGAAAAATCATCTCATTAAAATATGTATATATGTGTGTCTATAGATATATTATATATACTCTACTCAATTCAAGGCAACAATTATAAATGAATTGCAAGCTCGACTAAGAATGAAAAATCAATAAATCAATGGTGACTACAACGCTGATGAGGTCTGGGTTGTGTGATGGTGGTTGCGACGCCAATAAGATCTGGGTTGGTGGTGGTGGCTACGACACCAATGAGATCTAGGTTGCATGGTGGTGGATGCGACGCCAATGAGGTTTGGTCTATGTGGTTGCGATGTTGATTGTGATGAGGCTTGGTTTGCGTGGTGGCTGCGACGCCAACAGGGGTGAGGCTTGGTCTGCGTGGTGGCTTGAATCCTGCAATGCTTAGGGCTTGAAGAGAGTTGAAGAGTGGCTTGAAGAATGAAGGTTGAAGAGAAGATGTGAAAGAAAATAGTTCTGGTTGTGTGAAATAGTGGGTGGTGGTTGTTGAGTGGTGAAGAAAAAATGAAAACAAACCTTCAAATTGAACTTGTAATTAATATATACACACATATTTGGAGTCAAAATGTAAATAAATACAAAAAGTGAGAGTAATATATACTAAAAATACATCTAAAATACCAGTTATACGGTTTTGTTTCATAGTTACTATCCCAAAATCAAAACAAAACCGAAATCAAAATCAAAATCACTTCAATTTTCAATTTCGAAATTAAAACTATTTAATCGGTTTTAAAACCGAACCGTTTGTTTGGGTTTGGTTTGGTTACTCTCCAGTTTTGGTTCAATTGTCATCCCTAGAAGTATCACACATTAACATAAAATTAAATTCAAAAAATTTATTTTTTTTGTACAACGAGTGGCATTTTTATTTATAAGCTTAAAATTAAGGGGCGCTGACCAAGAAGTCCTAAAAAATGGTGAAAACTACCGATCAAACTCACTACTCTTTTCATACACCAACAATTTTTTTTGTATTTTTTCTGACCAAAATACCCCTCCTGTGTAACTTTCAATACTAACATCAAAACATATGGATTTTTTCGTAGTTCCTGATGTCGTAAAATTAATATTTTTATACTGTATTAATTAGTAGAATGTCTTCTTTTTTACGATATGCTAATCATATTTTTTGGATGTGTTATACGTGGATGTTACATGTAACATCAAATGTAACAATATAACACTGTTTAATATTGCCGAAATTCAAAAAAAAAAATTGAATGGATGTTACATGTAACATCTTTATCGATAATTATTTTCAGTTGATATTACATGCAAAAGATATTTTTATGTAGATGTTACATGCAACATTTATGTTTCAGAGGATGTTATATGTAATATTAATGCGATTTTTAATTTCTCTCACTAACACACATGTAACATCTATATTTTAGAGGATGTTACATATAACATTAATACAGTTTTCAATTTCTCTCACTAACACAGACCCATATAATCACATACCCACATTTTTCTCACTATATTTCAAGGGGATGTTATATATAACATTGCAGGGTGCAATGTATAAATAGTCAAAAAGGAACTCCAAACACACATGTAACATTTATATTTCAAAGAATGTTATATGTAATATTAATGTAATTTTCAATTTCTCTCACTACCATAGACCAACATTATCACATACCCACATTTCTCTCACTATATTTTAAGGGGATGTTACATGTAACATTGCATGGTGCAATGTGTAGATAGTAAAAAAAGAACTCCAAATGCTTTAATACCCATTTCACAATTTCTCTCTCTCTCGAAAAATAAAGAAAATCCCACTAGATTGAAACAGAGCATAAATAACGTGACGGCATCCATTGAAATACTTGGATCTGAGTTGCGAAGGTGGTGGAGAAGCCAAATCTAGATGGCGACGGTAAAGAAGGCGTCGGCGACAATAGGAAAGGCATCAGATCTGGTCGGCGACGGCGGGAGTGTGTCGGACCTCGACAGTGACAGCGGCAAGGCGGTGCTCACGCGAAATCACGGGAGGAGCATTTTGGTAATCTCGTTACAGGCCGTTTTTGAAAAATAGACTAATCGGTGCAAGAAATCGCCGGCATGGGAGTTTTAGGTGCAAGAAAAGGAAAATGAATTTTATTGGTAGTTTCACGTCAAAATTGGGATTAGCCGATAATAGTCCCTATGAGTGTGTTTGGTATGGATGAAAAATAGAAGGGGAATGAAAATGGGAAGGATAAAACATAAATTTCAAGACACGTTTTTTCCCCCTAAATTTGGGAGCAAAAGGAGAAAAAAAATGGTTTTGGATATCAAAATTACAATTATATCCTTAATAATTGATTTTTTAATTTATTTTTGGAATATATGAGGGTAAAATAGTAAATTATATTAAACTAAATTATTTTATATCCTTTTATTTTCTTTCCCAACCAAACAATATTAGGAAAAATAATTTTTCTTTCACAATGGATAAATTTTTATTTTTTTCATTTTCTTTTCCCATTCTTCTAACCAAACATACCCTAAAATTATAGACCTAAATATTATATTTTTTTCTTTCCAATTTGGAAAGTGAAAAATTGGGTTTAAGTAGCAAAAAGCGCGGTAGAAGGAAGGAGGAGAGAGTGCAATTATCCTGTTTGCTCTGTCTGCACATTGTCATGGATTTCAATGACAACCCACTGCCAAGCTCGTTAGCCATGTCTCTCTCTCTCTCTCTCTCTCTCTCTCTCTCTCTCTCTAACATTATAACATATATATAATACATACAATACATACAGACTCGTAAAATGAAGTGCGGGTAGGTGGGTCCCCACAGTTGTGATTAACATTTATATATGATGGAGTAGCATCTAGCTACCTAGAATCTACATATTCGAGCCCACTTAATTATATATATATATATAATATTGCTATGAAACAAGTTTTTTTTTTTTTTGATAAGCTAGCAACGATACAAGTTAAGCGGATGTTTACTTAATTAAGCGGTTACAGAAGCAGGAGATAGTGACGCATACTATTAAGATGCCAACTTGTGTCATATAGCTAGCACAGGATCTAGAATGAATGGAGAAGATGAATATGTATGTGTAGGTGAGGGTGAGTCTAAACGAGAAGGGAAGGCGTAATAAATGCTGACATACTTGCATGAAATAAACTATCAAGAAGGAAAAAAAAAAGTGATTTTGGGTTTTGGTTTGTTTTTGAGCTTCAATATTTAGTTAACTTGGCAAAGTACTATCTGCTTCCCCTATATGTATAGGCCTATAGCAGGCTCCTCCTCTTATATGTATGTATTTCTGATCTTTCTTCACAAAATTAATTAGTTTGGTTGCTTCAATATTACACACACTCTCTCTCTAGAAAAAAAAAAGAAGGTGTTCATGGATGAAGATAATTATACAAAAAGGAAAGTTAATTAATTTATTTGATGATATAATTGAAGATAGGAATTGCAGAAGAAAGTAAAGAACACGTATATATGTTGAGACTCTTGAGAGGGAGGTACAGACAAGAAGAAGAATGATAGAGAAAGAATAAATAAATAAATGGTATGCTGTGGGTAGGAATAGGGCTATTGTATTATTGTATCCTTTCCATTTGCATTTTTACGAAATACAAATTAATATGAACACCTTTTTTTTCCCTTCCTAAGTGATGGTAGTGGATTTAGTCATGGGCTTGTGTAACGGTCCATGGATTCACGTGGTCTCTTAATGGGCCTGGGTTTCAACGAGTCAGAAAGGCCCAAAGTCGCCATGACTAACGCGTCTAAACTCTAAGAGAGAGCTGAACGCCCAGAGCGAACCCATGAGTACCCAAAGCCCAGGTTTGCTCATGGGATCGAACCCAAGGGGCGAGTCGGGCAGAAAGTTCGTTAGAGAGAGTCACGATGATATCACCTATGGAATCCCCACACACCATAAAGGCGTGGAAATAACATGATTTACACTGATAACATAATCATGATTGCGAGAGAGAGAGAAGTTGTGTCTTGGGAAGTGTGTCAGGGCCAATTTGAAATTGGTTTGTTTCCATTCCTTTCGGAACTGGCATCCGGTGACTCTTGCCGTCGAGATTAGGCTGGGTAGATCTAGGTTCTTGTAGCAATGGCCGCATATTCATTTTCCTCACCCCATAGTAGTACCGAAGCTTATCCACCGTTTCTGTAACCGACAAAACCTTCTCCCTTCTCTACCTCCATACTACAATCCCATCTTCACCAACCCCGCCGTAGCATCTGAGCCCCTCCATGCCAACCTCGCCATCCACTGCCTCTATATTCACCACCAAACACTCCAATCTTTAGTTCCGGCCCCTACATCGCCTTCAGTTTCAAAGGCAGAGAGAGAAACTGTTTGGTTTTGATTTGGGACAAAATGTGCACATGAGGTGACAACAAATGGGTCGGGAAAAATAAAACAAAAACAAAACAAAACAAAACAAAAACAACTAGCTGGATTCAAACAATTCTTGATTTTTTCGGTTGGTTTGTGTCTGATCTTCACTGTCCCAAACTAGGCTTCGTCGGATCAACGGACTCCTAGCGTGGCTTCTGGCCGCCGCTCTAAATAGGGGTAAAAGCACCAATTCCAATCCTAATCCAAATTTGGTGAGCTCAACCTAACTCTCTAATTTGGTTAAGTTGTTTGTCAATTTATTTGTTCTAGTGAGTTTGTGGGTTTGTTTTATTTCTAGGCTTAATTCCTCGCTCTAAAACTCATTTATGGGTAGTAAAAATAAAAATTGGGGGAGGAATTATGGGGAGTCAAATGGTCAATTAGTGTCTATATTTGTGGATTTAATTCCGGAGAAGATGGGTAGGAGGGGCTTAAAATTCATGTTTCAGTGGCATGGAGTAGTGTGAGATGTTTATATTCCAAAGCGAAGAAGAGTTAGAACAAACTCAAAGTATGGATTTGTTCGGTTGTCAACTTGGGTTGAAGCCTTGAATGCTATTAAAATTCTCGATGGAATTAGGGTGAAAAATAAAGTGATTCAAGTTTGTTTGGTTGCGTGCAGTAAGCAATCTCATGTAATTAGTGTGAAAAGAAAATTGGTAAGAAAAGAAGGAAACAATTTAGGATTTGAAATTTGTGAACCCGATGTTGTTTCTACCCCTCAATTCAAGCCTAATCTTGCCTTTGTACCTAATCTTGTCATTGTGGGTCGAGGTTCTAGTTCTCTTATTCCTGCATCCTCTAATCCTGGGAGTTTATCAGTAATATAGTAGCCAAATATTCTTGGTAATAGTGAGTACTCCAACACTAATGAGGATTTGATAAATAGAATCAAATTAGTGTTGCATAGAGTAGAAAAGGTGATGGAACATGAAGAAAAAAAATTAGGCTTGACTATAATTTCTAATAGACTAGAGTTTAAAGATTCGATTGTTAATCTTATTCTAAGGGAATGGGACAACGTGGGGTCAAATTGTATTGAAGATGTATTGCTGTTGGATTCAGCTAAATGAGAAGAACAGGTAGGCGCATTAAATTCCACATTAGATGGGGGCGGATCTTCCTCTAATGTTGATCTAGGAGAGAAATTTTCAATCCCTGAAGATGTTTGCCTCGACTTGGAATAGGATGAGATCATTGCGGAGTCCTTTTGTCAATCCAATTCGCATAAATCAATTGCTAAAAGTGACATTGAGTTTTCAAGTCAAGAATGATCATTCACAAAGTAATTTGGATAGTAGTTGTGACTCAAAACCCAAGGATGAAATCGATGAGATTTTATCCAAAATTTGTAGTAAACGTTGTTTGAGATTTAAAAAGAAGTTAGTCTCCTAAAAGGAGAGGAAAAAAGAACAATTTGGCAGTTTGGGTGTATTAAGGAAATATTTTAAGTATGGTTGGTAAAGAGAGTTTTCTTCCCTTGAGAAAGTTAAAGAGAAAGTATTGAAAATAATCATTAGGGATTGAGATGTTTTTGAGAAACAGTCCCAAAGCTTTAAGAAGTCGGCATTTTCATGTTCAGAAGGAGGTTAGCGGCTCGTTGGTTTGGAAGACCTTGGAATTTTATTGTCTTTTGCGTGCAGGATTAGGAGACAATTTTGTATTCCTTTGTGTAGTTGAGGGTTATTTTCTTTTAGATTGCATTGGGTCAATTGCGAATTTGATGTTCCATGCAATCTTGCCAAGTTGATTGTGCTTGTTGTAATGATGGTTGGTTTCAGATTAGGTGTTGTCCTTCTCCTGTTGCGCCTGCTCTCGTGGGAGTATGTCCATTGTTCCTTTTGTATTGATATTCTGTAGTATTAGATGTGTAGTATAACTATTGTGTTTAGTTTTGGTATGTACCGGTTGGAGGTGCTTGTCTTGACCCTAGGTACCAAGAGAGACCCTTCTCCTTATTTTATATTAATATTTGTCGATAGCGTGAAGTAAGGCAGACACAATTTTAGATTCATAATCAATTCCACATTATCTTCTCATGACGGAAAGTTCTTTGTGGGAACCCATTTAGCCGATGTTAAATAATTTGTGCACTGTGCTACCATTTCTTGGTAAAAGTATATTAGGGGGTGTATGTGTTCGCGTGTGAAAGTGAGTGGGCGCAGAAGGATGGAAGAGACGGGAGGGGAGGGGAGGGGAGGGGAGGGGTGGGGGCAGCAGCAGATCCCAGAAAAACAGAGCTCACAGTACATACTAATAATGATAAGGAATTGCATGTAGGTAGGGGACTGCATTTGACAGTAACGGGACACTGCCGTGATGTCCTTCTCTCCTTCTCTCTCCTAGAGAGAGAGAGAAGGAAAAAAGTGTAACCTAACTTTTTAACTAGTGATTAGAACTTGGAACTAGGAAGCCATCACCCTTTCTAATTATTGTCCTTTCTTTCTTATTTATTATTATAATACTACTCTGTATACTACTATTAGTAGTGTTTTATTAACTATCATCACCCAAGTGACGTTTGATCGATTGGACAGCTAGCTAGACGAGAAGTTTAAGCTTCATATGTATTGTATGGGCCTGGGGTTTGGTTGGGATGATATGGGCTTCCATTTATTGGGCCGACATGACTATTATTCATCTAGCAACCAAGTAAACAACTACCTTCCTACATCCGAATCTGCACCTGCGTGCAAAGAGTCCTAGCGTGTATTATTATACAACATTTACAGATATATCACCATCACCATTACCATTAACTGCTGAGAATACTAATTCATACATACATACTGTAGTACTAGGCATAGTAGTAGTAGTAGCAGCCAGTTAAGAGAGGGGAGATTCAGATACGCACACGGGCTGGTTGTGGTTTACATGAGGCAACAGGTAGCATTGACGTTATCGTCATTGAACATGTTGCTAACTTTGTCATCTCCACGGTGAGTGACGGGGATGGAGCCGTGCCTGTCGCCCACGTCGTTGTAGCCGTGCCTCCAGTAGTTGTAGCTATCCCTGAACTCACTGGTCGTGTCCTTGAAGTAGTTGTTGGCGGAGGTGAAGTAGAGAGGTGGGTTGGGATAAGGCCAGAACTCTGCCCTCTTCCCGCTCCTCCTCACTGCCTTTAGCACCTTGTTCCTATCCACGTACCCAACCACCGTCACCTTTTCCAACTCTAAATCTACCTCCACCGAGTCCACCCCTTCACTCAAACACACAAATATCAATTATTACTATTTTTTTATTTTTTTTTTGTTTCCTCTTCCTGTTCATGCTATAATTATATGTGTATACCTCTAAGTTTTTTGATGGCATCTTTGACGACTCTCTCGCACCCAGCGCAGCACATCCTGACTTTGAGTTCCACCGTCTGTTCAAGTAAACCAACAGAATCGAAATTATAAGATGCCTTTCTCCACAATATATTCTTTACTTTCTTCATATTCCTTTCCTTTGGTATCTAACTTTATCGGAAAAAAACCTCCCAATTGGTATCAAGTAAAGCTTGCATTACAGGCTGTTTAGACCTAACTCATCCAATGTCACTGTTTCATTACTCAAACATAAGTATGGCTGTCGCTGATAAATCCCATAAATGCCCGCTCGAGGAAACAAGTCATATGAACTTACTTATCTAGGATATTTGTTCAATCATATTCAATCATAGGAAACCTTTTTTTTTTTTTTAAAGCCAGTTGATAAATGAAAAGGAAAAGCATGGTCAAAGCTCATGAAGAGAAAAATAGAATCCTGAATGTATCAAACAAAGTTTTTTAAGAGGAGGAAGTAGTAGAAGCGAACCTGGAGTGAGAGAGGTCGGCCTCTTGGCATGTTGTAGTTGATGTTGAAGGCGGTGCTGCTTTTGTGGTGACCTTGATGGGGAGAGAAAGAATAGGCAATAACAGAGCCAAATAGTCTGCCTAGTAGGTTAGCCATTTGGCAATAGGTTCTCTTGGATTTTATATGTGCGCGCGCGCACACACTACGAAGGAAGAGGAAGGGGAAGAGAGGAGAAGATAGAAAGATTATTCTTCTTCCATCAAAGGCATCTCTTGCTTATGTTTCATCTCTACGTAATATATTCCAGACAACACTATTCCATTCCATTCCATATTACCAGTTACTTCCTTATAATGCATAAAACTCAATGGAGGTGAGATAGGGATCAAGCCATGTGGGGTCATCATCCACTACTCTCTTCCAGATCACTAACATAAATTAATTTATTTATTTTTAATAAATAAAGAGCAAAAGAACCCTTTGGACAGGGAATGGAATCAAAACCTTGAGATTAATGCTTGAAATTTGGGTCGGGACCCAACATTGTCTGCTGACACTTGAAGAAAAAAAGAATAAAAGTCCTCGTGGGGAGAGGGTGCTAGATTTGGTTAAGCAAGTAAAGATAGGTTTTAGATGCAAAGGAAACAAAATATTCTTTCAAAATCTCCCCTTTTCCCACCATTTATGGGATCACTACAAAACATGCACCACCTGCCTATGACCCCCTTCACCCCCCGTCTTATAATATTGAATAAACATATATATATATATATTCCCCCACATTCAATTACTTAGCATTTTCTAATAAGCCTTGGCGGAAAAGGCCACTTTTGATTTTTGTTATAAAGAACTTACGGGCACATAGGCCACTAAAGTTTCGAGTTCTAAATTTCCAAACTAGGTCCTTCAGGTTCACAATTAACACCATGTACACAAGCAAATTGACACAATTTTTACCCTCGTCACCCTAATTAGATGCCCAATGTCATAGTATGAGGAGAGCATGATATATAAGGTAGTTCAGGTTTTGGTTAGAATTAATGAGCGAAATACAGTGTGGAGGACTAGGATGTAATGCAGTTTGAAGCGAAGGACCTAGTGTAAAAAAATGAAGTGAGCTATGGAAAGATAAAAACATCATCAGTAACGAATTTAAGATTAGGATACTGTCCATGGAATCATCTTCATTTCTGCCTTTATTTTTATGTAACAAAAAAGATAAATGAAAAATCAGTATGGAATCGGAATAATTATGTGTGGGCTATAAAGCCTGGATACGTATTCTACGGCCATCATACACAGAAATCACCATTGAAAGATAATTCAAATTTGCCAAAGAATTAGTGTCATTTGTGCTTTAATATGGGATTGGGAATGAATGCTGGCTACGCAAATCCCAATTTTTTTGGTCACAATGGACTCCTATCTCCCGTGGGATCATATTTACAAAGGCATGTTCGACTAGACTTCTAGAACAGATTTTATGTAAGAATTCAACAACCTCTTTGTCAGTAAAGTTGATAAGATGCTGCACAAACCATCTTTCCCACAAATAATTTAGCATGGTTAATGCCGATTAGAATATTTTGCCACTCGTCATGTCAGTATGTGTGTCTCTATGAGTTTATTCTTATTTATCTTCTTATTTTTGATAGTACAACCATATTTACATATCATGGTTATATTTAAGAAAATGAGAGAAAAAGTTCAGGGTTACTATATTAACCAACACTTCAGGAGAGACATTTTATTCTCATTCGATTGCTTTCTTATTGGCCCTAATTAACTAATTAATTTATCCCTTAACCAGATTTGCACAAACTCTGACACAGACCTTTTAAAAACTTAGGAGCTAAGAAATGGTATTGTGGAGTGAACATGTGCCATGGTATCAGATTCCTTTCAATTTAACATAGTATATTACAAAGCCCTGGCTGAGCTACTGTGTCCTTGGGGATAACTATATTCCATTTCACCCCCAGGTCTGCAAATAATAATTTCATTCTTCATATAATTGCACCCCTTGTTTTCTCTCCTTTATACCCTTTCATAATTTTTTAAATTTACATATTCCCACTCTTGCATTATCCTTCCATAAATCTCAGTCTTTTAACTCCTCATAACTCTTTTGGGATTGCATTATCGGCCTTTTTTTGTGAATCCTATGGTGATAAATAAAAAATTGGGTACTTCGACCGAATATTTAGTAATTCTCATCCTCCCCCTAAAATATGCCCTACATATAGACATTTATTAGAAATAAAAACAAATTGCTCATAGAGGAAAATATCAATAAAGAATGATAGCAAGTAAACACTAAGAGCAACTTCAAATAAACTAGCCAAATAGTGTAACTACCCTTTTACCTAACCAAACTTAAAAATTCAAACTCCAAGCCAAGAGCCATCACTCTGGTTATTTTAATTTTTACCTAATAGCCATCTCAAGAGCCATTTCTACCTATGGAGGAGATAACTAAAAATTGATGGGAACATTTAACCACCAATTTACCTATTCAACAACAATATTATCTAGTCCAACCCACTAGGTTAAAAATGAAATACTAATAGTTAATTCATTTGGTAATTCTAAATATCTATTAGGCAAAATACTATTCACAAGACAGTGTAATATTTTGTTTAAATGTAAATGCCTATTCGGATTGGGTTGGAGACGCTCCAAGAGCCAGCAAATGGAGACATGAAGTCAACAGCAAAACCCATTCCAAGCTTAGTTGGATTTTCAACAGAAATGATTAGGCACAGATGTAAAAGAGGAAATTACTCTCTCTGTCAATTTGGTGCTGAAGCAAAATCTGAGGCCAGTTTGGTAACCGTTTCCATTTCAGAAATTTCCATCCCATTCCTAGTTTTTTAAGAATTCTGTTTGGGAATAGCATTTGGTAATTTTTGTTTCCGTTTCCATTTCATTCCCATTTGAGAATTGTGCCTACTTTTTTTTTAAGAAATGAGAAACAAAAAAAAGTTGTTTCTCATTATTCCCATTCTATTCCCAAAACACATTATCACTGTTCATCCGCCGGCCGACCACCGTCCGCCGCCGCTGGCCGCCATCTCCGGCGACCGTCGTTGGTCACTGTCCGCCCGGAAATTTTCCGGCCGCCGGCCACTGTCACCCACCCGCCATCGCCGGCGCCGGCACCATTGCCTTCCGGCAGGCGACGGAGCCACAGCCGTCAGGCCAAAACAAAAAAAAATAAATAAATTTTAGGATAAAATCGTTACCAAACACAATTCTCTTCCCAAAACAAAAAAAAAAATTATCGTTACCAAACGCGATTCTACTCCCAAGAAGAAAACAAAATTCCCATCCCATCCCATCCCACTGCTGGAATGGAAACAAAAACGGTTACCAAACGCCACCTCTTTCCCAAAGCAATTCACAAAGAGGATGAGAAAAACAAGCTTTTTAAGGTGAGAACATATGTATGACATACATAGATTGCATTTGAAATCGTATGTATGACATTGACCAGATCAAATCACATCCTCTTCTAACCATAATAATTCAGACTCCTAAAACGAAAATTTGGGAATCCTACAACACCAATATGCCTAGACAAATAACGGTTGTGAATTGCCATGTTTTTAAGAGTATTATCGCCAAATTATTATATGGACTACAATCTTGAATCAAGTATAGAACTTCACTAGATACATGGTAAATTATTTTATAGACTAAACTCTTGAGTAAATTATTTATATCTTCAGTAAATACAGAGGGACGAAAGAGATTTACAACTGGAGGGATAAAAAGGACACTAATCCATTTACATTCACAACCAAGAAAATTACAAATCCCCCACAGCAGAGGTCGCGAAAGATTTGTAGTTGAAGCAGCAATCAGAAAGGTGGTGTCAAATTTTGTGGGTAGAGGCAGTGGAAGAACAATTAGGCAACAGGAGGAGCGAGAAGGGAATGACGGCTGGTATTATTAACGAAGGGGAGATTGCGGATGACAAGGAAACGGACCCGCCTAGGAAAGGGAAGAGGTGCCTGTTGGAACATATGCTCCACCACTCTCGCCAGCACCACCGTGTACTCCTCCAACAGCTCCGCCACTATCGCCACCAACATCATCTTCCTCCTCCTCTGCTCTCTCTTATTATCCCCGCGGTGATCAAAGCCCGAATTTTCTTTGACAATAGTCGTCGTCTTTCAAAACTGATTGAATTTGGTTCTCAACTTTCTAAAGAGTCTCGCTTTCTCTCTCTCAATGTCAATGTCTTGTCTGCAAGACAAAACGTAAACGTATATATATGCGCACGATTGGAGAGGATGGATTGGGCCTTTGGGAAGTCTCACAACATGGTCTGGATGATTTCTATGGGAAGAGGATAACCAACGGGCAGAGAGAGAGAGGGAGAAGAGTCCAGCGTCGTCTTCTTTCGGTGTGCTGTATCTGTGTATGGTTTTGGGCAGGCCCCACCATGTTGTCGATGATATATTATTATATGTTATAAAGTTAAAAGGAAAAGGACTTTCTAGCATGTTATATATTGATCTGAAACAGGGTGGGTGCGTTGAATTTTCTTAGTATTAATCAATTTCTTTCTCACCCTTCTTCCTTATCCAAATGATACTACCATGCCAACGTGCCCATGTATGCTGCTCCCACGTTTTAACCAATTATTCGACCAAAACGTTATGTTAACCTCTGCTGAAAGAAAAAGATGGCTACGTAGATCAGTTCATTCATGATCCGAGCTGTCTAGATCAGTTCGTCAAAATTAATTGAATTGCCAAGCTCACTTCATTCATAAATCGAGCTGCCTAAATCAGTTCGTCACATTAACTAAACTGTCTAGAACATTTTATTCATAAACCGAGTTACCTAGATCAATTCATTCATGAACCGAACTGCTTGGATCAACTCAAACAAGAAACATTCAGTATTAAAAAGCACAAAATTTAATTGAGAGAACGAATTGGCAAATCCCTTCGCAGCAATAACTGAGTGTAAGAAGAAAAGAGAACGTCTTACTTCTTCGAATCAACACTCAGATCAGGAGGATAAATGATGCGGGAAAAATTCCCGCCTAATGTTAACCTTTTGTCTCACTTCTTCGAATCAACACTCAAGTCAGGAGGACAAATGATGCATAAGAAATTCCCACCTAGTGGGGGAGCCGAAATGATGTAACTCTCCACTAAATTAGGGTGTAACCCCCCATTTATAGAACAATATAAATGGAGGTGTAACTCCCCATTTATAACAATATAAATGGGGGAGTAACTCCCCATTAATAAGGAAATAATGGGGGTGTAATTTCCCATTAATGACGACATAATAGAGAGTCAAAAAGATGTAACGGTCGGAAGATGATCAAGTCTATAAATAAAATAAATGTATCACATTTAAATTATATCGAGTCTTTTGCCTAATACCAAAGAGCGGACTGACTTATTCTCACGTTAGAGGTTTTTTGGCCGACACTACAACGGTGTTCCCTTAGAACTAATCAACTTTGCAGGTTAAATTTACGTGTTGCGAAGATCTTTGGCACGAGGCGGATTCTATGCACGTGCGGCAGATTTTTTGGCAACATCAAGTGCGTTTCCTTGTTTTGGCTGAGTAATAAAACAGAGTTGGCTTTGACCATAATTCGGTGTGTTTTCATACTGTTTTAGTGTGTATGCGTGCTGTTAAAATAACAAGAGAATATGAAAAGAATGAGAAAACTTAAACAATTGTGTTAACCCCTCCTTCTATTTATATTAGTAACCAGATAACAATACAAGAAATCTTAAATGATATGGGAAACCCTAAACAATACTAGAAAGACATAATTACCCTTTAATACTCTCCCTCAAGCTGGAGCATATATGTTGTAAACTCTTAGCTTGTTACAAATATATTTTATTCTTGAACCCCCTAACGGTTTAGTGAATGAATCAGCTAACTGATCAACTGACTTGACATGTTTAGTTTCAATATGCTTCTGTAATACTTTTTTTCGAATGAAGTGGCAATCAATTTCAATGTGTTTTGTCCTCTCATGGAAGACTGGGTTGAATGCAATGTGAAGTGCTGCTTGATTATCACATACAATGTCCATTGGTGAAGAATGTTTGAATCCAAGTTCTTCCAACAAATGTTTTAATCAAGTTAACTCACAAGTGGTATGGGTCATCGCTTTGTATTCTGATTCTACACTTGACCTCGCCACAACTATCTATTTTTTACTCTTCCAAGAAACGAGATTACCTACAACAAACACACAATACCCTGTAGTAGACTTCCTATCCGAAGGGGATCTGACCCAATCTGCATCTGTATATCCCTTAATTTGAGTGTGACCAAAGTTCTGATACAACAAACCACATCCTAGAAAACCTTTCAGGTATCGAAAAATACGAATCACTGCATCCCAATGATAAGTCGTGAGACAATCCAAGAACTGACTGATAACACTCACGGCAAAAGAAATATCTAGTCTAGTAACCATCAAGTAGTTCAACTTCCCAACTAACCATCTGTATTGTGCTAAATCTGTCAATGGTACACCTTGATCTGCTAATAGTTTGTTGTTTCACTTAACATATCAAGAACATATTTCCTCTGACACAGATAAATATCATGACTTGATCGAGCAACTTCAATCCCCAAGAAATACTTCAATGGACCCAAATCTTTAGTTTGAAACTTGCTATGCAAAATTGTTTTGAGTTTCTGAATACCCTAGTGGTCGTCCCTAGTAATCACGATGTCATCCACATACACAATCAACAATATTCTCCCAACTTTACTGTGCCTGTAAAACACATAATAATCGACTCCACAACGACGAAGACCAAATTCAGTGACCACTTCACTAAACCTCCCAAACCATGCTCGAGGAGACTGCTTGAGGCCATAAGTGGATTTCTTCAAGCAACATACTAAACCAGACTCCCCCTGAGCAACAAACCCAGAAGGTTGCTCCATGAACACTTCCCCAGTCAAATCGCCATTTAAGAATGCATTCTTGATATCAAGTTAATGCAACAGCCAACGAAAGGTGGCAACCAAAAAGATGAACACGCGAACAGAAGCGAGTTTGGAAACGAGAAAAAAAATCTCAGAATAATCAAGACCATATACCTGAGTGTAACCTTTGGCAACTAAACGATCCTTGAGTCGATCAATGGTGCCATCCGGATGAACTTTGACTGTGTACACCCATTTACATCCAACTATTGTTTTGTTAGGCGGAAGCGAGATAAGATCCCAAGTACCATTCTGATGTAAAGCTAGCATTTCCTCTTCTATTACGGTCGTCCAACCAGGGTGACGGAAAGCCTCTGTGACAAACTTAGGAATAGAAACAAATGATAGAAAAGCAACAAAAGAGGAATATGAAGGAGATAAATGTGCATACGAGGCAAAATTAGAAATAGGATGTTGAGGACATGTACGCTTACCCTTCCGAACAACAATGGGTATGTCTAGGTCAGACACGGATTCATGAACTGGAGAAGAATCTGAAGACACAGAGACGATTGGCTCAACGGCGGGAACTATCTTCTAGCGACGAGTGTATACATATAAAGGCGGTGAACGACGACTAGGCGGGACAAGTTCGGGAGTGGAAGGAGATGGTGTCGGGTCTGGGAGGCTTGGTAAAAGAAGGGTGACATCCAGATCATGCTGAGAGGATAGGTCAGAAAAGTAAAGGGTGGACTCAAATAAGGTCATCTGCACAGATGAAAGAGCGACGTAAAGAATGACTGTTACACCGATAACCCTTTTGTGTGTGAGAATAACCAAGGAAGACACATTTATGGCACGAGGATCTAACTTATCCTTACCAGGAGTCAACTGGTGGACAAAACAGACACATCCAAAGATACGGGGAAGTAAAGCAAACCAGGGTGATCGGGGAAAAAGAATAAAATGAGGGACTTGTCATTCAGGGTAGAAGACGGCATTCTATTGATCAAGAAGCAAGTTGTAAGAATTGCATCTACCCAAAAGTGTTTGGGAACATTCATCTCAAACATCAGAGTTCGAGCCACTTCTAGGAGATGTCGATTCTTATGCTCAGCGACTCCATTTTGCTACGATGTGTGAGGACAAGAAGACTGATGTAGTATACCAGATTATGACATGAATGAAGTACATGGTTGAGAAAAATATTATCGAGCATTGTCACTACGAAGTATACACACAGACATATTAAATTGAGTTTTAATTTCAACACAGAATGCAAAAAAAATGGAGAACAATTTAGAACGATCTTTCATTAAATACAGCCATGTAACCCGAGAGAAATCATCGACAAGCGTGACAAAATAACAAAAGTCAAGTGTAAAGGTAATACGAGAAGGACCCCAAACGTCTGAATGAACTAAACTGAAAGGACTTGATGCGCAAAACTGAGCGGGGGAAGTAAATGAAGTGCGATGATGTTTTCCCAACTGATAAGACTCACAACCTAAGGAGAACAAATGACGTAAACCAGGAACAAGTACCTTTAGATTGGCAAGACAGAGATGACCTAGGCGACAATGAATTTGGTGGGCAGATGCAACGACAGGACAGGCAGTGGGCGGGATAACAGGTGTTTCAGCGTGATTGCAGAAGTAATAAAGGTCATTTTTCTCACGCTTTACGCCAATCGTCTTCTATATTTTCAAATCTTGGATAATGACAGAATCAGGAAAGAAGCAAACAGAACACTGAAATTATTGAGTAAGCTTACTAACTGATATCAAATTAAAAGCAAATGAGGGACTATACAACACAGAAGATAAAGAGAAAGATGGTGAAAGTGTCACAGTGCCAATACCACGAACAGAGACAGTGGAACCATTAGAAACAGTAACATGGGACAACGAGGGAGATGATTGAATATGAGTAAATAGAGAAGATGTACCTGACATGTGATCGGTGGTAGCGGAGTCTATGATCCAGGATATAGAAGTGGAAGGATAAAAAGAAAGACATGCAATAGGGTTACCTCGTTGAGCTAGCGAAGTAATGGGGGTAGATGTCTACTTGGACGACTTAAACTGGAGGAATTAAACATACTCATCATCAGAAATTGTCTTGGGAGTTGAAAAGTTGGATGCAGAAACGGGAGCAACTTGATTATTAGTTGTCACATGAACATACTTAGGAGAACGATCAACTCTATACCAACAGATATCTTTGGTATGATTTTTCTTACCACAAAATGAGCACCAACCATGTTGACCACGACAATGGCCACTTCGGCCACCCCGAAATTCATTACTACGACTTCCTCGGTCACCTCGTTTCCCTTTATCGGGAAGAATTTGTACAACGTTCGACCATTGTAAGTGATTGGTCTCATTCAACTTACGAGTAGTCAACAATGGTGGTGACAAAATCGACATTGATGCACTGCTAAATAATTGAGACAGAACGCACTGATACAACAATTAACTGAAGCGAACAATTATAATCAAGGGAAACGAACAAAAAAGGTCTCCCATGCAAGAAATTGATAAAACAATAAATAAACACTGACATCAAATTTTAAGATATTGAATAAGGGAGTTTTTTTTTTTTTTTTTTGGGTATTAGACACTTACAGCGGTGGGAGGCAACAGAACCGAACAGACGATGGCCGCCGGCATCGAAGTAGGTGTTACGCTGTAAAAGAACTAGCGGCGATGGTCAGATGTAGACTGCAGAGGCGTCGACGGGGCTTTGCGACGGCGGCTAGGGCTTCGGCGGGCCCTTGCGATGACGATGGAGGCGTGGATCTTGACGTCAACGATGGGGAAGGCGTCGTTGGGGCTTTGCGACGGCGGCTAGGGCTTCGGCGAGGCTTTGTGACAGAAGCTAGGGCTTCGGCGGGGATTTGCGACGATGATGGAGGCGTGGTTAAGGTTTTTGATCGACGGCTGCGAGGGTTGCGGAAACCTTCTTTCTCTTTTCCTTTTTTTTTTTTTCGTACGGGTGGTGAAGAAAATTAGAAGAGGGAAAGGGGAAGAAAAAAAAATAAAAATGGTTAAACAGATCTATGGAATTAATGTCCCATAACCTGCTCTTGATACCATGTTAAAGTAACAAGAGAATATGAAAAGAATGAGAAGGCTTAAACAATTGTGTTAACCTCTCCCTCTATTTATATTAATAACCAGATAACAATACAAGAAACCTTAAACGAAATGAGAAACCCTAAACAGTACTAGAAAGACATAATTACCCTTTAACACGTGCGTTGGGTTGTTTAAACATCGTGTTATGCAGGAACACTTGAGCTGTTGACTGATTGGTAGACGATGAGACCATCCCATATAATAATAATAATATATAAAAATTAAAAAAAAAAAGAGGCTGAAATTAAATATGTGACATGTTGTATAGTCTTTACGTTAAAACCCCTTGTTTCCAAATCAAGCGGCGCAGCCAAGTTGCCGGTTTTAAGCGTTTTCCAACTCTCATCCCTACTTTTATTAGGTAAAGAATTCTCAAACTAGCCTATAATGATTATAAATGGTTTAAGATAGTGCACTGTTTGAAACTTGAAAAAGAAAAAAGAAAAAAAAAAGTAAAATTAAACTAAGTAATACAACGACAGTTTTGTATGTTACTCATCAAAGAATAAATGCTTACCAACAGTAAAAATAAGACAATTTCCAGGGAAGAACAAGAAAAGAAAAATTTAATAGATCACATGAGAACTTCATACAGTGAATAAATTCTCATACAGTGAATAAATTCTCAGCAGCTCAAACCAAGTTGCAACGGATTCCACAGAATTATGCAGTACTTACCAACATGGTGGCAGTGATTCAAATACAAAACAAGCCAGAGTAGGTAGGTGAGGCAAGAACAGTAATGGTGCCTCCACAAATTAAATAATGATCAAATAATATGTACTTGTTAAAAAAAAAAAAAAAGTGGGTAAATGAAACATACAGCATTTATGTACAAATTACCAGCCTTTACAAGGTAGGGTGATAACCAAGATTGATATTAGCTTCCGCTCTGTGAACCAGCCTTCTTACACTCCAGTCATGGCAGAACTCCAATGCAAGCCGAATCGCAGTTCCAAGTCCAAGCACAACAATAACCCCTGCAACAATAACTCCCAACCATTGCTCAAAACTATTGCAACTTTTAAATTTACTAGGAATTATGATGCTCGAAGCATACCGATTATGATGTTCACAGGCAGAGCCGAGACACCAAGTGTGATGGATATCAGCACGTCCAACAGGAGACCACCAATAAGGATTGAGAGTGCCACCCAAAGTGGACTAAAACAACCCTGTCAGAAACAGATCCAATGAGAAATAAAAGCAACGGTTGTCCTCTTAAAAATGCCAATCCTAGAGTAGATCTATTTCCTTACCCTACGATGATCTTGTGCAACAGCTTCTCCTCTAAAGTTAGGGTCCACCCTCCAAACCCAGTAATTTGTCTGATACAAGACAAATTAATGCAGTCAGATATGTATATATATTAATGAGATAACTATGCCAATGACAATAAAGGTCACTAATCAAAAGAGGCATGATATTCAAAGTTATATTCCATAATAAATTACTAAAACTAATCTTGCTTTCTGAAACATCAAAAGTGCAATGATTCCTATTTTTCACATTCTACTTCTCAAGAAAAATAATAATAAATGCAAAAAAATAATAATAAATAAATTGATCAACTGTGACAGGATATGCATTCGGAGGACTTCATTACATGGATCCTAAGGCTTGAAAGGCAAATAACAAGATGAAACCACATCCAGAATTTGATTGGCAGATGTCCTCTATTGGGTCTGGAGGGAGAGAAATTCAAGAGTTTTATGCATAAATCTCTTGAGGGTTCTTAATCAAAAGGTTAGCAGCAAATTGCTAAATGTTCACTGGAGTCGTGATCCAGAGGAATCCCTTTTTTTTTATAGTGTGTGTGGGTGGGGGTTGGGGTGGGGGTGGGGGGGAAGGAGCAAACAGGGTCATTCCTACGCATCAGAATCAGAGGATCCTGTTCTATTAATAATTCAACCCTACGCATCACAATCACTATGCATTTAATCCCATAATTCTCCTACTTAAGGAGCCATGTTGGGACACAAGATGCAGTATACAATCATCTACATAAGAGATTTACGTAAGCTTATACACATGATACTTACACTTGGCTGGGACTCTGGAAGTTCAACATTAACAGCTACTTGTCTGCAATAAAAATGTTAAACAAATCCTTCACAACTCAAAACTAAAACAGGATATTCAGGTGCAGATATAGTGGATGACTTACTGGCATATCTCACATTTATTAGAACCTCTAGTACGAAACCATGTGTTTATGCATGAACGGTGTGCTTTAGAAAGCCCACCACGACAAAAGCATCCAAGATCTATCAAACCTTCTTCACTTTCCTGCTGGCACACTCTGCAGGATAAATTTTTTTAAGTAATTAGGTGAATCAAAGAATCCGCTTGGGCTAAGTATACTCTGCAGGCTAAATTACTAAAGAACTGAGACAGAAACATGTTGAGTAGTTTATGTCTTCTCAAAGAAACAAAATCCACATCAACAAAATCAACAACCAAGTTTTGTCTCATGTGATAAAAAAGATGGTTCACAAACTTTTGACGACAATTAAGAGCTACATATCCCTCTCCATCTCCATCGCCATACTTGAATATATGATTCAAAAACATGGAACACGGAAGAATCATGACCTCTTCAATACAAACAGTGTCTAGTTGTCCACAATCAGTACACTCACCTCTACGATGTGTGAGTTGTATACATGTGAGCGAGAGAGAGAGAGAGAATGCGTAACTCAAATATATATATGTTGCATGAAAATGGAAGCTGCATACCTGCATTGTTCGTGAGAACTTGTATTCCTAGATAAGTTTGCTTTCTTAGGAGACTCTGTGTTGGTGTCTTTTACATCAGTGGGCTCTGAAAAGTTGAGTACCACCATCCCTGGTGGAGAGGGGCCAACTTGATCAAACAAATTGCCATTGGATGGGATGGTGAGTGCTGTCAGGTCACTGTTTTGAGTGATTGGGTCGCCTAATGAAATGTGATCTCCAGCCTCTGCTCTTTGTTTCTCAAGATCCGATGAATCACCAAACGGGTTGCCCATTGCAACATCATTTCCAACTGACCCGTCATTCCGCATTTATTGTTCAACTTAACGCTCAAGATTCACCAGGAACGCGAAAATGAAGATTAAGATGACTACACCCACTTCATTCTATTCTCTATAATTGGTATGGCATAGACATTATAGCTAGATCAAGATTTCCACCGAGAAGATGAAGTCTGAACCAAGAAGCATAGAAACCCATTTCATCGTTTCAAGAAAAAAAAATAATATAGTAGTATTCTTATTCTCGAGTGCATCAGGTACAAACACATGAGTTATGACATTGAAAAAAAAAACATAAAACCCTAATACCATGAATCACGAATCGAAAAATAATGCCATGAATAACGAATCGAAAAATAATGCTTCGCCTTCTCAAGAACAACACGAAAGAATTAGGGCAATTAAAAGAGCATTCTGAGTTGAGAAATCGAATCGTAAGTCATACCTGGAGCGAAAGAGGATCTGAGAGGCGCAATGTTCAACTGGAAGTTTGACGAAGGCTAGCTCTAGTCGAATGAATGACAACGAAGGTTAGAGGGAGCGAGCCAATAAGTACGAGTTGTTGTGTTTGATTTGGGATTGGCCCCTTTCTTACCGGATAGAAATCACAACGGCAAATACGTTACGTTTCATGTTTTAACGGTCCTATTGAAAACAAAGACTGCCCCTTTCTCCTCAAATATCAATATAACTAGTTTGGGTTAATTATACTTTATCCTCTGTGTTTTGGTCTATTTGCATTTAATCTCCTTATAGTTCAAACGTCGCCACTTACCCCTGTAGTTTGTGGACCTAAGTGCAATAGTAACTCCGTTAACGGAAAAATCAAAATGTCGATTTTACCTTTATGTAATTATTTATTTTTTTAGGGTGTAAAGTACAATTAACCCAAAGATTTTTATAACTCTCTCTCTAGTCTCTAATGGAGAGCCTCGCTCACTTCTCTCTATCGCCGCCGACCTTGCCTCTTCTTCCTCCCATTTCTCAACCTTCGATGGCGATGACTATGTGAGTGAATCAGTCATCACCTCCCATAGACATCACCGCCATCGCCAAACCTGACCATCACCGGACCATTGTCATCACCTCCCATCAACACCACCTTCATCGTCTCTTCTCCGATCACCCCTGACTAAGGTCGATTCATTCTTCCTCTTCGTCGCCATTCTTCCATCTTCGCTCTTCCTCTTCGCATATGAAGGTCGATTTGCAGGTTGGCCGTCATCCGAACGTCGTCTAGGGCCGTCGTCCGTCGTCATCTTCTGCTTTGGAGGTTGGCCGTCGTCTGAACTCGTTGTCGTCTAGGGCATTTGAAGATGATTTCGACGACGATTTCATCTTCGAAATCGATTGCATAAATGATTTCGATTTCGAAATCAAAATCGAATGACGGTTTCAATTTCGTCTTTGAAATCGAACGACGATTACGAAATCAAAATCGAACAATGATTTCGTCTTCGAAATCGAAGCAGATTAGGGTTTCGAATTCAACCTTTATGTTTCAATTTCATTTTTGTGTTCCCATTCAGGAACATAAAATCAATTAAAAAAATTAAGAGAAAAATATGTCTAGGACCTTTGTGTTGCTCTGCTTTATTGTTTTGGGGCTTGGCATTTTGACGAACAGTTCGTATGCGAAGACGGAGGTTAAGATCTTTGAGCTGAAGAAGGGGAATTTCTCCATTAAGGTCTCCAATTATGGTGCCACGCTCCTCTCTGTTGTTCTTCCCGACAAAAATGGAATGTGTTTTGTGTTGATGTTTCAGGTTTTTTAAATTATGATTTGGGTTTTTTCTGATGATCTTTTTTTTTTTTTTTTTTTTTTTGGATTTTGTTTTTGCGATGTTCAGGGAAGTTGGAAGATGTTGGTTGATTCTTGGATATGATTCATTATCTTCTATTGTTCCTTATGTTTCTATGTTCGTGCGTGTGTATGAGAGAGAGGTAGAGTAGAAGAAAATCTCAATGACAGTGATGGTAGGGGTTGTTCAATGACTGGGAATGGCTATGGATTAGAGGTGGCGGTGATGGTGTTGGGTTAGAGGTGGCAGCGATGGTGGTGGAGTTAAGTTGATCTGGAGGGTAAAATGGGAGAGAGGAGGGCCAAATTCCGGAGAGAGAGAGAGAGGAGAGAAAATGAATATCAAGTGGGTTCAACTTTTTTTTTAAGTATTTTGACACTTTATACCCCTAAAATTTGACTGTTATTTCTTTGTTGTTTAATAAAAATAAAGCTTTTTTTTTTTTTGTCTTTTAATTTTTACTCTATTTTATTTCGTTTTTTAATAAAGATTTTTTTTTTTAAAAAAAATAAGGCTACAATTTAATTAAATATTTTTAAATAAAATTGAATTTAATTTCAATTGAATTCAATTCAATTAGAAATATTTTTACTTGAATTTAATTTAAAATAGTAAATTCAATTAAAAATATTTTTAATTTCAAATTTTAAAAATATTTCAATTGAATTTACTATTTTTAATTGACTTCAATTCAATAGAAAACAATTTCAATTTCAATTTTTAAAATGTGTTACTAAGGCGATGTTCAACATGCTCTTCATTGAGCAAGTTACTATTTCTAATTAACTTCAATTCAATAGTAAAGGTGAAGGACCCACTAATGTTTAAAGAAATGATGAAGAGTTTCAATTTGAGCCGTTCATTGAGCAAATTCAATAAGATTGAAGAGTTTGTACATACTTCATTCTCATTCCATGTCTTCCGCTTTATAAATCTATAATGATTCCTTATTATCTTTTTATTATTTCATTATTATTATTTTTATGAAATTTTTATTATTTAGGCATTTTTCAACATTCTCGCTTCTCTTTTATCCTGTTTTTTAAAAAAAAATGTTATTTTTAAACCCTTTTGTAAACATTCTTAGAGAAAAATCCTTTTTAAAAAAAAAATAAAAAACGAATGAACAATTAAACCCTTATATATATATATATATACTAACGTATAACCCGTGGCTGAAGGCATAGATGGAAAACAAACAAAAAATTAAAATGTTATGATTTTTCTAATATGATCTCTATTTATACGACATATTTTTTTGATAAGCTATTTATACAACATTCTAGTACACCTATCTCATTTGAATATATTTTTTGGATAAGCTTTTTATACAATAATTAAACAACAATAATAACTGACAGTTAAGACTAAAACTTGTATTGATATAAATAAGGAGACATATCAAAAGTTAAACAGTAGTAATTAATAAATTATAAGGGAATTTGGTGAAAAGTTTCATTCTATAAACCATCACTCTGCGGGATCCTGTAACAATGATTTTTTAACACATGACATGGTCCTTAGAAAGTGATTTTTTGAATCTTGAGACCACTCAACAAAATTTCCTAAATTATATTATAAATAATAATAAATAAATAAAAACACCATTCACCAATATTATTGATTTACAATAAGAGAAAGAAAGAACATACGTTATTTACAAATACACAATATTTATACACTTACATTGAACTTCTAACAGATTCTCTTTTTTGTTTCTTCTATATTCTAAAAAACATTTAAATACAAAAGAAACAAATTTAACATTACATGAAGAAAAAAAAAAAAAAAAAAGGGAAGAAAAACTTAAGGTTATAAAATTTACCCTACATTGATATCATTAAATTCAAGAAATATTCCTTAGCCATCTTAGCAAATAAAAATTATGGCCAAACCAAAGAATTATGTTATATCTCACAACAATCATGAATTATATGCTTAATTTAATTATAATATATCATATTAAAAAAAGAATAATATGAAAAAAAATAAAAATAAAAAATCAATAATTACAACACAACTTTAATTGGAGAAACATTTGAAAATTGAAAGGAAAACAAAAACCTATTAATGTCTTAGTTTTACCTTATCAAATTGATAAATTGTGATAACAATCGATAGTTATCTCTCACATGAATGATATCACCTCCACAATTTAAGTCTTGATTCAATAACTCTTGCATACAAAAAAGAAGGAAAGTACTTCAAAAAACCTAAAACCGGAATAGAAACCGATGATAAAAATAGATAAAAGAAGATTAATAAACCAAAATTTTCAAATTTCATAACAATGAGCCAAGTTTAATAAAATAACCAATTGATTTAGTAGTAAAACATATAATGGACTTTCACACGTATCCTTTACCCAAACTCAATTTATATTCTACTAATAAATTGAAAGAAGACAATACAGAAGTAAAGATTTTGATATCTCCTGCAGTTTTTCAATATCTGTACAATGTCAATAATATCAATAGTCATTCTTTATATAACCTTAACTTTTAATTTTATGAACAAAAAACAAATAGTGAAAAATACATTTTCACTCTTGCACCATAATATTATTAACCAAATTATAACTTTGAAACAATCTTTCTATTGTCCAAAAATTTCATCCCTCCTTCCATCTCTCAATCACACACAAATACACATGAATCTAAAACCAAATTCTCACTCTCAACATAATCTTATTAACCAAACTAACTTTTCTTTTATTTGAATTTTATAATAATATATACATTTTTTAATGATTGTGGGGCAATATGATGACCATGGACCCATTCTTTTTAATAAATAATATATAATATAATATTTTTTAATGATAGTGGAGACAATGTGATAACACAGGACCCACCACATTTTTTTTCAATGACACATATTGGCATATATACAACACACACACACAAAAAAAAAAAAAAACACGAAAAATAAAAGCAAAAAACAGGGAGATAAAACATCAAAAATTAAGTAGTTTCATCGAAACACATAATTAATAGTTTCGATTACATTTATTCTGTACCTTCTCTATTTTGCGCTTTGCATCATCTCCACTCTGAGCTTAAACCTGTGAAGAATGCAAACAGTACCAGAGAAACCCAAAGCATATAGAATAATCAATATAAAAAAAAATTAAATTGATTTGTTTTTGTAGTTTTAGTTTTTGAAAAAGTCATTATTAAACAAAAAATACTAACAGTAATTAAGAAACAATACTAATCGGAAAAAAATAGTAATTAAGAAGAAGAAAAAATATATATGTCCTTTTATCTAAGTTGCTAGGTAGTTGAGCTCCGCATTCGTGGATTCCTTCAGGTTGGGCTAAGTACTTCTATCATTGGAATTCACAAACATCAATTAAAAATTGAAAAATAATTTTATTTTTTTTCAAATTTCAATTTCTGTTCCCAGAAAATTATAAACAAAAACAGAATTGCTGCGAAAATTCTGAGAACAGAAACAAATTTTTGAGAAAAAAAAAATAGATTTTAACCGCTGGTAAGCATTTGAAAGGTAGACAGATTTTGGGGACTGGTAGTACCATTAAAGTTGATATTGATTGCCTTATGCATCAAAACAAAAAACAGAAGACGACATAAGAAAATTGAAACAGAAAATTGAAAAACTCATTTGGGATCATCAAACACAAAAACATGCCCTAAACCAGTTCATAATTTAACATCTAACATATGATATAAATTCAATTTGGAGCAAAAACAAACAGGATTAGTTAAATTAACATATTCAGTATTAGGCTTATAGGCTTACCTCTTGCCACATGTAGTAGGTGGCTCAAAGGGTAAGAGAGAGTGAGGCTACATCATAGTTCCACAGCATTATTACAGAATACTCACTATCACCAACATGAAACAATTGTGTCATTCTCCCTGCAAATACACAGGCAAAAAACCCTAATTAATACCCAAGCATGGACGCAGAGCTGTCAATCACACGAAGAGCAGTGTTGCTACCCACCATTAGCTTTTTTACCGGTAAGACCACACAAATGAAAAGCCCTAGAATCTAAAACCCACCCAGGGAAAAAAAAATAATGTTAACCTAGATTTGGGGAGAGAGATTCTATAGAGGGAGTATTACTTATGGCCATTGCTGAAGCCCATTGTCGTTCCCGGAAGATTGCTTACTTGAAAATGCTCTAGCATCAAAGGGATAATCCATCAATCTGTCAAAAAGTTTGAATTTTGAAATTAGAACAAAAACACATAATTATAGAACAAAAAAAATAATCATACCTAATAAAAAAATTCTGAGAAAAAATAATGTGTTCAACTTCATCTCTTTCAGCGGAGAGAGACCGCGTGGTGACGGTTGGTGGCCAGATCTGACGGAGGTGGCTAGATCTGGAGGCCGATTATCCCAATAAGTTGATTCCCCCATAATTGAATGTAACATTAGAATAGGTTAGATATAGTGAAATCAAACTTAGATTTAGCCAAATCCAGCTTACGTTAAGCATCAATGTTTCCCTAATTCAAAATAAAAATCAAATTCAATGAGACGATGGGAGGAGAGAGGGAGAGAAATACGAACCTGTGGCGAGGGGAAGAACTGAGCGACGCGAGATCGAGGCTGATGGGAGAGTAGCATAGATGGACCACCAGAGAGTCAGAGACGGCAGACGATTGACGGTGGATGGGCAGATGATTGGCGGTCGTGCAATAGAGAGAAGCTGAGAATGAGGGAAAGAAGCACGCTGCTTGGTGAGATGGCCGCGACCGCCGACTGTAGCAGTCCACAATATCTGTGAGAGAGAGAGAGGAGCTGTGAGATTGAGAAAGGTAGATGGCAGAGATGGTGAATCTGTGATAGATCAGCGATGGCGTGGTAAGAGAGGAAAAAAGGATTTAGCGAAATTGAACTATATCAGATTTGGACGTGCAAATCTAGATCCGATTGGAAATTCCAAAATCAGAAACGGAAGGCCAAAAGCAAAGAAAAATAAGTTTAGGGTTTCAGGGTGAATTCGTGGTGCTCTGACGGAATTGCTCCTGAGAGGGAAGTTCCGTGTTGGTAGTGGTGGCTGCTTCTCGATGAAGATGCCCTAGTGAAATGGCAATGGCGATCCGCGACGATGCCCGACGATGGAGCAACAATGAACTTGGTCGATGCCCTGGAAGATTGATGAATATGCCATGGAGCGATGATGATGGAGGTGCACGGCGATGCCCGGGAGCAACGACGACACCGATGAAGCGACGCTCTGGAAGATTGATGAAGACGCCGACAAGGATGGAAGGAGAGCGGAGGAGAAGAGAACATGGGAACTGAGAAGCTTTGGAATGAGAATTTTATTTTTGCCTAAGCGTGAATAATCATGGACGGCGGCTAAAACCCTAATAGTATAGTTAATTTTGATCAACGGCCTAAAAATGTGTAGAGATTTGTCTCTGATCCTACAGTTGTCTTTATCTCCGTCCTAATTTATTATATAGATATACATGAAACCCTAATTTTTAAATTATTTTTCATTTCATTCCCCATCTATTCTCTCTTAGCCACTCCCCCTTAATCCCCTATCTCGATCCCACAGCCGAACCATCGCCAATGCCGCTACAATCGCCGTCGTCGAACGATTGTCGCTAACCATTGCCACTCCTGCCAGACGAAGACGATGAACATTCAACCGAATCGGAAGCTGTCGATTGCGATGGTCGATTGAGAAAGAGAGATTGACGAACGCAAATTGTTCATATATGGCGTTGATGTCGAAGACGGCGAAGCTTGACGGTGGCGGATGGTAGACGCCGGCGGCAGCCTTAAATCGTCTTCGCAAGTCGTCCATTCAGCAGTCGTCGGCAGTATTAAGAGAGAGATGAGTGTCTTGATCTCCGTTTAGTAGTCGTCGGTGGATTTGAGAACTAGAGCACGGTTGGCAAATGGTCCGTTCAGCATTCGTCGACGGTATTGAGAGAGAGAGAGAGGAGTGTCTTGATCTTCGATTGACAGTCCTCAGTCGTCTTGATGAGAACCAACGTGCACCAACAAAGGATCCGCTGCATGTTCCAATTGGGCCTATTACGAGGGCAAGATCCAAGAAGATCAAAGAAGCACTTAATGGGCTAATTCAAGATATATGGGCTGAATCTAAAGTCGTAATGCCCAAGTTAGGCCCAAATGGCAATCAAGGCCTAATCCATCTCATAAAGGCAAGCAAATGGGCTTAGTCATGAACTTAAATGGGCCAAAACATGAGACCCACGAAATTCTACTTATTTATTTTAGTTTATATCATTTTGTAAGACATCAATGCCAATTAGTATTTTTATTTTCTAGTATTGATCATGTAATAAGTTTGAAAGGCATCTAGGACTTTTGTTCTTGTAGCCTCCCCCTAGGTGTGAAAGGCCACCCACTATCTATAGTAGGGTGTGCTAAAGTTGAAGACTTCTTGTGTGAAAAGGACACCCCTAGGTGTGAAAGACCGCCCCCTATCTAAGGTAGGGTGTGCTTGACCACCCACTAGCCTAGGCTCTCCTTTGTGTTGGTTGCCTATTTAAGAGAGTTGTATTCCATGGGAAAAACACATTACTTGAATAATATATCAGATTAAGAGAGTTTTCTCTTGAGTTCTTTATAGAACTTTTCTTTGAACTTATCAAGAATTTCTTGTGGCGTTCAAACACTATAACTTCGGTTCGTGATTCCATTATAATCTTTGGGTCGAGGTTTGTTATTTTATACCTTTGGTTCGCGTTTCATTCATAAACGTTGGGTCAAGGTTTCCTATCAAATATTCTGTATTTTTGTGTTCTTCCTTTCTTTCTTTTCATTTATAAATCTAGATTTTAGATCGATCCTAACAAAGACACCATAAATTGGTTTCGGGTCTCACTAATTCTTGGTGAGGTTCGCATCACGTCTCTCATTTGACGGCGGTGTTCGATTGACAATGGCATTAATGGCGGATGGTCGTCTTCAACCCATCTCTCGTTTGACGGCAATGGTCATTTGATTCGCGATTTGCGATTTGCGCCGCGATGCCCCAGTCCTCTGTCGTCGTGCTATTGTCCTCAGATTTGATTTGCGAAGGCGATAAAAGGACGAACACCGCCATGCTCGCATCGTCTGTTCATCGTATGTGAATATTCATACCTGTGTGTTTTTATTTTTATTTTTTTGTGAATGAATTTTCATATGTGTTTTGTTTTCTCTTAATGTTCATATCAATTTTTTTTGTAAATGTTCATATTCATGTTCATGCATGTTTTGTTTTCTCCGAATGTTCATATCAATTTTTTTGGTAAATGTTCATATTTACATTTGTTATTTTGTATTGATTTTTTTATTTATTTTTTTGCAAATGTTCATATCAAGTAAATGTTCATATTCATGTTTGTTGTTCTGTGTTGATTTTATTTTTATTTTTTTTGCGAATGTTCACATCAATTTTTTTGGTAAATGTTAATAGTTGTTTTGATGAATGTTCATATCGCGAATTTCTTCTGTGTTGATTTTATTTAATTTTTTTTGTGAATGTTCATATCGATTTTTTGGGTAGATGTTCATAGTTGTTTTGATGAAAATTCATATTGTGAATTTGTTCAAGCAAATTTGATCTCTATTTTCTAAATATCAATTTTTTTTTTTTTATAAATGTTCGCGTTTGTTGTTTTATGTTGATTTTGTTTTTTTGTTTTTTTTTTACAAATGTTCATATTCGTGTTTGTTGTTCTGTGTTGATTTTGTTTCATTTTTTTACGAATGTTCATATCAATTTTTTTGGTAAATGTTCGTAATTGTTCTGGTAAACGTTCATGTCGTGAATTTGTTCTATGTTGATTTTGTTTAATTTTTTTGCGAATGTTCTTATCGATTTTGGGGCAAATGTTCGTAATTGTTTTGGTGAATGTTCATATCATGAATTTGTTCAAACAAATTTGATTTCTATTTTTCAAAAAATATGAACATTTACAAATCATTAAAAAGTTACCAAAAAAAATCAAAATTCATATTGTTGGAAAAATAATTTTTTGTAGATTAATTTGGTGTTTTTTTTTTTTTTTAATTTCTATCAACGGTGAATCGTCTGAGATGATTTGGTGATTTTTAAAAAAAGCATCTATCACATTTTTTAATAGAATGAGATAAATTGTAAATATAACATAAATAAGGGACAATAGCCAAGGACTAAATTCTAAGAAGGGTACGGGGATAAAAAAAACTTAATGTAGATATTTGGAAGACCATTTTCTCAAAAAAATTCCCCTTTTTTTATTGTAACATAATTTTTTATTCTTTTATTTTTTAATTTTAATTTTAATTTTTCTATTCACTTTATCTCTTCTTGTTTACCATTTATTATTTTTATATTTTTTCTTTTATTTGATATTTAGGATTTTAGAAAATTTAAAATAAACAAAAATAAATTATGTTGTAAATGTATTTTTGTCAACAAAATATGATAAAGAATGTATTAGATAATTAAATTGACTAGACAGAATATTTTAGATATTAAGAAAATGATAGAGAATACTTCACTGTTTATCAAAACGAAAGGAATTTAAAATGATACTTTGAAAAGTTAATATAATTGTTTACGAAATAGCATTGTGGCCCCCATCTAGTATAAAAATTCTGTCCCTAATTTTAACTACTATTCTTATATTAGAATCGTAACGATACCATATCCTTCCTTTTTGAACAAATTCTAATCACTCCCTCTTTGTTTGGTCACTTGGCCAGCAAATATGATATTTCTAGTGCCATGCTATGCATGCAGATACCTTTCTATATTTTCAACATGGTTGTTGATTCATTATTTAAAAAGGATCGTTGATCCAAACCGAATTCGATTATACTTGCTAAGGAAAAGCAGAACAAACTGGTTTGACTACTCGAAACCAACACAGCATTGTCTAATAAATTGTTATTACACAAGAAACAACTATGAATGAGTTGCAGAGGGCATCAAGAGGAGGTAGAATCATGGGCAACAACTGCAATGACCTTAAGCCGGGGCTCTTCTTTCATTATACTGTTGTGCAACTCTTTATTTTTGCCCCAGAGAAGAATGTAGAGTCCAGCAATCACAATAACCGATCCCATTAAACTGCAGCAAATATAAATGTTTCAGCAACTCCATAATTAGAATCTCTAATACACATATGGTTCAATTGTACCTGCCAAGATAGAGTTGTTCGTGTAGTATGGGAATCTCAAACATGGCTGCCATTATCTGAATGAGAGGACTGAATGCTGCCGTGAAGACTGGACCTCTTTTTTTCACACACCATGATAACCCCACAAAGCACATCCCTGATCCTACCATCCCCTGCACATCTCATACTTTAACATGCATAAAATAGTGCAATCATGAGGTGCACTTTAAAATCTGGATTCCTTTTCAATTTCTTTAAGCTACCACCGCTTGCATGGACAGACAGAGAATAAAGAGGAGACCAAAAAAAAAACATTATCACAGTTTAAATTCAGAATCTTTAAGAGGTTGTATGGATTATTCAAATTTGCACTTTAGGCATGTAGGGCATTCAACATTTCATAATCATAATCATAAGCACAATAAATACATGAAAAGCTCTTAACAACCAGAGATGGACAAAGAAAGAGTAGGTGCACTTACAGCATACATGAAACTCAAGAGCTCTATTTTCCCTTTGACAAACCACAAAGTGAGGTCTCTGTCCACTAAAAAGCTTAAGATAGCAGATTGAATAGCGCCAAAGAAGGTCATGACAGCTGTGCTAGAATACTGGCAAGGGTATCTTTTCCCTACGTTTGATTGAAGAATGAACCATGAAGACCACAACAGTGTTCCTGCAAGCAAGGCTATTGAACCAAGAGTCCATCTCTCTTTCCTATTACCTGACCTCAGCCTTATCATAGAATGAGTTGAATTTGGGTGGTTAAACAAGGGCATTCCTTTGTAAAGGGTCAACAACAAGGCCCCTCCAAAGCAGACTAAAGCGCCAACCACTTTGGCTTTTCCACTACTGCTTTTTATGCCGACAGTCTCTAGCCTGTACAAGTACAATAATCAGTAGGAGACCAGTAAGGGGGAAAAAATCATTTTGAGGACTTATTATTTGCATACTTAAATGGTAATGCCATTATAAACGTAATGACGGGCACCGTGTTTACAAACGCGCAGGCAAAAGTAGCAGAAGTGTATTGGATACCAAGAAGAAAGAAGTATTGTGTCAGAGATGTGCTGCAAAAAAATTTAAAAAAAATAAAATAAAATCAATAATTAGTAATCATGGCATCAATTAATGACCATAAAATTGACAGCAATTTACGGCCAAGAGCAGATTGAACATTCCCTCACCCGACGATCGCACTCAAGAAAATATGAAACAGAATAGTCAACGTGAGCTTTGGTCTGGCATTCCTGCAACGCAAGCTTGATTTAGAGAAGCTGAAAAAAATTGCAAGAAAAGAAAGCCCAACATACCTTTCGAGAAAGAAAGCAATTGGAGCTAAGAAAATGGTGGAAGTTGTTAGCCGATAAGTGATGAATACCAAATGGCTCATTCCCTCATCCACAACTTTCTTGAGAAGTATATTCACTGTTGCAGAGGCAAAATCAATGGCTATCATCAGCACAAATGGACTCCATTTGTCAAACCTCTTCATCATTTGTTTTCCTCTACTCTTGGCGAATGCTTTCCAAAGAAGCTAAGGTTTTAAATAGAGAGAGGAAAGGGGAAAAGCAGCGGATGGTCTAAAGACACTGCGGGATCAAGAACAAGTCGAACAAAGGCAAGATCAATTCTTCAAATCATATCAAATGCTTAAAGCAACCAAATTTTGGAACAGTTCAATACATTTTCAGTCTCTTTTGACTCATCATTCCAATGAAGGGAAATTACTGGGGAATCATTTACTTTGCTCCACACGGCATGATCCTAATCCAAAGATATAACAAATGAACTATCAACGGTACCCCAGTTTTTTGCTGAATTTTCGCATGTGCCTAGTTATTTTTCATTCATAATCTTATATACATTACTTTATGTGTATAACCACTGGGCATCTTTCCAGTGGGGTTGCAGGCACTCAATCTCCTGTGCATATAGTATCTAATACTTTTAAGAACAATATGTCATATCTTCTTTCAGAAAGAAAACAGGAAAAAGAGATAGAAACAGTGGTATGCTTTTTTATTAAAAGAATAACTGCAACTATTTTATGTTTAATTAATTGCACCATCAAAATGGATGGTCCGGAGTGCGCTAATATCATACACGTGCTTTCTTTTTGTTGTTTAAGAGGTAAGAGAACCCATATATATAAAGCAAGGAATGGCTGATCATTGCAAGTGGAACGAAATGTGATTTACAGATGCCATTAGGCTACCTACACGTGATTAAAATTTTCAAGCGTCGTAATCTTTGAACTTTTTGGTTAAAAGTTATCATCCCTAATTTATTTAATTCTACTGCATCGAATTCTAGGTCAATATTCCATATAAGCAATCTTGTTAGTGGAATAAAAATTCTTGTACATGATTCATCTACTTGCGTTGTTGCTGCAATTGTTTGAGATCATCCAAACTACTCTCCATTAATGCATGCATTAATCATCAAGTCTAAGTAAAAAATTTGCATTTAATGTTCAACCACTGCATTAATACTCCACATTCTCGACCACCAAAGACCATCAATACACCATCACCCTCTTTGTTTTATATACATGGTTGTTTAGATGTAATAGTATGTGTAAGAACATATGTAACAATATAATCTATTAAAATCTTTCTCCATATATAATATTTCTTTATTTTATTTCATTCATTTATTCTCTAGTCACTTTTCCCATCAATTTCAACAGCAATAAACATTTTTACTTGCCAATGTTCATGTTCCATTGTAATAATATATTTTACAATTACACTACGAAATAAAAGATTGAAAAACTATTAGCATTACTATTAAGAGTATGAATGAGCAACCACAGTTTAGTTGATCAAACACCTTTGTTACAATGGGCGAAAGAAGGCATAATGATCAATCGATGGTGATTAATATAAAGAGAACGAAGTACAGTTAAGTATGATAAATAGTGATGTGTTGTTAGCCCCGCACGGAGAAAAGAGGGTCGCAATTGTTATTCTGATCAGATGCTTCAATGTTGAAATGAGGCATATGTAAAGGCACCATATCTAGTATACTACTATTAAACACTAGTACTTGATCTCCAACTCCAAGGGAGCTACCACCCGCAAGTGGCCATGCAGCACTACTTAACACTCCATCATCAATAGGCACATGATAATCATCAATAGGCCCCCATTCCATGTTTGATGTTGTGACTTGGTGGCATTGATGACTCATCAAGTGACCATCATCGTTGTTAATCATGCCCCATTTTTTATTTTGATTTTGATTTTGATGTAAGAGCGAGCTCATTGGCCCCCAATTGCTAGAATCTTGAGGATTCATGGAGTCATTACCACCAGTCAAGTGAGTACGAGTACCAGTGTGAGGAATACCATGATCAGTCACCATCACCGTCGTTGGCGCCTCTGTTCTCTTTGTGCAGGCGTTAATACTGAGATCAGAGGCATTATTAGCAGTTCGTGTAATATTACGAGGCGTGTGCATGGGATGCTTCTTGCCGTCGAACAGCTTGGCCTTGAGTGCGCCTAGGAGCCCTTCGGACTGATCATCCTCTGTACTGCTTCCGGACAATTGCTCGAATGAGAAGGGCTCGGTCCGATCTTCCGGCATGCGGTTAGGGTTTTTTGAATTAGCGGAGTGATGGTCGGGCAGATCGAAGTTGGTGCGTGCGTTCGCACCTCTGAGAGCCCTAGCAGCATCGTCGTAAGCACGTGCTGCCTCCTCCGCAGTATCAAAAGTTCCAAGCCAAAGCCTGACCTTCTGGAGAGAATCCTTGATCTCAGCCACCCATCTGCGGGACGGCCTCTGCCGGACACCGACGAACCTTTGGTGTCCCCTGGACGATGCTTTCCTTCTGCCATGCACAACTTCGGCGGTTGGTGGCGGTTCAATTCCCATAGGTAGGGTTTTCCGTGGAAAGAAGGAATCAAATTGGATAATAATACGGCCGCTAGCTTCGAACCATCCGAGTATCTTAGGGATAGTCTCAAATAGCAATGCCGTGGACCGGCGGAATCTACCATTTTCATGTGTAGACAAAGCACAAAATGCACAAGAACACCAGGTGTTCCTATGATGCATGCAATGAGCTAGGAACAAGTCGCTGTTAATTGCAGGCCGCTTTGTTTCCATCGATACAACATGCAATACCTGTCAAAACCCGAAAAAATGGGGGGGGGGGGGGGGGGGGGGAATAAGCCAAATTTGGGCGGGATGGGTTCATAAAGAGCGCGCCCGGTGCCTGTTGATGCAGAAAATAAATAAAGAACGAGTTTACCAAAATTTCTTGGGATGAGTCGCGGACTAGGTCGCTCTCTTTAAGACGTTTCGCGGCTCTGCCCAAGACGTGCAAGCAGTGTATCAGCCCCGTCGTCCCCAGGATAAAACAGCCCAGAATTCTCCTCTGTCTAGGACGTTCTTTGCACTGTAGAAGTCCCGAATACCAAACACCCCCACACACTGTTCGCAAAACGAACAAACTGCTCGGAAATCAAAATCGGACAGATTAAACAGTACCGGAACAGATCGGAACAATTCCGGAAGATGAAACCGAAAATGTTTCGGAACAGAAACTGTTTCGGAACAGAAACAGAAAAAAAATCGGAACAGAAACCAGTGCAGATCAGGAACAGAAACAGTGCAGATCAATTCACTGTTTTTTCTTCGTGCTGTTACTGAAGAAAAAAACTTCAATTTATAGGAAAAAATTCTTTGTTTTGAAACCGAAAGTAATAAGTAAAAAAAAACGTTTTTTTTTCTTCAAACGTTTAATTAAACGTTTTTTGCTTCAAAAGGTTTTTTTTAAACGTTTTTTTTTTGCTTCAAACGGTTTTTAGGAAAACACAAACGTTTTTTTTTATTATTATTATAACGGTTCAAGATCTAATATATATATATATATATATATATATTATTTAATTAAACTGATTTAAGAAAAAAAATATTTTAAATAAATTTTTTCTAAAAAAAAATAAATAAGTGCCACCTCATCACACGCGCGGCTCGGCTCGGCCGGACGGACGGCGGCGGCGGCGCGTGTGGTAAACCGGTAGGGATGTAACTCCTCTCCCCTCCACAAAATGTGGGTACCCCTTGGGGCACACCTCAAGTGTCTCACATACCCCTAGATATCCACTTTAATTTTTTCTCTCCCAACCGATGTGGGACAAAAGGTTTTGAGGAAAAAATCAATTTTACACATTTGGCACTTTCTATTCTAAAAATTAAATTAAAATTCATTTGTTTCAACAGTGCCACCATTTTGCGAGACTGCAACGGCCACACTGGCGCTATATCTGCTACGTTAAACTCCGCGGAGTTGTTTACATCTTAAATAGGGTTTTTTTTTAAAAATCGTAATTCTTACTTATTTACGAAACCTGGGTTATCCGGGTTTGAGAATCTCAGATATTAAAACTCATGATTACTAATCCCGGGTAAAAAAAAAACTCAATTTCCTATACTCAGAGTTCACAATTCCAAGTATACGGTCACTTATTATTTATTTATTTTTTAACCCAGGGTTCACAATCCTAAGTTCTATATATATAATAAATATATATAAAGATTTAGGCAGTGACACCAAGTTCGCCGTCTAAATTTTTTTTTATATATATATATATTTTTAATTATACTAAATATCTTTCTTAAAATAATTAAAAAAAAAAAAAAAAAAGATTTTCCTCAAAAAGTCCTCTTTCTAAAATAGACAACAAGTCGTACTCTTTTTCAAAGATGATCAAAACTCTCATTTTAAGATTTTTGGTTTGAAAAATCATGTGTTGAGTTGACAAACATTTCTCTTTTCCTTTTTTGCCCCTTGTTCATTCAAACCTAAATCTAATTTTTTGAAGTAGGTCTCATTTTCTCTCTCTTCCTTGTCGTCTCTCTCTCAGCCCTAGCAAAGCTCACGCTACCCTTGCCATGTCTCGCCGCCACTACTTGCGCATAGCTCGCCACCGTCGTCCTCGCCTTAGCTCGTCGCCGCCGCCCTCTCCATAGCTAGCCACCGCCGCCCTCACATATCGAGTCGTCGTCCTCGTCTTAGGTCGATGTCGTCGCCGTCGCCATCTCTCTAGCCGTCGTCGCTCCATGGCCGCCATTTGTTCTTTGATTTGTCGTCATCTCCACTCTAATTCGTCATTACCACTTCGATTTGGCAGCTTCACCGCTACCTAAACGATTTTTAGTTTTTTTTTTTTTTTGCTTCGATTATTGACATATCTGACTTAGATCTTTTTGGCTTCGATTATTGACAAATCTGATTCAGATCTTTGTTAAGTATTGAAATAGAAGCTACTTTGTTTATCGATTTGCTCTAAATTATCGTCGTGCCCTAATTTTAGGTATTCTTCTTCTTCTTCTTTTTTTTTTTTTTTTTTTTTTTTTTTTGCTGCTGTTTGCTGTTTGTCCTATTGTTGTTGGATTTTCAGTGGATATTCATTGCTTGGGCGACGATGGAGGTCTTCGATCTTTAATTTCGTTCATCTTCGGCGAACAATCGGCGTAACTGGTACTTTTTTTCTCTCTATTCTTTATTTATCATTTTAGGGTTTTAATAGTGTATTCGTCCAGATCTATTGTTGCTAGATTTGTTCATGATTTGGGTATTGATTTGGGTTCTTGCTGCTTTTTTTTTTTCTTCTATTGTTGAAAATACATTTGACTTAGAGGGTTTAGATTTTTGGATTGGTTGAAGTGATTTTCTTTTGGCTTATTTTCAGTAAATATCTACTTAGTAGATTTAGTGGGTTTTATAATATTTAGTGGATACCTACTTAATTTCACCAACAAGTTCTATAATATTTAGTGGATATCTACTTAATTTATTTTCAGTAGATATCCACTTAGATTATTTTTTCAATGGATATTCACTCACATTAGATATGGTTAGATGCGAGCAATTTTAAATTTGTTTATTTTCGGTGGATATCCACTTAAACTATCTTTTAGTGGATTACTAGTTAGATTATTTTTCAATGAACTTTTATGCATTTTTAATGGCATTTACAGTATTTTTGGTGAATGTTTAAATGTATGGTGAAATTATGGAATGACATTTACAGTATTTTTGGTAAATGTTTAAATGTATAGTGAATAATTATGTGTTCCAATTGTTTGGTTGCTTGATAGGTGAAGGAAGATAAATGAAATTGAATTAGAATTTTGATATTATTTAGGATAGCCCAATTATATTCAAATAAGTTCTAACGATTTCTTGATTTATTTGTCATTTTTATCCTTTATGTGCAAATGTTTGTGTTATTTTTTAGTTCAGTGGACATTCACTTATTGTTTAAATTTATTGTTTAAATATTTGTGCTATTTTTTTTAGTTAAGTGGATATCCACTGATTGTTTTTAGTAGATATCTACTTATTAATTTTTAGTAGATATCCGCTTATCTACTTATTGAAAACTGATGAAGATGGAGGGAGCGTGACGGTGTGACGATTGGCAAAGACAACGGATGTCAATCGTCTTAATTTTCAACGGATTTCCACTATAATTTTTTTGTGGATTTCCACTTAGGGATTAAATGGATTTTTGTATTTTTCTAGTGGAATGTAACTGAAGATTAATATTCAGTGAAATTTTTTATTTTTTGGTTTCTCTAATTCTTAATATGAGTGGATATCTATGAAATATAATTAAGTGAATATCCACTTAATGGATATCTAAGTAGCTATTCCCTTAAAGACATGTTTATCGATGGTTTCATTTTGGTTCTCCAATTTTCGCGAGAATGTGAAAATGTAAACGCACGTTTATCGATGGTTTCTGAAATTTTTTTTTTTTATGGTTTTAATTTGAGTTCTCCAATTTTCGCGAGAATGTGAAAATGTAAAGACATATTTATCGATTGTTTGATTTTCTGATTGTTTCTATTATGTGGATATCCACTTAATTATATTTAGTAGATATTTACTTACATTATTTTTCGTGAATTTTTACTTAATGAAGTGGATCTCCACTTAGTGGAGGGAGCGCGATGATGTGACGATTGACGAAGATGAAGGACGTCAATCGTCTTAATCTTTAGTGGGTGTCAATTGTCCTAATTTTCAGCAGATATCCACTTAATTTTTTTTGTGGATTTCCACTTAGGGGTTATAAGTGGATTTATGTAATTTTCCAGTGGAATGTAACCTAAGATTAATATTCAGTAGATTTGAAATTAAATTAAATGAAAAATAATGTTAGTGAATATCTACTAAATATAATTAAGTGGATATCCACTTAATAATTATCTAAGTAGATATCCACTTAATTGATTTTTAGAAAATGAATCTAAAGGAATTTTTAATTTAAATAGAATTTAATATTTAATTTTTTTATATTTTAAAATGTTCATAGAAGATTTTAAAAAATAAACTAAATTTGAAATAAAATAAAGTGAAATATAATTAGGGTAATTATGATATATTTTTTTTAAAAAATTATTTTTAAGAAAAATAAAATTAATCGAAATTTTTTATTAAAAAATAAAAATTGAAAAAAATTTGAAAACAAGTGAAATTCTAAATATATATATATATATATATATATATATATATATATATATATATATATATATATATATATATATATATATATATATATATATATTATTATATTAGGAGTTTTGAAAGAAAAAAAGGTCAAAATGGCATTTTTGTAAATTTTATAGTTATTGAGGGTAATTGAGGAAGATTAAATATGATGGTACTTTTGGAATGAGTCTAAAAAGTATGAGACCTAAAAAATTATTTTTTGAACAAATGGGATCCCTAAAAAAATTTCCCAAAAAAATATATAAATTATTATATTTTAAATAACATAATAATCTCAAAATTTTTAAAAGTCAATTAAAGATTAACATTTGACCTCTAAAAATTATCAAATATTTATTTATACCATAAATAATATATCAAATAATCCCAAAAATATCAATTATTCTTTCATACCTTAAATTATAATATACAAAACAACCCAAGAAAATATTAAACTTATATAAAATAAGATTTTCAAAATATAAATTTCCGTAGTATTACAATGAGTTCACAACCCCGGGTTTGAGTTTAAAAAAATAAAAATAAAGCTTTGGTTATAGAATGGCCTGCATAAGTTTTAATATAATATTTTTTGGCAACTTTGAATTAATTAATGGTAGTATATCGGTATTGTAAATAAACCCAATTTTTTTAGCATAAATTATTTTCAAAACACTCCATAATGCAGTTTATAACACTAAAACTGGACAAGTGAATTATTTTTAAAAAATCGTCAAAATTGGTTAGATGAGTTGTTTTTATGACAACGTAATTTTTTTTGCATTGCTTTCGAAGAGGTTCGTTTTCGGTTTTTTTTTTCCCCATCCAAATCCAACATCATTTCTGAGTCATCAAGCCACAAGTGATATTTAGAACCTAAGGTTCACAACCCGGGTTTAAGCTTTTAAAAAAAATGTTTGATGTAAAATGGCTTGCATATTTTTAATGTTTTCGGCAACTCTGAATTAATTAATGGTGGCTAGATGAGAAAATACAGCAAATAGTGATGTTGATTGGAACGCAAATTGCCTGCACTCTACATTAACCAACATCGATTATACTAGCCCAACAAGCAGCGAACTTGTGGAAGAAAATTTGAGTCATCATGACTTAGATTTCGACTCACCTCTAATGACACTTTTTGGATTGTCAAAAAGTAACCTAGAAATTATGTTAGATTTAGATGGGGAAGAAAAATAAACAGAAAACGAACCTCTTCGAAAGCAATGCAAAAAAATTACGCCGTCATAGAAATAACTCATTTGATCAACTTTGGCGATTATTTAAAAATCATTCACTTGTCCGTTTTTTAGTATTGTAAACTGTATTATGGAGTATTTGAACGTAATTTATGCACACAAAAAAAAATGGGTTTATTTAAAATATTGATATACCACAGTTAATTAACTCAAAATTGTCAAAAAATATTATATTAAAACTTATGTAGGCCATTCTATAACCAAAGCTTTATTTTATTTTATTTTTAAAACCCAAACCCCGGGGTTGTGAATCCATTGTAATACCACGAAAATTTATATTTTAAAAATATTATTTTATATAAGTTTAATATTTTTTGAGGTTGTCTTGTATATTATAAAAATTTAAAAAGTATGAAGAAATAATTGATATTTTGGGATTATTTGATATATTATTTATTGTATAAATTAATATTTGATAATTTTTTGTGGTCAAATGTTAATTTTTATTTGACTTTTAAAAGTTTTGGGACTATTGTATTATTTAAAATATAATTTTAATAATTTTGGAATATAATTAATATTTTTTATTTTATTTTAAAAGGGATAATTAGTGTAATTAATAATATATATATATATAAAAATGAATGGCGGTGAAACTTGTTTCACTGCCATTCACATATTATATATATACTAGCGTATAACCCGTACCTGAAGGCATGAGTGTAAAACAAAAGGAAAAAAAAAAATAGATTTTTTAATATTATCTTTTTTGTTTATACAACATTTATACATATTTTATCTAAATATTAATAATAACAATAAAATAATAATAATAAATAAATTGCATTGAAAATCATCATAAAATAATAAACATCATTTCATTCATACTACATAAAGAGTCCGGTAAATTCTTTTTTTTGCCTCATGTCATCATAAAAAATGCTTAAAATACAAATATATATATATATATATATATATATATAGATAGATAGATAGATAGATAAAAAAAAAATAAAAAAATAGACATGAATCATAGTCATAGAAATTATTGACCATAAATTAGAACAACCAAAATACATAAAAGTTATCAATTAACTTACAGTGAATGACAAATTTACTAATTATAAAATAAATGAACCATCAAATTATTAAGTTTTTTATTATCAAATAATTCAAATGAACAAAAATTAAGCACAAATTTATAATACATTTACAAATTTAAAAAAAAAAAAATTGACAAAATTACCATTATTTATACAACATTTTCAAGGTTCGACTCTTGCTTTCAAATTAATAGAATAATAACCAATAACAATCAATAAAACTTAACCAACAATTCAAAAAAATAATAAAACACTATTCATTTATCAAGTTCTCAACTCCCAATTTTTTAAGTGAACACAACAATAACCAACAATTGAAGAAAAGAAACATTACTCGGTTTATACAACATTCACAAACCTTGTTTATACAACATTCCCTTTCAATTACAACAATTGAACACTTCTTGCAAATAATAATCCACTGTAGATAGAATTACACCAATTGAACCCGACTGCAAGCAAAAAAAAGACAAATATAATGTAAATAATAATCAATCGAACATAATTTGAAACTCTGTGTGAGATAAAATACCAGAATACCCTTCTCATATCCATCTCTTTTTGTGTGTGAATTCAAGGAAACTCTTAAGGAAGAAATATATTGTATCCCAAAACAAAGTTATCACAATCCAAGAGAAAGATGGTGATTGATTGGATAGTATATCAACTCAAGAAAAAATTAAAAATATACAAAAAAAAAAAGAAAAAAAAAAAGGGCTGCAAAATATATAATGAGACGTAGACATTCTAAACCAAACAGAGATTGACACTACATGTTCTGAAAATAAAAATTAATTGAAGATCATGAACCGAAAAACAAATACAACAACAACAACAATAAATAAATAAAAAAACTACATTTATCTCGGGTGTACATCATCTGCTTATTCTCTTACAGTTAGAGCTAGTTGTGGCTGAAATTGGATACATTTTCAAAAGAAAATTATGATAAAACAAAGGTCGGTCATTCACTTCATGCGGCAGAAACAAAAGACAAATGTTGGTCATTCACTTCATGAGGCAGTAGTTTACTTTAGACAGCACGTCAACGCACTAAATAAAATCAAACAAACAAAAATTAAAGAACTCAACAACAATTGATTCTCATGATGTCTTAAATTAGAAACCTGCAAATGTTAAATATATACTGAATGTATACAACATATGTGAAATTACAAATCAAAAGCCTAAATTTCTTAATTATTATTGAAAATGCAACTTCAAACTTTAGGTGATGGTGTTATTTGTGGCCGATGCATACAAAATTAGAGAAAAAGAGCAAAACTGTTACCTGAAAGAATTTCATATCGTGAAGTAAACCATGAAGAAGAGCATGCACTCCAAATTCTCAATTGTCTCCTCTACTTCTCGATGCACATACGAACAAATAACTATCAATTTCTATCGTCAAAATCTTTATTGCTAGCATTTCAAGAAATTTCGATCATCAGTTCTAAAGGATCTCCTGAATTGGAAAAAAAAAATATACGCTTCTTCAAAAAAATTAACCCTAAATTCTCACATTCACCCGAATTATTTTCAATTTATTTTTTACCAAACAGGGCCTCATTTCTACAGAAATTTGAAAACAATTTAGAAATATTTGTTCTCTAAACATAGCAGCAGAATAGAACAAAATTCAATTCTGGGACATGACATATCACAAAAACATATGGATTTTGGCAACATATTTTAGGGCATAAATTGGGGCACTAATTCAAGAAATCAATTTAATTTAGGCATTCACCCAATTTAGTATCATAAACTCTCAAACTTTGCACAAACTAATCAAAATCTCAAGCTATCTTACATTTGGGTTTCTACAAAACATATTGCAACCCATCTAGTATATGTGTATATATATATAGATGTCTTCTTGTTCCACAAAAGAAGAATTGAAAGACATTTGGGAGGTTTAAACATAGATATGCGATTTTTTCCCAAATTCTGCACTTGTGGAAAAATAGCAGACATTAGGGTTGTTCAAGGTGAGAAACCTACCAAGAGTATTCTCTATTATTGTTGTGCTACTAGAACATGTAAAATTTGGGATTGGATTGTTCCAGATTCAATTGTGCTTCAATTGGCTAAGTTCAAGGTTTTTTATTTCTAAGTGTGCTTCAATTTTATTTCTTTCCCAAAATTTTATAGGATTTTCTCCCAAAACCTGTGTTTCCTCCGCTATTTGTATTATTTTGTATAACTGTTCTTTTTTACTTAATTGTTTTAGAATGTTATTTTTTATGTTAGATTATTTGAAGTAGTTATAATCTTCAGGTTGTATAAGGAAGTTAGAATATTCCCAAAAAAAAAAGAGTAAAATTACTAAAATTTTTAGTACCAGGGGTCTCTCCTGGTATCAAAGCCCAAAAAATCTCCATACAGTGTATGAAAAAATTTGAATATTTAGATTTAGAACTTTCAACCTATAATAGAAAATAATTATAAATTGCTCTGTAATTTCGAAGGAGAATATAAACATAGTTGTCATACAGATAATAAACAATTAAACAACCTAATTGATTTAATAATAAACCTATGACACAATTTAGATTCTCAAATAAACAGACAAAATAAAATTTATCATTCTATTTTAACAGGTACTGAAAATAAGGATAAAATAATAAAAGAATTAGGTGAAAAATTAGAATATATTAAGAATCAAAATTATAGCAACACAAATAGGCTAGTTAAAATAGAAAAGAAACTAGGATTTGAACATTTACCCAGCAAAAGTGACATAAAAGATTTAATCAACGAAAAATTTCAAGGTAAAATAGTCGATACCACAGAAATAGAAGAGTTATTCAAAATTTAAAACTAGAAAAAGAATAATACAATGAAAAGGGTTAAAAAAACCCAAAAAACAAAAAAAAAATGTTATCTCTATGGAACAATAAAATAAGCGGCAAAGAAGTAATATTACATGACCAGTTAAAAATAAATTTTAGTACCAGGTTATTTAGGAAAAGTAAAGCAATAGATAATCAAATAGAAACATTAATAGATATAGAAATAGATTACGAAAAATTTAAGAAATGAGGATTAAAAAAGATAAAAGAAACACACCTATATAATAAAGGAATATAATAAAAAATATAATACATACTAGTCAGCTATACAAACATTTTCACGAACAGATTATCAGTTGAACTACAGAAAGTGAACAGGTATCAATAAACCATATAAGTAAAAAGAGTCATAATGACATAATAAGATTAAATTTAAATCTCACTCACATAGGATTAGTGGTAATAGGCATCAAAGAACTGCACCGACAATTCTTAGGAACCAAAGCATTAGTATGTTTATATGATGGTAGGCACCGAAATTTGGAAATGAGTCTCCTAGGAACAGTTGAGATAGATATGAGCCATAATGGTGGAATTATATATTTTACACCTTATTTTTTAATAAAAACAACGGACCTTTTAAATCACATAAAAATAGGAATTAAAATCAAAGGTTATGATATAGAAATAGGAACAAAAAATTTAATTGTATGTACAAGATTTATAGGAAGAATGAGTGAAAATAGTACTAAAAATTATAAAATTAAAAATGAAGAAATATTCAATCTACTAAAAACAAAAGGTATAAAAGTAATCCCCGCTAAGAAATTTAGCCCATAAATGAATGCAAGAATATATTGGAACCTTAACAGCTTCATAAATAATATTATACTCACCCCAAATAATAACATAACATATAAAAATAAAGATGACAGCCTAACTTTAAGATTTACAGATTATAAATATCATGCCAGTAGCAGTGATAGTCAAAATAATGAAGAAATAAATGAAGAAGAAACATCATATGTTAATATAGAAAAAGAATATAACTTTACCCATATGGATTACGAGAATGAAATAATTGAAGAATATTTAACCACATTATTAAATAATGAATATGACAAATTAGAAAAATTAGGATACACACATGTACAGATAATAGATCTTAATAAAGAAATTTGGAACATGGAATTAATAGAAGAATTATACGCAGGAAATCCAAACATAAAACCGTTAGACACATTTAGAGATATAGAAAGTATAAAAATTAACTTTGATACTAATACAATAATTAAAATAGAATCAATGAAAGTAGACAAGGAACTAGAAAAAGTCAATAAATATTTAGAGCATGTTAAAATGGAAAGTACAGTAGAACAACCACGAGGACGTACAACTATAATACCAACGGGAGAGGGAACTTGTAGAGGACCAATAGATGAAGATATTCCTATGCCAGATAGAACATCTTATTATTTAAGATCAGACACCACAACAAAATATTCTTTAGGAGGGAGATATCCAAGAAGAGGAGCCAACCCCTTAACAATAGATTTAACAGGAAAACCGGTGGGGAAAAAATTAAAGCCAGACAGTTTAGAAAAACTACCAATGGCTACACAAACCGGAACAATACTAGAATTAATGAGATATGAGCCTCAAGTTTGGCCAGAAATAATCGATAGGTGGGAACAAGATGCAGCTAGAGTTTGGCAAAACAGTAATAGGATAGAAGAAATGTTTGAATATCTAGAAACACTATTAGGTGAAACAGTGGAAATTTTTTATAATGAATACAAAAGAGATAATCCAGAGGCCATTATGCGATTAAAAGATTTACGAAATAATCCATATAACTTTACCAATATGATTAGACAAATAACGATAGGAATAAATGTATACTCTCTAGCCGAATACTCTCTAGCAGAGGTAGCTTTAAGAAATATAGACCTAATGAAAATAACAAATTTAAAACATATCGTAAAATTTAGTCAAGATTATGCATATCAAGTAAGCAAAGCAGGATTAGCCTATAACGAGGAAATAGGAGATAGATATTTTAGAAAAATACCAGGACCAATAGGAAGACACATACAAGAAGAATGGGGAAAACAGAGTAATAATAATAAAAATGCAGGAATAGGAGCTAGGATAATATTTGTCTTTGATCAATTAAGAAGACAATGCACAAATTTCAAAATAATAGAAACAGTAAATAAAACAGATTATGATTTTTGTAAGAGAATAATATATGCACCTCAAAGATATGGAGAAGAAATAAAATTGAATAGAAAGTATAAAAATTTTAATAAAAGAAATAAAAAGTATAAAAAATATACAAGGGAATATAAAAATAGCTATAACCACAAAACCTACAAACCTTATAAAAAGAAGAAAAGATATCTTAGAAAAAGTAGAACCTATAAAAAGGGAAAATTCAAAAAATCTAATCACTTAAAAAAATTCAAAAGAAATAATAACACAAAGTGCCTATGTTTTATATGTGGAAATGAAAAACATTTAGCCAATAGATGTTCACAAAAATTTAAAAATATAGAACGTGCAAACATCATACAAGATATAAATGAAGAAATAGTAAGCATAGACTCAGATGACTCTATAATATATAGTATAATAACATAAACAAATAGTGAAGAAGATATAAAATTATCATACACAAATAATAGTAGCACAGAATATAATAATAATATAGAATCAAATGATGAATTTTGCTATATGAACGTAACAAAAATAGAACCTGGACAGGAATGTGACATGCATAACTGGAAATATGGTTTAGGAGATAATAATATCAAATGTTTTAAGTGTAAAGGATTCCCTAGTCGAGATAGAAAATACAAATGTTTACAATGTTATCTAGAAATATGTCATATGTGTATAAAAGAAAAATATGGAATCGAAACTAATTTAAAAAGTGCACCAAAATTCATAGAAAAAGATTTAGAAATAGCACAATTAAAGCTGGAAATCGAAAATTTAAAATGTGAAATGGAAAAGATCAGATTCCAGCATAACAGAGAAATAATGAAATACGAACGCAAAATAGAAAAATTGGAAATAAGAAAAAACAAAGGAAAACAAATACTAGAAAGCGAGAGTGATGATAACGAAAACAATTATAACGAAAGTTACAAAACAGAAAAAAACACATTAGAACAAAAACTTCAAAGTAGTAAAATTCAATATAAGAACTACGATTTAACAATATCACTGATACCCTTAACTTATTTATTAAATTTGGTATGCAGAATAAAATTTAAAACTGGAAAAACTCTAAACATCACAGGAATGATTGACACAGGAAGCACAAAATCACATTTAGACATAGATTTTGTCCCAAAGGAGAAAATACACGAATTAAAACATCTAGTTATAATAGAACAAATAGATGGAAGTACATTACAATATGAGAAATGTCTCAGCGATAGTCAAATAACAATCTTAACAGAAGATGATTTCAACATATACTATTCACTACCACAAGTATGGTTACGTAAAATAAATCACTTATATATATATATATATAAGTGATGGTCTTACTCATAACTAAGAAAGAGAAAATATTTCTGAAGAAAGCACACACTTATCCCATAAGGGATAGATGGTCTCTCTTTATTCCGTCTTTTAGCCACAAGGGTCTTGACATAGTATTATATAGGGCGCTAGTCCATGGCATGAGACGTAGAGTTAGTCCATGATCTAGGATTACATATATATACACAGGGTGTCAGTCCATGACTTGACACGTAGGGTTAGTCTATGATCTAGGCTAAAAAAAGAAAAAAATTATGCTAGTCCATGACTTGAGATGTAGGGCAAGCCATGATCTAGGCTAAGTGCAGAAAGGTGCAGAGTAGGAAAAATAAATAGTCAGTAGTTAGTAGTTAGTAGTCCATAATCCATAGTTAGTAGTCGGTTGGTTTATTTTAGGTTCTTTGAGTTTGGTTTCTTGTATTTCTTGACAAAAGACAAAGATGCTATTTACACCAAAAGGTTCTTGTTGTTCTTAATATAAGACAAATATAATATGTACAAAAAAAAAAAAAAAAAAAATAGGTTGAAGAAAACTTACCTAATTTAGGGGAGTGGTCTTCCCTCGATAATGTTACATTCTTCTATTTTTTTCTCTACTTAATCTTCTTTGCTAGATTGTTCTTGTGAGGTTAAACTTTTTGTAAAATAGTGTCAAGATGATCTTTTGAGGAATTTTTGGAAGGTGTTTGAGAGGTGAAAAGCTTAAGGATTAAGGAAAACCCGATTGGATTTTTTGAGCTTAGAGAGAGAGCGTATGATCAATGTATGGCCCTAAAGAAAAATGGCTACCTTTTATTGGCAAAACGTTGCTTGCGCATTCATGAATGCATAGGCTTATAAGAATCCATTTAATGGCATTAAATGCCATTTGATTGTTGGAGGGCTACTCTCTTAGGGTGGTAATGATGATATTCTCTAGTTACCTATATATGGTATGGAGTGAAAATATTTCGCAAAGATTCTCATTTAATGCACATCATTTATAGTAATGCTCTTGGGAAACTCCCAATTGGCTATAGACACTCCCCTAGAAGAATCATATGCTTTCTCCTACCATTGGAGGGTGTGTTCTTGGTGGATTTGGTATTTTGGGCACCCAATTGTCTAATTAAGGTTTTATAAATGGATATTTGGGAATTAAAATTTTAAATATGAAATTTAACTATCCAAAGTATTGTTAGAAAGTTGAAAAATAAAATATTTTTGATTATTAATTTGACAAAACCGGTGAAACAAAAGTTTTGAGGGATCAAAACGTAAATAAACTATAATTGGTGAAATTTCTTCAAATTAAAAGGTAGAAACTAAATTAAACATATTAAAAGTGATATCCATAGAAAATCCAATTTCAATTTTGTCATTTTAGTCCTCATTAACTTTTAAAAAGTTCAAATTGACCCGAAACTTTTGTTTATACCGAAGTTCGATCGAATTGACGATTTTTCATTTTTTCATGTATTTTATCTTTTTTGTAATCTAAAGCGAAAATTTGTCCCTCTAAACCTCGTTTTAAAGTTTATCCAATTTTGCGCTTTAGACCCGATATTTTCCAAAACAAAAAAGAATGGGATAAAATGTCGTGTCTGAATCCGACCCATTGTCTTTTTTAGGGATTGGACTTGATTTTTAAACCCACTAGAATATAACCTGTGTCTAAAGGCACGAGCTATCATTTTTTTTGGTAGTTTGATAGTTAATTTAATATAAAAAATAACATAATTAATTAAGTTACTATTCAAATGTACACAATATAGAGAATACTAGATAAAAAAACTCAAAAAATTGATCGAATACGTTGTTTAAACAACGAAATTAAGTTATCAATTCCTATTTCCAAATAAATACAACCAATAATCAATAGCCAACAACCAACAATTGTTTTAAATTAATAATAATAACATAGTGAAAAAAATACATGGTAATTAAAAAATTACAATCTCCTTTGTTTATACAAACGAATATTCAAATTCCTATTTTCAAATAAAGACAATAATAAGACAACAAATATCATAACGGTTTTCAATACACACTAATACATAATTAAGATTATGGGGTAAAAGTTAAAAAAAATGAAGCTCCCTTTGTTTTTACAACATTCTCAGATCTTATATTTTCAAATTAACACAATAAAACTCTACAATATAAACTTAACATCCATGGCTACTAAACACACCATCCATAGCTACTAAAACTTACCTTAAATAATTTAGATAAATCTCTATTCTTTAATAGTCTTGTACCGAACCATTGTCACCACCTAGGGAAAAAAAATTAATTTATATTAAATCCAAAAAAAGACAAATTTAAAAAGATTTAAACAAAAAATTACAGAATTAATAAACTGGACATTTAAATCTTTCCTTGAAAGTAATCCAATGTTGAAATATTCTTATTTTTTGCAATTATCACCCGCTACACTTTCCATATGAGCAACATTTGACATAATATGAAACACAAAAAATAGCAGCAAGAGAAAGGAGTTGTATACAATTAATGAGATTTTACCAAACTAAAAATAGCATTAAGACTATGTTTATTTTAGGCACGTCAGCCTTTATGTTGAATCTCAGCTCAAGATACTAGTAGTTAACAGACCACAAAAAACAATGAGATTTTTTTTATCATTTAAGCCGAATGAGGAACACCACACCACCAATGATCAAGAGTTACTTCCACCAAGATTATACGCAGGTAATACACACATCCCACCAATGCCAAGCTTAAAATATAAATTCAATAGTGTTGAGATTTGCGCACAAAAAATTCTATTTAATCCAACACAAAATCTCAAGGGTTTCACATGTGGTTCATATAGCCCCATACATACATTGCACAACTATGTTAAACCTTGACCATGACATTTTCTCTCTTTTTACTTACTTCTATTTTTCATTTTAATTTTATACCAGCAATAATTTCCCGATAATTCTTAAGTCTTAACTTATTATTAATTTGTAAAAAAATAGACATACAAAATATTATTTATTATAACAAATGATATTAAATTGTCTGAATATCATTTTTTCATCTTGATGTTAAAGCTTACCGACTTATCACCAACTGTGAATTTATTCAAATAAATTATTTCCGAAACACTTTTGACTATTTATGTAAAAAACAAAAATAAAAATTCTGGCTCTTATGTCACATGATACCCAATTATTTGAGAAATTATAGTTAAGAAAACAATATTCAATATAATGGTTAAAATTAAGAATTTTAACATTTTTCATCATCATTGTGGAACACTTTATTATAAAATTTTTCACTCTCTCCAGAAAATATTAATTTTTAAACAAATACAAAATCTATACGTTAATTAAGACCAACAATAATTGCTATATTATTATATTAAAAGAAAAATAAAAAACAAATAACAAACAACTAATCTTAGGTATCCATTTTAAGCACTACCAGATGATAACATTGTTAAGAATACATGTTCGTTAAAATTTCAATTTACTGTTAAAAATACATGTTCGTCAAAACTTCGATTTGTGTATAACTTCTTCGTCTTCGGAGCCTTCTTCCAGATGCTTTTCATTTCTAATAATTGCCTTCTCTGTAATTTGCATTCAAAATAGAGGACACAATTACAACAAACAATATATAAACACAAATATATGCTGAAATATGCCAACACACGATACCAATGAAAAAGTTAGAAAGAAAATAAAACAATAGAGATGGGTTGCGTGAGCGCTTACAAAGTCATCGAGCTCAATATGCCATCGAGCTCAATACCGAAGCTGAAGCCCAAAACTTCAAATTCTTCTTGTGCTAAATGAAGATGGTGAGGATTTACAACCAAACATAAAATGTGTTTGGGAATGAAGACGATTGGAAAGAGAATAGAGAACTCACTGTAAGTGCGACTTAGGGCCTCGAATAGGTGGTCTCGACCGACGCTAACTGTAGGCATTGTGGTGGCAGATCTTCACATCAACGAAGGAATGTATGAAATTTGAACACAACATGTGCCCTATTATTTAACGCCAGTAAAATAAGAACCAAACAGGAGGTTAAACCTTTTGACACTGTCAGTTGGATCTAAAATATGGCTAGATGAACAATAATTTAGAAACTAAAGAATTTTAAAAAAACATAAAATAGTAATATCCTAGATGCATCTCTTGGAGTATGAAACATAAAATCAAATTAAGAATAATCTTTTTAAATCCAATTACTTGAGTCAAAACATCTGATGAAGTAAAAAATACCAACTGCTTAATGTACAATAATCAAAGCATTCCCTTTGAAGAGGTTGTGGGGGCCTTGGTGTTAGAATTGGCAAGATAGAGTATAGGCATTAGAAGATGGAACTTTTGGGATGACTCTAGAACCTTTCTGAGTCGAAACAACAATTGGCTTGATAGTAATGCCTATAGATGGTGCATCAGATGAACCTGCAATAAAGAAACTAATAGTAATTAAAATCTCACATTAATATTAACAAATTTCATATGAGTCCTCAATTGTAGCCGACAACAGCTAATAAATAATGTCAATGTGCATTATGCTCATAATATGCAAAGAGAAAAAAACACCAATTGCAAAAAACACGTGTTGCTTCAATTTACCAATCATTGTCAACCTTATTCTAGTAATCACAATCTAAACATCACTTTCTCAAAGCAAATTCTATCATATCTGCTCCTTCAAAATTCACAAATCATTGTCAAAATTATTCTTGAAATCACAATCTAGACAACTAATTTTAGAGGTAATGCAAGAGAAATCCAAAAAATAAAGGTCTAGGCCACCTAACATGTAATGGTGATTGTACATGGATACACATCTAACAAGTGATGTAATTTCAATTGGAGCAAAATATTGAAACCTCAAACAGGATTAGTCAAATTAGCAAGATAAATCCAAAAATAAAATAAAATAGAGGTTTAGGCTAATTGACTCACCTCTTGCTATTATGTTGTCCATAGAAGACGTTTTACTTGGATATCTGAAAACAAAGAAATCAAATCAAAATAACTAAAAGAAAAATCAAATAAAAATCACTAAAACAAATAAATTCAAGAATAGGGCAAAATCCCTTAAATGAATCAAATTCCTACAATTAAGAAAACAAATGAAAATCCCTACAATCCAAAAATCAAATCAAAATACCTAATACCTAATCGAATCAAACAAATCAAATTTAATCCCTAAACAAAATGAAACAAAAAACCCTAAAACAGAATCAATTGTTGTGATTAAACAATGACAAATGATGAATAAATATAACATATGCAATTAGCTTTACCTCTCCGCAACAGCAGGGCAAAGTCCAGGCACAGACATTAAAGCCCAAGCCGGGTGATGATTTCCTAAAAAAATTGAGTCAAATATACAAATTATTAGCCCTAAAAATAAATAAAAACAGCCTAGAAGCGAACAAAAAGGTGATGATGGCAAATCTAGAGCATGAAATCTAGCGTATACCCCCGTGCAAATCTGGTGTTACGTGACAGAAGTTCTCATTGCTTGTCAACTGACAATCTATTGTCTCGTTTCATGAAGAAAAGATACGGCGACGGAAAACCCTCGATTTTGTTATCGCCGGCAGGGACACCTCATCGGTCGCGGTGGTTTCGCGAGGCGATGATGCCCAATTGAAGGAATGATGGTTGCGTGGAGGCTGGAAAGTTGATCTGGAGATGGACCCTCGCTGTGTTTCTCCGGATGTAACGGCGACATGGGTTGGGAGGGTGGAGGCTATTGTGGATCTACTCAGATTGATCATCACCGATGAAGAGATGGAGTCGATATGAAGATTCGAAGTGAAAAATCAAATAAAAAAGCGAACCTTGAGAAATCTCACCTGTGCCAATGAAGAGGAGAAGAAGAAGCTTGAGAAATTTCTGAATCGGCTGGTTCATGGAGATCAAAGGCTAAGAGGAGGGATTAGGAAGAGAAGTCAGAGAATTGCGAAAGGCGCTGGTTAGATACGGCGATGGATATGGAGAATGATTAGGTTAGGAGAGAATATGGAGATTTGTTAGGGATATTGAGAAATTTGGGGATAATTTTTAGGTATTTGGGGGTAATTTTTAGGTTTTTTCAAAATGGATTTGATCTTGACAATCCAATGAAAACTGATCAAACGGTTAACAATATCTCTTAATATTATTTAATCTCGACCGTTGCGGTTTAAAATGTCTCAAATATATAATTTGTCCATATTCAATTTCAACCGTAAGATATTTGATCTGACGGTTCAAAATGTCCCAAAATGTAAATATGTTGTGATTTATAAATAGATGGGCAAGGATAAGGTCCAAAATTTAAGCCTGTTCATTTTTAGGAACGAGTTTGGGCATGACCATTTTTGTTTAGGTCCAACCCAGCCCGTGCCGACTATTAAGTCTTATAAAAAGAAATAGAAGTCAAATTTAATATGAATTAGGACGTAAGGAAAAAAGAAGAATTTGAAAACATTTTTTTTTTAAAGGTTGGATGTCAAAAATGGTCGAAGTCCAATAATAACAAAGCTCTAAGGCCCCATCTATTAAGACTTGTAGAAATAAATGAAAGTGAATTAGGATAAGCAACTCAGGAGTTACAAGACTATTTTAGTTAAATCTATTCATAATTTTTTTATGCACTGTTTCAATATTTGACAAAAATATATATATGTATTTTGTATTATATTTGTTACGAGATTTAATTAAGACATATGTTCGTTATGGAACATTCATTTACATATGCTTAGAATGCAAATTATTTTTATTTTTATTTTTTTAATTTTGGATGTGATAAACAAGTATTATAGTAAATATTTGTCCTAAATTTAATGGTAATGACTGTACGGTTTTAGTAAGAAAATTTATCATTGTTGTCAAATGTCACAATCCTAGTTTTATTGTTTTTTTTTTTTTTTTTACTAAAGTGAGATTTTGTTCTTGTGATTCTAACTAGAAAAGATGCAAACCATTGTATTGAAAATACATTTTGGGAGGGAAATTATTTATCTCTATATACATACATACATACATATATATATACACACACACATATCTATTTATAAATCAGGACATACTTATATTTTGAGATATTTTGAGCTGTCGGATTGAATATCATACGGCCGATATTACTTCTGAAGACATTTTGGACCCTTGAATCGATATCCAAGGGTTGAGATTGAATTATACTAAGGAACCCTTGATTAAATTAGATCCAACGATTCAAATTAAACAAAATTTCAAAAACTCTAATCCCTAATCCCAATTAAAATCCAATGATTCAAACAAAACAAAATTTCCTCCAACCCCAAAAAAGCTCTAATTATCCATTTCTTCCAAATACCTCTCTAAACTTAATGGACTAACCCCATTACATATCCTCGACCTTCACAATCCCAACCGCCGTCGTCGCTACTGTCGGAGCACCATCGCGCCGTCGCCATCTCCATCGTTGTTACCAGATATCGCCATCTCCATCGCGCAATCAACGCCATCGTCGAACTATTGTCATCGCCAGAAATCGGTTGTTGCTCCTACTCCTTTCTCTAGCTCGCTTCTCTCTGTCCCGCCGCCATCACCGCTCTGTCATCACCCTCTCTCTCATTCTTTCCCTCGCTTTCGCTGCCGTCCCCATACCCTCTCTGTCAACATCACCGTCACACACCACCGAACAACCATCTCTCTCTCTTTGTCCATTTTACAACTCCAAATAGCTAGATCTGGCCAGATCGAGGTCCGATTTGGCTAGATTTTGGTTTGTTTCAAATGGAGATCGATATCAAGAAGAAAAAATAGAGATATCTTTAGGTATTTCATATCTTCTTATAGATTTATCTTTCTCTCTCCCTTCCTCTTTATACGAGGATTTACACCCTCGAAGTATATGACTACTTGCAAGTGTACGAGGTCTAAGTTTTAGTATAGTGTGATCGTTAAGATCGGGTTATCATATCCAAAAGGATTGGTGTCGTTACTATCGAATACCGTGTTTGTCGTAACTTAATTTTATTTAGGCGAAAAACAAATGTAATTAATTAATTAAACTAATACTAATATAACCTAAATTAACTATACTAATATGCTAATATGTTTTAGGGTAAAGAATTGCCTAGGGATTAACGTGTTTACAAATACGTGTTCAATTTCGATTTACTCACGTTTACGGTATTCGACCTATTTGACAACCTCGGTACGTAAACTCTACTGTCACTTCTCCCAAGTGTAAGACGGGGGAATACATGAATTCGAGCCAACGAAGAAGTCCCCCTCAACATCTTAATGACCCTAGGTCACGTGAGTCTCACCCAGCGTCATTGATTGCACACAATCCAACTCTCTCCCAAGTTATTGGATCGTCGCGTTGTATTTACCCTATCGACAATCTCCGTTCTAAAACTCTCTCGCCACCTCTCCCGAGTGTAAGACGAGGGATATAACGCAACTTTGAGTCAACGAAGAAGTCCCCCTCAATTTCTTAAAGACCCTAGGTAGCGTGTGTCTTGCCCCGCGTCATCGAGTGTCCACAATTCAAACCTCGACTTGGTTATAGAATCGTAGCGTTTGTTTACCTTAATCCGAATCCGTGGTTTGTCAAAACCCTGTATTCTCTATTTATCTAACTAAGCATAATAAATAAATAATATGATAAATACAATCAAACTACGAAGAACAATCACAAACGAAACACCGAAATCATCCAAACAAACATATTTATAAATATATCGTTAATCCCTACTACAATCCATATTTAACTCGTGGTCATAACCATATAAACATATAAATTGAACTAAACATGCTCACATGATCCTAAGATAAAGAAATAAGGAAAAACAATCGAAAAACTTAGCCTCGTCCGAAGATAAACCTCTAAGAACGCTTAATGATCGATTCGCCGTCTTCTCGATTTTGAGATGTGAGATCCACCTCTAAAACACCTAAATATACCCTTAGATATATTCCAAGGGGCTCCAAAAAGCAAGAGAGGCCGGAGAAGGGGGATGAGAGGGGTATTTATAGGCAAAAGATCTCAAAATATCTAATAAATATCAAGGTTGTGCTGTCGGATTTTCGCCTAGGCGAAGTTAGGCCGGTTAACTTTCTGCCAGAACTTCACCTCAGCGAAGTTTCTGCAGGTTTGCAATTTTGTTTTGACTGTAACTTCTTCATCCGAACTTCGATTGAGGTGATTCAAAAACCTATGGAAAGATAAGAAAAATATCTACAACTTAAATGTTTTGACTGTTTCCAAAATAGGATTGAATAATAGTTCAAAATAGCCTTAAAGTTACAGTACCTGTACCGGCTTTGCACGTTTGGTGACCGCCTGGGCAAAAAAGTAGGTGGTGGACTTGGAAATGTTTCTACTGGGGTTTCCACCTAGGCGGAGGAATTTCCTGCCTAGGCGATGGGCTGTCAGTAGCTTTTTGTCAATCTCAACATCTTCACTGCCTAGGCGGAGGTCTCAACGCCTAGGCGGTGGGCTTCTTTCATATTTTTGCCTCCTTACTTGTTTATCCACCGTAACTTCGACTCGCCTTCGGTTTGATTTCATCGTTTTCGCTCTAGTTTTCTATCTTTTTGCCCCACACACCTGATTTAATACAAAAAGATAAAAATTAATTAAAATATAATGAAATACTATATAAACGCTCGAAAACCAACTTAATTCGGTTGGAAAATACATAGGTGGATCACACATGTCACTTTTGTTGCCTCGATCTAAACATTGTTGGCCATCCCCTAAATCCCATGTGAAATCATCGCCATCTCCTCACCATGGTCGTCGCCATCGCCGTCAGCCATTACCCAAGTCCCATTGCTCCAATGTCGCAGTACAGTGGCATCTCCTCACCATCGCCATCGTCATCATCCTTCCATCGCCTCACCGCTTTTGAAGGCAGGGGTCACGAATTACCTCTTCCGTCCCAAAGAGAATTGACCCCCAGTTGATGACGATCGAAGAACCAACTATAAGAATTTCTTAATGTTTATGATTTTCATATCTTCTTATAAATGTTTGTTCCATTTTTAGGTATATAATGAATCAACAACTTTAAAATCTGAATCGATAGCTAGATGATGGATCAATAACCTCATTCTATTCATAATTAGATTATGTTGTTGAATTGAATTTGTTACTTTTTTGTGTATTAGAATGTATGAGCAAGGGTTTTTATACTCAGTTTTTACACAAACCATTTGAAGCTTAAATTTGGATCCTAGATTTGAAGAACGGATTGCAATAGCTTAAGATTTGTTTGATATTTTGATTTGATTTCTTCGTTTTAGGTATTTTGATTTGATTTCTTTGTTCTAGGTATTTTTATTTGATTTCTTCATTTTGGGTATTTTGATTTCTTGAATGCGTAGAGATTTATGTTGTATGTGTTGCATTGAGTAGATTTTTTACTCGAAATTTGGTTATATTTAGTTTTTACAGAGACAATTTGAAGCTTAAATTTGGATCCCAGATTTGAATATGTTTTTTAGTGGACCGCATAGGATTTGCTTTTCTTTTTCTGTTTTTTAATGTTTTCTCTTCATTGTCAAATTAATTTTACAATTTTTAGAGATTGAATTTTTTTTCTAATGTTTTCTTCTATTTTCAATTTTTTATTTTTTTTTTGTCTTTTCCTGTTTTCCTATGATAATGTTTTTTTTTTTTTTTTTCTTTTCCCATTTTTTGTTATTTTTTCCTGTTATCTCCAATTTCTCTTTAATGTTTTTTGTCTATCCCCCCCCCCCCCCCCCGGGGCGCGGTTTTCACTGTTTTTCCCCAATTTTCTTTTTATTCTCTCTTCTTCTTTTTTTTCATAGGAAGGAAGGTGCCAAAATAAGAAACTTATTTTTTCTTTCATTCCCCTCTTTTATTTTTCCCAGTTTTGTTTTTCCTTTTTTTCCCGTTTTTCGATTTCCTAGGAACAAAATTGCAAAGCATGGTTTTAGTTTTACATATCAATAGTTAGAGAAAAGAAACATACATTTATTTTAGTTATGTTAAATTTTAATTTAATTTTACTATTTTTAGAGGTTTAATTTTCCTTTTTTTAATCTATTTTTACCCTGTTTTCACTATTTTTTTCGTATTTTTTTTTTCTGCCTGATTATCTCCTCTTTTCCTATTATACATTTTTTTGTTTTTTTTCCCCTTGATTTTCGCCTATTTTTCACATTATACTTGTTGATCCTAAAATTTTGATAAATAATTAAATGTTGATATTTTTTATAGAACTAATGTATTTATTGAGTGTTTCAGTTTAAAGGGTTCCAGATAATATCATGAAGTAATTGTAAAAGATGCAGAGACAATGCATAGATGATAACATTATGAAGAAATTGTGAAGGATGCAGAGATGGATACTAAGAGATTGAAGATTATGAAGAATATAGGTGAAAACAATTCTTATCTATTTTTACTCTTAATGTATCCCGATTAGAATCACACACGACACGAAAATAATTTTATGTTTATATGTGTTTTGCTAAGATCCTAATTAGTGAAATTATTTGCTCCTGTGTGTAATCGAAAAAAAAATAAAGATAATTGATTAAAATTGATTATAAGATTTTAGTGAAGCTAACCGATAAAAGAAATCAGTTAAAGGGATAAAAATGTTAAAGAGAATAATTAAGGAGAAGAGTTCCAGCATGGGCAATCGACAGAGAAGTCGACTTGTGCTTAAAAGATGAACTCTCTGTATCGATAGGTCAACAGGTAAGTCGACTTATGACGATGGAATTTTAGCTTGGGCTACATCCTGAATTGGGTGGTCGACTGATGGATGTGTGTCTGTCGATTGATAGCCAGTTTTGGATTTTGTGGATTTTGATTTAAATACTAGTCATTAACTAGCCGTTATTTGTTTACTTGATTGAGAGATTTTAGGGATATAGATATTTTAAAGATATGATACTCCTATTTAAATATCCCTATTGATATGGTATATATATTTTAAGTATTTCTCAAATTGGTACATTTAATTCTTTCTATCCTATTGATTTGAGTTTGAGAAATATTTGAGGGATTAATTTGAATGTTTTGAAAGCCATAATTAAGTCAAATATATCTAAAATAAAAGGAATCAATATATGGGGTCTATAGGTGCTTTTTAGATACTTATATTGTGGAAACTAGCTATTTGAGAGCTTGTTTCAATTTCCTATATATAGACCTGCGAATTTTACATAATAAGGTGATAATATCAAGAACTATTCAGTTCATTAGCTTTTATAAGAGTAATCATTATGATATTATTTTGAGAGATCAAATTGTGAAATCAATTATTGAGGAGTTCTTGAATTAAAATGTTGATTGTGTAAGCATCACCGAGTTGAGTTGTCTAGCATTTCAATCTATAATTTTTCGGTGTTATCCAGTTGAGATCTTTCCAAACTATTAATTTTTACTGTATATTTATTTTTCTATATTTGTTTGGTTGATAAGATCTTGATAAAATCGTTTTTTTAACTTTAAAAGCAAAAAATTCTTTTAAAACAATTTGTGAGATAATCTTATTACGTGCTCAATTTTGTGCTACCCACATTATTTTTATAATTAGATTTTTGTTTCCTCACTTAATTCTATCACTAGTAATTATTGAGACATTAATCGAGTTTAAATTAATTTTAGGTGGTAGAACCTTCGAGTGAAAAGAACTTATCAATTTCTTATAATTGGTGAGTTGTGTGCGGATTTGGTACTGTTGAGAGTATCTAATCAGGGGTAGCTTGGTTTCAATCTCTTCCGGTAAAGAGATTGAGGTGTTAATTCTTCATTTATAGAATAAATTGTGAGTGATTTGTAAAGGTTCCATCCTTAACTGGGAAAAGAATAGTTGGAGCATTTCTGTGAGATTTTGATTCTTTAACCTAAGGTATAAAAAGAATTAGGTTATTCTTGCTCCTATAAAAAGTAGAGGTTATTCTTGAACCTAAGAAAAAGTAGAGGTTATTCCTGAGCTTGGAAAAAGGAATTTGTAAAGATTGATTCTAAGCCTGCGAAAAGAATCATTGTGTAAAGGTTTGGTTCCTACTTATTTAAAAGAATCTTAGTGATTAGTGGATGCGAATCTCCGTGGGACTCGGAGGATTGGATTAGCCACGAGTAACTTGGTGAATCAGGATATATCGTGATGTGCTGTCTTATTTATTTTACTTATATTGTTGTTTGGTGTGCATCTAGTTGATAACACATATCCGCTGTTATAAATATAATAATTAATTTTAGGATAAAATTAATTGATTGAATTTTTGAAGTGTTATTATTATTTTGATAATTTTTTAATACTACCCAATTTATTCTCTCTTGGGTAGCTCACTGGGCCAACAATAATATTTTTTTTTTCTGTATTTTTTCCTTTTATTTTTCTTGGGAAGGAAGATGAAAAAACAAGCATTCTCTCTTTTATTTCTTTTTTCTATTTTTTTTTTCTTCCTTTTTTCCTTCTTTTTTTTTTTGTTTTTTTAAATATTTTTTGTTCTTTTTAAAATATTTTTTGTTTGCTTCTTTGGATTAGGATGTATTGTAGGTTTTGCATTTTTGTAGAATCTCACATGTTTTAAAAAGAATTACAATATCTTGGTTGTAAAATTTAATTGAGTTTGATGTATTAATTTTGATTTTTCGCATTGGTTCAGATATGGATGTTGTATCATCATTATAATAATAAATGAATTGTGAATTATTACATTGAGGTTTGTTCCTACTTCCTAGATAATTTTATTTGTTTTGATGTGGTTAAATTTTATGGTTTATAGTGATTTTATAGTGTGTATTTGTGTTGAGTTTATTTCCTAGATAATTGTCTTTTTTTTTTGTTATATATATTTTTTTGTTTTCTTTTTGGTTTTTTTTTTTTCTTCATTTTTTTCCTGGGAATAAAACTACAAAAGATGGTTTTAGTTTTACATATTATTTGTTCAAAAAAATAAACATACATTTATTTTAGTTTTAGTTAAATTTGAAGTTATCTTTTAGTTTGAGCTTACTATTTTTAAAGATTGAATTTTTGTGAAATGTGATACCCAAAAGTAATACAATGAATTACCTTACCTTGCAAGAAGAAAAAGAGTCAACCTTAATAAAACAAATAGTAACGTTTTCTAAATTTGAACATTGGGATAGAATTAGAAATGTGAAAATAAATTTGTTGTATTTCTAGAAAATTTACTTGAAAATACTATTGTTCGTGTTCTTTACAGATTTGAGGTTGAGTAGAGATGACGAGAAGCGCAAAACATAGAAGGTATGAAATAAATTTGATAAGTTTTTATCCTCGTTTTCTATTTTTTTTAGTTCATTAGTTGAATTTATTCAATCACTGGTACTATTTTTTGTTTTTTAAGTTCTTTAGGTGGCGTTTATTTAGTGTTTCTATTCCCATATTTCTGTTTATATACTCTGAAAACTTGGAACAAAAGTATAAATGTAGGAATAATTTTATTGTGTTTCCAAAAAATTAAGTTTAAAAATCAGGAAGCAAAACAGAAAAAGATACTTTTGCTACTTCATTTTTCTGGAAACAAAAACGATGGGGCCTTGGTTTCTAATCGCTTTATTTGTTCTGATATTTTGATTCTATAAAATCCAATTTGTACTGTTTGCATTCTTTATAGGTTTGAGCTCGAGTGGAGATGACAAAAAGTGTGAAATAGATAAGGTATGGAATAAATTTAACTCGGATATTTACTTATCAATGTTTTAAAAACCGAACCAAACCGGCCGGTTATTGACCGATTGAACCGTCGACGGGTCCAAGTTTCGGTCGGGTCACGAATGCAAGGACTCAATAGTGGTTAAAATTTGGGGATTCGCGTTGGGTTGCTGCAGTTCATTTATGTTTTCAGGTTTGGTTAATTTTGATCTTCAAGGTGGGTTTCGTTTTGATTTCCAGGTTCAGCATCAAATTTCAATTTTTACCCTTCATGTATGTTTCATTTCTTTTTTCCTTGTATTTTCTTTTCTAAATAATTTCATTTCGATTGGCAATTGGTTTCATATTGATTTGCTACATGTTTCGTTTTCTTTTGCAATTTGTTGCATTTCATTTTCGATTTGATTTGTTTACTTCATGTTACGGTCATAAAAATTGCTTTCAATTTATTAAATAATTTACCGAATAGTCGAAGGAAAATGAAGATCAGAACAGGGGCTATAATGCCAAATGCAGTAAATCAATGTTGTTTGCACTTTACAATGAGAAACATATTGTATAGATAAAACCTATATAGATACAACTATAGCTACAACCACAGCTACAGTTTCTAAGCCTAAATCTAAATTTAGTATTGTTATTTCTCGATTGCATCAATGACATTCATATATGAAATTGAATTACGATATGAATATATATATTTTTTGGCTCAATTTTTTTGTGCTGAATTATAATATGAATATATTTGATTTGAATAATTTCAGGGTGAAAAACTTTTGGAAAATCTTGGCGGCATGTTCTCCAAAACATGGAAGCCGAAGAAGGTCGACCGATAACATGCCCTCTTATCATAAGAGGTTACATTAATTTTTCCTATGTCATCATTTACGGTCTTTATTTATTTCAGCGCCCTATTTATTTAGTGTTTTTGTTCCCAAAATTATTGTTTTCTGAAAACTTGGAATAAAAAATTGATTTTGTTCCAGCGTTTTGGTTTTTGTTCCAAGTGTTCTTGGAACAGAAGCACTAAATGCCACAACCTGTAATTTTCTCTTTATTTTTTTAGGGTTGTTGATCTCTTTGCGTTTTGTCAATTATGCATGTGATTCAACTTATAGAAGAGGTGGCCATTTGGTGCAAATGGAGAAACTGGGATTGAATTTTGCACCAAAGGGGCGGGTGGGCACTAGAACACCGCCTCCTGAAGTTGAGGTATTTAGTTGAGATCAACTATTTTGAAGATCTGAATGTAGTTGAAGATTTGAATTTAGTTTAAAATTAAATTTGTGTTCGTTGCAATAGTTTTAAAAAAACTTCATATATTTCCAAACAATTCGACTCATAAATTATGTACTGCTTTTTATGAATTTCTCGATTTTACTATCTTAAAGTTTTTCATAATAAATTATTAAAGAGGCCAAATGTCCAACATGTATCAAGTAAATTAGATCTTATCAAGTCAAAAACCATAGGTTAACATGGAGTTTGTTAAATTCATTGTTTGGTTAGATAGTCTAAGAGTTCTGTTTGACGCATTAATTTGTGTTCAATATGTGAAATTAGGTTTATGAAAATTATATTTATAATTTAATTCAATTTATGAAGCAATTAGTTTACAAGATTGTGGAAATAGGTTTAATTGTACATTTTTGTAGAAGACAACTTAGAAACTCATTTTTTTCGTAATTTTTTTTTTTCAATTGCTTTGGTTTCACATCTAGTCTAATTGGGGTAGGTACTTCTGGTTTCACCATTATTGATTTATTTAAAAGTTCTCTTCGGTTTGAATATTATTTTTGTAGTTTAACTAATTTTAGAATTACATGATTTTTATATAATTATAGAATTATTGAACTTTGTTTTGTTGTAAATTAGTAGTTTTAATTGTGAATCAAATATTTTTATTTATCTAAGTTGCTGCATTAATTTATTTTTATTATTTCTATCTCCCACTCAATTTTTTTCTCTCCCTCTCTCGCTTCTGGTATGTCCCCCTGATTCATATTTTTAAATTCTGTTTTCGTTCTCATTTTTGTTCATTTCTAATTTCTATTTTTACATATTTTAAAATTTGAATTTCTATTTCTTTGTGTTTAAAATAGGGCTTATTTTCTTTATATTTCTTTTTCTCCTAATTTCTAATTTATGTTTTTGTTTCTTAATGGAAATATTTTTTTAATGGGTTAATTACACTTTACCCCATGTGGTTTGGCCCATTTGCACTTTACCCCCTGTGGTTCAAACGTCGCCATTTACCTCCCTGTGATTTTGGACCTAAGTGCAAAACTAACATTTTCTGTTAAAGTTGACGGAATTGAGCTTCACGCGCATGCAGCGAAAATAGACTTGTTTTTTGTGTTTTTTTCCTCCAAAGTGCATTTTCTTTCTTCCCATTTTACCCTCACATTTCTCTATATAAGTCCACCTATTCTCACTCATTTTTTTGCACAAAACCAATACTTCTCACTCATTTTTTTGCACAAACCCCGGGTAGTACTACTTCCTTAAATAAGTTGAAAAGTATTCTAATTCAGTAATTTTGTTTTAAATTTATGTTATAAATGTAAACAACTCGTGAGTTTTGAGAGAGAGAGAGAGAGTCCTGCTATTATTTGTTTAAGGCTTAATATATAAATAAGGGTAAATTCGACAATTTACATTTTCTGTTAACAGAGTTACCTTTGCACTTAGGTCTACAAACCACAGTGGAGGTAAGTGACGTTGTTTGAACCACATGGGTAAAATACAAATGAACCAAACTACAAGAGAGTAAAGTGTAATTAATCCTTTTTTAATCATAGCCATTCAGATTGTATGTCACAAATAGTCTAATTTTTACTGTTTGGTTCATTTTGTCCTAGGTATTCGTTGTTTCAAGTTCAATTTTCATGTTCAGTTTCAATTTTTTGTTTCTTCTTTTGTTTGTGTCAATAGGAGAGAACTTTGGACAAATATTAAGATTTTCTTCCAATGGGGGGAATCTGGGAAGCTTTAGATGTTCAAATGCTTATTATTTTTATTTCCTTTAAATTTTGGAATCTTGCAGTGTAGTTGCTTGGACTTACCATTGCATTTTTAGCTGGGGCATATTCTTCAACTTCTTTTATTCATATTGATTTTTTTGAATTTCTTGCATTTGGGGGTCATGGTTTGTGTTCTTGGCAAAGTTCGAGTTATAATTTGTCTAATTATATGCTAAATTTGAGAACTTGACTTGGGACGAGTATTGTATTATGTTCTGAAGTTCTTTGTCCATTGTACTTGCTTCAATTTTGGAATTAAACGGCTATGAGATTAAGATGGATGTTGAATGTTTTGTTTATAATTTCTTTTTCCATTTCTAATATCCATTTTAGATTTTTGTTTTCTTCTCAATTCCTTATTTTGTTTTTATTTATAGTTTTTGGTTTTTGTACAGTGTGTATTATATGTTTATGTTTTAGATTGTTTTTTCAATTTTTATTTTATACTTCTTTGTGTCAAAAACTCTGAATTTTCTTTTCGAAATCTCTAAAATGTTATCAAATCGCATATTTTCATTCGATTCTTGGGATTCAAGTGATTTTTTGTTTGTTTTGGTCGTTATGTTTTTAATTTTGTATTGTCGATGTTGCAGATGATGAAGGTGGTCAAGGAGGAACTTGTTTTTTATCATTAATATTGTCGATGTTGCAGATGATGAAGTTCATGTTGTAGACTATGGTATTATTGTTCATTAGAAAATAATTATTTATCATATAATTGTGTTAGTTATTGTTGTGCCTGATTGGTATTTGTCGTGTTTGTTAATGTCGTGTTGTTAGGAGTTATAAAATAGGAGTTAGAGAATTTGGAATGTTATATAAATAAAGGGGATTATGTCTAATTTTTTGTACGTTAATTATTTGTTATGTTCATTTGAAAATAATTTTCGAATATTGGATACGAGATTATGTCAAAATATTTTAAATTTTTTATTAATCATGTTTGTTTATATTGTGTTCATTATAAAAATAGAAGTTGATAATTTGGGAATGTTATAAAAATGGATGATGTTATGTCAATTTTTCTTTTTGTTAAATTATTTTAATTTTTTATAATAAAAAAAATTAAAACCCTTACCTTCAGTATTGTATTATGTTTTAAAGTTTTGTCTATTGCACTTGCTCAAATTTTGAAATTAAACGGCTCTGAGATGAAGATAGAGTAGTTGAATGTTTTGTTTATATTTTCTTTTTCCTTTTCTAATATCCGTTTTAGATTTATGTTTGCTTCTTAATTCTTGATTTTGTTTTTGTTTATAGTTTTTAATTTATGTGGTTGTGTCTAATATATGTTTATCTTTTAGATTGATTTTTCAGTTTTTAATTTATATTTATACTTCTATTTATGAGAACGCTAAATGATCTTTTCGAAATCCCCAAAATGTTTATATCAAATCACATATTTTCATTTTGATTCTTGGGATTGAAGTGGTATTTTGTTTGTTTTTGTTGTTATGTTTTTAATTTTGCATTGTTGATGTTGCAGATGATGAAGAATGTTAAGAAGGAGCATGTCTTTGATCATTAATGAATGTTGTCAACGTTGCAGATGATGAATAAGTTCATATTGTAGATTATGGTATTATTATTCATTAGAAAATTATTGTTTATCATATGATTGTGTTAGTTATTATTGTGTCTAGTTGTTAATGTTGTATTATAAAATAGGTGGTGTTGAAAAATAGAAATTAGAAAGTTTAGAATGTTATATAAATAAAGTGGATTATGTCCAATTATTGATTTTATTAATTTGAAAATAGTTTTTGAATATTAGTGTGTTATATCAACACCGGGAATTATGTCAAAATACTTGAAATTTTTTTATTGGTTATGTTTGTTTATGTTGTTTTCATTACAAAAACAAAAGTTGGTTATTTGAGATGTTATAAAACTAATAGAGGTCATGTCAATATTTTTTTGCAAAATTATGTTATTTTTAAATTAAAACCTGTGACTTTAGGTACGGGTTATAACCTAGTGTGTATATATATATATATATATATATATATCATGAAGTACAAATACTTGTCGAAGGATTGCTTTACTTATGTCGATTACGTATTGGATATAGATACGCGAGGGATACGGGCAGATACGTGTAATATACATATTAGCGTGGTCTAACCAACTCAAACTTTAATTTTCAGTCAGGACACGACTGAGACGCATGAAAGATGCATCAAGATATTTTGAGAATACGAAAGGGTTAAATATTATATTTAAAAAATATAATGGGTAACATGTGTAAAAAAAATATAGGGTAAAAAACAAAATATACCAATTCCTAAACCTCGTCTTCCTCTTCTTCAGACTTCAATTCAAGTTCAACACATTACACAATACACACCCTAGCCGCAAGACCCATTCACAAACTCCACCCCATCGCCGCCGTCCACACCGTGTCGCCACTCGTCGGACCACACCGCCTCCGTCCAGTCACGTCCCTGCGGCCTCTAGGTCAGTCCGATCTGTGTTTGTCTCTCTCTCTCCCCCCTTTTTGTTCAAGATCTAAAATCTATTAGTTTTCTCTGTGAAATCGATTATTGAAATCAAACAAATAGAGGATGGATCTTGTTGTTTCATTCCATTGCTTTATTTTACTTTTGTTATTTTGTTAATGCTATATGCTATCAAACTTGATGGGTTGATGGAAATTTTTGTAAGGTTTATTTGGGTGCGTTTGTACTTAATTTGTTGACAATATTTTATTTGAAATTTAAAAGATTACGTAGAGTATGCTTTCATCCATTTCATATGTTAATTTGATCTGTGAAATTCATTAGTAATCCAAATTATATAATTAATGAGTAATATTTTAAAAAAAATATATATATAAATGAGTGCCCGCGCACACACACATATACGTGTGTGTATATATACCCCAGCTGCACTTCAAATTTTTCTTATCCCTGTACGGTACTCGTGTCAGACACACATGCTTCCTAGTGTAGACATGTATAGCTGTATATGTATATCTATATATAAATCAGGATGGAAGGACAAACGATTTAGATCATTTTAGGACAATCAATGGATAGATTAAGAGATGAAATATTTGGAGGAAAAGTTCTTTCCAAGCTCTAAATCGCACTCAGACAAGCCCACTTTCCCCTCTTACGCATCATCTCCCCTAAAAATGCTCACCCTCATCTTTATCCCCACAAAACTGCAAGCTTGATTTTCACTCATATTTCTCAAATTCTATAGATGTGCTTCTCTCACACGCACCCCTCTTCCATTCTTCCACTCTTAAACGCCCCTCAACCATCAGCTGTTGCTAATTCCTGAAAGCATCATTTCCGCCGTAATCAATTTCGTGGTGGTTGAGGCTAGATCCTCGTAGTCCAGATGTAGTGGCATTATTTAGCAGAGGATTGCAAGCGCTGGGAACGGAGACGAGTGTATCAATCTTGAAGAGTTCAGAGCGATTAGCTCGGCTTTCGGGCCGCCATCGTACGACACGGAACTCAGGGAGGTGTTTCTCTGTTATCCGCCACCTATCACTTTTGGCCACAATTGTCGATCCAGTCGCCGCTTGCCACCATCACCAAGCACATATAGATTTGGAGTGTTTTGGGGGTGGGGTTGGGGTTGGGGTGGTGGGTGGGTTTTTTTTTTGGTGGTTTTCAAAGGGTAGATTTGGTGGTGGGCGGCGAGGAAGGGAAAATAAAGTGGTTCTCAAGAAGAAGAAGGTGGAGGAAAAATGAAGACCCTATATAGAGAGAAATGAGAGAAGTTACTCTATCTTTCACCACTTCCGGGACCCCCTACCCAAGGTAAAAAAGAATTTAGGTTCAAAAACCCATTAAATGCCATTCAATAGCCTTTGTTTTCATTCAATTTTTCTCAAAATTTTTTGTTTTCAGAAGAAGAAGAAATTCACGTTCAAATTGCCTACGACTATGCCGACAACGATTGGATCCCTCGCGAATCGGGCCCACTGTAAAACGCCACCACCCGCGGCACAATCAAAGATGGACAAAATTGCGTCGTCCACCGCCTACCAGACATGGGCTTCCTCTATTGGCGGTGGAAGCCCCGCCGCTACTCTCTCCCCAGGTTCGAAGGCTACCTATTTCTCAACCTCATGAAGAACAATCACTTGGTGTTCGTCGGCATCTCCATGCCCAGAAACCAGATGGAATTGCTCCGTTGTATGGTCTCTGTTGCCTCTTCCCCTGAACTCTTCTTCATGAACGGAGAAGACAACAAGTTCCGGCAATGGGTCTTTACTCTCACAATCTCACTGTCTCGATTCATTTTTTTGTCTTAAAAAATAATATGCTTGGGAATTCGAAATGGTAATGGGCCATGTTGGTGGTAATGGGCCGTGTGGGATCTTTAGAATATGGTCATCATTGCCTTTTGTAAAGACCAATCAACGGGACACATGGCATTGCTGTTTACTTTCACTTTTTACTTAGATTATTGTTAATATTGAATATATAATTCAAAAGTGAAAATGTTAAATTAGTTTTTTATTTTTTTATTTTAGTTATAGCTAAAAAGTTTAATTGGGTAAGTGCTCAATTACTAAATTTTATTTGATTACAATTTCTACAACTGTCTAAATTAAAATTTGCGATTTCAAATGGCTCTTAATATATCATTGAATACACATTTAGAGAATTTTGGCTAAATTGATCAATTTAAGAATTTTATGTAATTGAATGTATTATATAAACTGAAGTGAATTAGAGGGTTAATTAAATTGATTTTATAAAATAGAGGGTTGTAATTACTTATACTTTTCTTGGGGAGAAAATTTTATAGCCCAAGTTCATCCCAAATGCCCAATTCACCTAATAACACCTTCTCATTTATAGATTCATACCATCTCTCTTTTTTTCCATCAATATATTCCAAAGGTATTAGGTGAAATATGCTAAATATATGTTATTGGTTCAGTTTATATATAAATATTTTTTGAATTAAATCTAAGTGGCTTTAGCCACGGGGCATTGACTAGTATACATATAATATATAATGTTTTTAAAATAGTGAAAGTCTCATTTCGAATCATCATGTTTGGTCTCAGTTAATATTGAGCCAGCATGGAGCAAGATTGAAGAGCCTCTTACTGTTCTTTCAATATACCGGGGGTGAAGAATGTTCGGGACAAGCAATCGTGAGTACTTTTATACTCTTGGCTGTGGCATACCAATTCAATCACCTTGCTTTTTCTATCTGCATTCATTTCCCTTTGTATGCATAGTGCATAGTTTTCTATGACATTTGTTACATTCATATCTTATCAAAATAATCATTTTTTTTCTATCTCTTTCGCATTTTATTGTTTTCTTTTTTTCAATTGAATGTGAAAGGGGTACGGAAAAACATATGTTGCTTTATGTAGGTTTGAGCTGGGCTTAATCGTTTTTAATCTTATGCGTTCTTGAATGTTCTGTTTCTGGCTTTCTGCTGATCTAACATAGCAGCTAGCTTCCTCATGTTTGACTTTTTAAAATCTTTTTGCATGCCTTACGTGTTCATTTGATGCAAAACAAACTTGGATAGGATGCAACCAACATTGATATCCAAATATCTTAACACAAAATTTATTGACAAGGAGTTGGGACAAATCTTAAAAAAGTAGGATATTGATATCATTAGGATGGGTCGATATGTGATCACATTCATTGAATTGATTTGTCTTTATTCGAAGTAGAGCCATACAAAAATATGTATAAAGAGGAGCATCACTAGCATGAACTGCCACCCTGTGTAATATTTAATAAATTAATAGCATTCTTAACTTATCCTACATTAACTTGTGTTCGAGTTGAATTTCAGGCTATGTGGCTCTTGAACATGATAACTTTTAAGGGTCATAGATCTGTCAAGAGTATTTTAGTAATTGAACATTTTGAGGCTTCATTTTAGGATGTGCTGGTTGGACATTTAGCAATAGAGGTCACAATTCTAGGAACAAGGATGTTACTTCAACTTGGACAACTTACATTGCAAATTAGCATCAATGCCAAGTTGCCAACTAATGATCTGTTAGTAATTAGAAACTGCAAAATGCATACCTTAATTTCAATATTTTCAACTTCAATATTTTGCTAAGCACTTGAGGAACTTACCTTTCACCTTTGGCATCTTCTGCAGTAAAAACTGAGGTGGATTGAGTTGACTTGTATATATGAGCTTGGTTTGATTCATTTTAGTGATTTTATAAGTCATTCATTTTTGTTGATTTTGATGAACTTCCTTCAGTTGCAAATCTGATCTGTGTCAAGAGGTAGCTTAATTTGTTTGGCATGGAGGAAATTCTTATTCAGAAAATCAAAGAATGAAGACGAGAAAAGCAAGAAGATTCTAGGCATCCTGGAGCACTCATCGGATTTAGATTGCGCCAAAAAGATTTTGAAAATCATATTCGCTCAAATATTGTCTGAATTCTGAGATCATTTCTTCAATTCAATTGAAAGATATTGTATGCGTAGATTTAAGTGGCCCTTTTCTAATGGGAGATAGACTTTTCATTTGATAGTTTAAAACTATTAAATTTGCATAAAAAGTGAAAAAGACCGATTTAAACTAAATATTGTGACCCAGAAACATTAGTGGATCTTTGTCTAATACTACCCTTTACAGTTTACTTTAAAACTGAACCACTTTTTTGGTGTCGCTCTTCTTATATTGTAATTTCTTGGTGCTCTTAACTGACTTCATTATGGTCACCACTGATATATGAGCCTGGGCTGCTGTATCGTCAAATGGGCCATAAGTGTCTTTTATGTTTGTCGAGGAACAATTTATAGTTTGTCTATTTGTTGTTCACCTGCTTTTTCCTCCCCCCACTAATTGCCATGAACCATATTTCAGCTTTTGGGCAGTCATCTAGCAGCCCTTTTGGGCAGTCCTCTAGCAGCCCATTTGGGTCCCAATCTGTTTTTGGGCAGACAAGTAATGCAAATGCAAATCCATTTGCTGCCAAGCCCTTTGGGGGTACAACCCCATTTGGTTCACAGACAGGGGGTTCTATTTTTGGTGGTACTTCTACTGGAGTGTTTGGTGCATCCCAATCTTCGTCGCCTTTAACTTCCACACCGGTTTTCGGTGCCTCATCATCTCCAGCTTTTGGAAGTTCAACACCTGCTTTTGGAGCTTCATCAACTCCTGCTTTTGGTAGTTCATCATCTTCATTTGGAGGTCAGTATATTGATTGAGCTCTGTGAACTAGTTACTTGTTTCTCCTTCCTGCTTTTTATGCTATTCGTTTGATCGTTTATTATTATTTTCTGTTAGGGTCAAGCTGACAGCAGAATTGTAATTCATTTTCATTGTCCTGGGTTTGAAATGGAAGTAGAATTACTATTTAGGTTTTTTGGTATCGTAAAAGAAGTTCAATTTCATGGATGAATACTGGCGGTTTCTGTGCTGTACATGTGGCTTGAATCACTACTGTTCTCTTGTAGTGATTCGATCTTGTCAGCTTGCATATCCAAAATGGCCAAATACTTGTGATAGCCCCCAGTCTCAAACCTAGTATCTCATCATTGTTTGGCCAAATTCCAACTGTTTGCATAAAATAATACAAGTTATAGTTTGTTACATCCATTCTTGTCATACTATTGCAGATAAATTGAATAATTCGTATTCCTTTCATTTCCTTCATCTCCTTTGAAAGAGCAACCCAAAAAGGGATGCATAGTGATCCAATGAATGTCAAATAGCATGTCACAAAGAGCTTTGAATAAATATCTTTGTGCGCACATATCCTACAGAGATTTATTCCCGTAAGCACACACAATGATGTTGGAGGATCTTTGATTTTTTAATAACAATTGATCAATCTAGTGGAACTATGATTATTTTTTGAATATATCCTTATTCTTTGATGCACGTGAACGTTTGCTAGAAATGCACATTTTCTCATGCATGATCTCTTGCTTTATTGTGAACACATTTGAACACTTTTTTTATTGCCAGAGGCCCTCTTTTTCTGGAAAACCAGAGTAGCTCCCACACATGTTGATAGTCACAACATGAACCCCTATTGTTTTAGTATTCTGAAAATTCTAAAATCAACCTCCAAATTTGTAATAAACAAAATAGTCATCAAGAAGATTACTGGCCATTTCAAAAGTTTGGTCTTTCATGGAGGTGGGGGAAGACTTTAGAATTATGTTTATATTTCTATAAATGAGAGAGGCCTTGACTCATTTGACACTGTAGAAATATAAAATGAGTTACTAAGATGAAGTATTTGTTTGGTCCAACCCATAGTTCGGAGGTTTTAAATCAATTGATTTGGCACATTTAACCCATGTTTACAACCTCCATATATTCCAACAAACATGTAGTATGTAGTCTTCAAACAGAACTATTAACCAACAGATAGTGGTCGAAAAATCGATCTAGGAAAATAAACTAGAATTAAAGAGAGAGAGTGCATTGAAAGTTTTAAAAATTATCATCTAATTAAGACTATATAATGTTTGGGTGAACAAAATTGGAGTATTAGAATGAGAATTAGAAATAGTGCACATTTCAAAATCTGAAAGTTTACATGTGTTCATCTCCAATTCCAGGACTCCAACCCTGTGCTTCCAAACAAGGTAGTTTTGCTGGCACAAAATTGGTGCCTTAAATTCGAAATGAACTCAAGTAATCTAAAGATCTGCACGTGTTTGTATCCAACTCCAATTCTAATTTAATCTCCTCCTACCAAACAGTATCTAATCTCATATAAATGCAGTAGATAATTAGATTGGAATTATGAGTGACCATCATAAGGATACCTATTACTACCAGATAAAGTAACACAAGCATATAATTATCTGCATTTCTCTGATTTTCCTCAAAGAATAGAATTAATTACTCATTCTCCCATGTCGCTCATATACTTCTTGGGAAGGAATTGTTTGGGGGGTGACAAAAAATCAGTATTCATGCATGATGTATTATGTGTTTTAAGGGACATTGAAACTAACTCCACTTCTATGAAGGTAACATGAGAGTAGCATGAGAACGAGAAGGGGAGAGTGTGGGAGCCGGACTGGTTAGTTATCAAGATGAAACTGTAAAAATATTTAAAATAACTCAAAATGTTTGACAGCTGGTCTGTTAAACTGTGGAGAAAAGAAGATTTGAGGTGGAAACACTTTTGAGCTTATACTACATTTGTTTATGTAATAGTATAAAATCTCCTGCATGCGCGTGTATACTACCAATTTGTGTTGGTAATTTGACACTTACGCATCATTATAATTTCTCCAAAAAAAAGGAGTGGTGGTGGTGTAGAGGAAGGTGTCTATATAGAATCACCCATGTTTACTTATATTCTGGATTAGTTCGTATTGACTGTCAACAAAAGCAGTTTTAAGGGAGAAGAGAGTATGTGACACTAAAAGGGCTCTCCCTTAATATATAGTAATAGGTATCTTGTGTTCTCCACATTATCTTCGCATTTAAAATTGTTAACCTTTTTTTTTTTTTTTTTTTTTTCTTTTTCCTGTTGAAGTTCTATCTTCTCGAATCTGAGTATTTTGCGTTGAACTTTCATTGAAAACACAGGTTCCTCTGTATTTGGTCAGAAGCCTGCTTTTGGTGGATTTGGAGCGAATACTACGCAAACAAGTCCATTTGGGAGCTCTTTTCAGCAATCCCAACCGGCATTCGGTAGCAGTTTGTTTGGTTCCTCCACTCCTTTTGGCACTTCAAGTCAACCCACATTTGGTGCCACCAGCACTCCCGCATTTGGTGCCACCAGCACTCCAGCTTTTGGTGCCACCAGCACTCCAGCATTTGGTGGCAGTAGCACTCCCGCCTTTGGTTCTTCAGCAAATCCAACATTCGGCAACACTGGTGCTGCATTTGGCGTATCTAGTGCCCCAGCATTTGGATCAAGTACTCCAGCATTTGGTGCTTCGAGTGCACCTTTTTTTGCATCATCAAGTACTGCAGCATTTGGCGTTTCTAGTACCCCTGCTTTTGGCGCTTCAAGCACTCCATCATTTGGTTCGTCAACTACTGCTTTTGGGGCGTCTACTACTACCCCTTCCTTTAGTTTTGGGTCAACTTCAGCATTTGGCCAATCGGCTTCTGCCTTTGGTAGCAGCCCGTTTGGTGCAACTAGTTCTCCATTTGCAGCTCAGAGTTCACCATTTGGTGAGCTCGTTTACTTTCTTTAATTTGTCTGCGTTCTTTTTTCTTTGCCTACCAGCACTACTCTCTGTTTTGATTGAATGATTTTTATCTGTAAATTGTTAGATTTCTATGTAATCTGTAAGAATTTGGTAGTCTTTTATTGTTCACGCCTTTTGACTTCCCTAATATTATTTCCTCGTAACTTTTTATACAGGAGCGCAGGCTACAACACCAACTTTTGGGAGCCCTGGTTTTGGGCAGTCTGGTTTTGGAAGTCAACGTGGTGGAAGCAGAGTAGCTGCTTACACATCAACTCCTGAAGCAGATAGTGGCAGTGGAACACAGCCTGCTGGAAAGATAGAATCAATATCTGCCATGCCTGTTTACAAAGATAAAAGCCATGAGGAACTCCGGTGGGAGGATTATCAGTTGGGAGATAAAGGTATTTCTTACTTAGATATGCAAACACAATTCTTAGACCAGCTTGTTTAGTAACCCGTTTTTTCCCCGTCAGGTGGTCCTACTTCTGGCCAATCAGGTGGTACAATTGGTTTTGGTGTTTCCACCGCGCAGTCAAACCCATTTGCGTCTACATCAGCATTTGGTCAGTCTTCAGCAAATCCATTTTCATCCTCGACATCTTCCAACCCATTTGCTCCAAAAACTCCAGCCTTTGGTAGTTCTGGCTTTGGATCCTTGCCTACTCCTGCCTTTGGCTCTTCAGCGTTTGGAGCGTCATCTACATCCAGCCCTTTTGGGTCAACATCTTCATCAACACCCTCACTATTTGGTTCATCTACTCCTACCTTTGGAGCAAGTACCTCCCCATCTCTATTCGGTTCATCTAGTACATCTGCTTTTGGATCATCGACATCTATTTTTGGTCCTTCGTCAGCTCCGGGGACAACTCCAGCATTTGGTTCTGGCTTAAGTTTTGGCAACACTCAATCATCCCCCTTGTTCCAGTCAAATGCACCACCACTTGGACAGACAAGTTCTGCTTTTGGCCAGAGTGCCTTGTCATTTGGCCAGAGTACCCCAGCATTTGGTCAGTCAAGTTTATTCAGCTCACCTTCTACAGGGTTTGGTGGAAATTTGTTTTCAAGCACTCCGTCACTGCCAACCACGAGCAACCCAATTGGATTTGGCCAAACAACTGTAAGTTGTGGATTTCGTCACAAGTTGTTAACATTTTCCTGAGCATCATGTAGGAAAAGACACATGATCATATAATGGCTCTCATTGTTGGGAGGATGCATTTTCGTCTTTATTTGGGCACTAGGTTTTGTGAGTTGAATCTGCGAAATATCTATATGCTTGCGTATGCCTGCGTGCTGTTGGAATAGTTCCATACAACTGGTATGTACAGGTGTTATGGAATAGAATTATTGCATACATACAATACATTCTTCTATCAAAGAGTTTCGGATATGTGGATTTCTTGAGATTCCTAAACTGTAATGCCCGTGGTTAAGATAAGTGAATTTGCTTAAGATATGTGCACTATATGCCTTGGTTAGACTGACATAATACTCATGGGTTGGGACCCTACAAATTTTCAATCTTATTAATTAGTTTAATTTACATTCTTATTAATTAGTTAAATTTGTGATCTTATTAATTAGTTAAGTCCATTAGTTTATTGCATATTTTGTTAAGGCATAGGCCCCACATATACTTCTCCATGTTCACTGTATCCATATTGTAATTGTATTTTACAATGACACTTGATAATGGTTGCTCGATACTCTAGTACACATCTCAGATACTTTTGTTTTATGAAATATTATGGAAGACTGAACATAGCATTTGAGTGGTGTGTGGAAGGCGTATCAAGGTTATCCGCGGGACTGCTAGTCTGCAATGTATCAGATTTGCTACTGTTCATAGATTCTCTAAACTACTTGTGATGTTGTCTTTGAGTAATGTTCGTCATCTTTTCCCCCTCAATTTCAGCCTATTAGGTAGGGGTGCTTTGGAGTTGGGTGTACAAAGGTATTTGGGGCATAGCCGGTTGTTTGGGATTTCATCCAATTTGCTATACGTAGGGGGATTAAAGTAAAATTTAAAAGGGATAGGTGGTATCCAGATTACTTGGTTTGGAGGGGAGGAGGTGGTGTGGCTTCCGACTTGTATCAAGGATGCTAGGATTGAGAGGTGGACGAACTTATGTATTTTATGCCCTAGCTACGAAGAAAAAACGCTTGTAAAATTGCTATGGTTGTGATTTATTGGGTAATGAAGGGATAGATGGTATTCAGATTACATGGTTTGGGAGGGGAGGAGGTGGTGCGACTTACAACTCATACAAGGGATGCTAGGATTTGGAGGTGGACGAACTTATTTATTTTATGGCCTAACTAAGAAGAAAAAACCCTGGCCACTTTGCTGAGGTGGTGATTTATTTGGTAAAGATTCTTTTTTAGTGAAATCTTTGTTCCAGGCTTTGTATGCGCCCCTGAATTGTTCTTTCCCTTGCAAGTATTTTTTAGTCTTTCTTGCTCGAGTGGCTATCTATGGTTGATTAAAGGATCAGGAAACTGTTAGGCATATCCTCCTATTTTACTCGATTGGTCTAAATCTTTGGATGTGGTTCTGAAATATATAAAAATATTTATAGCAAATGCCAACGTTCACGTCCACATCGTATGATATCAAATACACGTATCCTAGCCGCCTACACCGTGGAGTTTTTATTGCGCTATATTTTGCAAGTGCTTTTGAAGGTTTATGTAAATATTCTTCTTCAGACACACCTCCAAATATGTCCGACATGGGTATAGCTTTAGTATCACTTGTTGAACTTTGTTATGAATGCTACTCGCTCAGTGGCATTCTCAACAAAGTCATGTGTTCAACGATGACACGTTTTTTGTTTTCTTGAAACATTTTTGTACTTGTTTTCCTGAACCATTGGTTGTCTGTCTTTACTTTGAGTTTTAGGCGTTCGGTAAAAAATAAGTTTAATTTTGTTTTTGATTTCTCTGAAGCCTTCTTTTTCAACACCCTTTCAACCTGCTCAACCTGCTCAAAATACTGGTGCTTTTGGCTTTAGCAACTTTGGTCAGACGCAAGCTGGTATGCTGCACCACAAATCTTTTCAGTTTATAATAGATTTTTGGATATCTCACCATTGATTGCTGTTTTGATCCAAACAGCTGGGACAAGCAACTTTGGTGGTGCAACAAGTTTTGGGCAGAGTGCTTTTGGACAATTGTATGTTTCTGAATTTAGCTAACGTTTCTACTCTAAATAGTTTAGCAGGTGTTTCCCCCTGGCGGTTAAATGTACATCTGGTCATGGAAAGGGAATAGGACTTGCTTTCATGCACATGTTAACGCCATTTATAAAATGATATTTTGATATGTAGATTCATCTCACAGATTTTTTTTTTCCCCTTTAAAACTTCAGATGGGATCTTGATGTCTAGTGTTTGTAGTTTGTATTATTTAGCATATTGGTTGACTCGTAGTTGTCAAAGGCACAAGGGACTACATTCTCCCTGGAGCCTAGGCTCAAGGCGCAAAGGGAGGCGCACATTTCATTGTACATTAATAGCAAAAAGATATTGGGCATGTGTCTTTATGAATATGCTTTGTCTAAGGCAAGGCGAGGCTAGGCACATAAGGCGTGTCTTAGTGTGCCTGGAGCCAAGGTGCACAGTTGACAACTCTGGGTTGACTAATGCTCTTAATTTCCCATTCAAGGCTCTTTAACTTGTTTCCCTGTCTCTGTTAATTTAATTCTCACACTGGATTGTGATCATGGCTGCAACAGGCCTGCGACACAAAGCACTGCAGTAGCACCACTAGCTCCCCTTACAAATCCATTTGGAACTCTACCTGCAATGCCTCAGATTTCAATTGGGAGAGTCGGCACTTCAGCTTCAGTTCAGTACGGCATTTCCAGCCTTCCTGTGAGTGTGATACACCCTGTAAAATGAAGCACTTCATATTCTTCTCCTGATCTGTGTTTTTATAGTCGGATTTGTTTGATTGAATTTACTTGTGAAATTCACTCCGTATTATCTATTCTTTTCGTGGTTGTTATTGCTATGCGTCATAATTCCATTCTGAAGATTAAGGTTGGAGATTTACCGTGTATCCGGTGTCTTTTTCTAACCAGGTTGTTGACAAGCCGGCTCCTGTTAGGGTATCATCACTGTTGACTTCTCGACATCTTTCTCAAAGGCGTATAAGGTTGCCTGCAAGAAAATATCACCCTAATAATGATTTCCCAAAGGTAATGTGGATAATTATTTGGTCTTACGCTAGGCTTCCTTTTGGTTATTAGTTTCTATATAGTGAATTTGCATCTTGCGTGCATCTAGGAGAAGAGTCCTTGTGAGGAGAGATGTATTACATGTTGCATCGTTGTTCCTTTTGCAGGTGCCTTTCTTTACTGATGATGAAGAGGCGCCCAGCACACCCAAGGCAGATGCTCTTTTTATTCCCAGGGAGAATCCAAGAGCTTTGGTTATCCGTCCTTTGGAGCAGTGGTCTTCCCGAACAAATGCGGAGAAAACAGCTCCATCAAAAGATATACCTAAATCTACGCACGAGAATGGTAAGTGTTTTGATACTTTATATCTGATATATTCAAGTATTCGGAACAGGGACTTTTTTTTTTTCCAGTTAACATGTCAGGAGTGAATGCTATCATTGTACCATTTGTTCCACTTCCGTTCCACCCCCTGCAAGTAATGTATTTTATGCCAAACCAAACATATCACTTCTTTTATTCTGGCTTTCCTGGACCATCATTAGGTGGAGAAGACAAAATGTTTTAGTAACTTTCAATTATGATTCAAATTCAAATTCAAATTCAGTTTCTGATTTTATTTTTTACATGTGAATCTTTTAATGCTTTGCTCTTACATTCAGGTAAGATTTCTGAAACACCATGTGCCCCTCCTCTAAATGGGACCTGCATTGGAAATGAATATAGTAAGTACCAGCTTTCATTGAATCTTGTTATTTCTGAGCTAGCAAGCACCAACACTACCAGTAGACCAATGTATCTTTTTCTGATATGTATGCGTGTCTGACACTTCCTTTCATATTTTTCCTTTTAAGATTAATGTCCTTGGCATTTCATCACCTACCTGATCATTTATGGAACTGAGTTATTGGTTGATTGGTGGGCTTGGTTTTTGAGAAACACTGGTTTGAGTGGTCGTTAATGCCACTTCTAAAGCAAACTTGAACTAGAAAATGTGGAGTTTGATTAGAATACCTGATCATTAGTGAATTCGTTGGTTGAGGTATTTGAGGAAGAGTTAGGAAAATTTACAGATCCTGTCTCAAAATGAAATACCTTCTTTATATACCTCACTCAAATGCACCCTTGTGGCCAAGTCCACACACATGTTTCAACATCCCATTGGCAGCAGTTACAACAAGGATTTTTCCTTCTATAGCTTTCTACTTCACATCTATAATCTTGGTCAACTCTAGGTAGGGATGCCACTGGTTTGGTTTCGGTCCGGTTTTATATAAAACCAAAACCAAAACCAAAACCGCAACCAAAACCGTCGTTTTTTTTAAACGGTTTTAAAACCAAACCATTTAAATTTATACAAAATAAAAACCAAAACCCCCAAAATGTGAAACCATTTAAGACTTTTCAATTTTATAAAAATCATAAACAAAACCAAAACTGCGAAATCGTGGACTGTTGTTTTTTATATATAAACAAAAATATAACTAAAATATAAAACATAAATTCTAAAAAACAAAATCAAACCACAAAATAACCATAATTAAAGTTTCTAAAATATAAAGGAATAGAGGAACGGGCCGAACAGCTGTGAAATCAGAAATGAAAATTATGAAAACCTAAGTCCCTTTATACCATATATATATAAGAGGGTTGAAAGTGTAAATAAATAAAAAAAATACATATATATTGGGGTTAAATTGTAAATATATATATTAAAAAAAAAGTAATAAAAATATATCTAAAATATTGGTTTTGAGGTTTCGTGGTTCGGTTTCATGGTTTCTGTCCCAAAACGAAAACCGTTTTGGTTACTAATTTCAAAATTGCAACCGCAACCAAACCATTTACTTGGTTTAAAACCAAACCATTCGGTTCGGTTTCTTGCAGTTACCCATTGGTTCGGTTTTTTGTGACATCCCTAACTCTAGGGCACCTTGATCGTTAATTACATTTGAGCCCATTCCTCATGACTTGGTCACATATTTTAAGGGCAAAAATGACATGAAAAGCCTTTGGTGGGTTTTCATAAATATCTTGCATCATTAGAGGGTGGCCTTGTCGCAGCATTAAGGTCGTGTCATAGACCTGGTCCATGTCGCTTGTGGTATGCGATTTGGGTGTGATGTGTCATCGAACACGTGTTTATGTAGTTGTCACTTGTAAATGTGCCTGATAATTTGAAGTGCTGTTGCAGAAGATTCTGGTGTTGAAAATGGAGTTGCAAGAGAGCGAGTTCGTCCTGTCAAACCTAATGGGGTTCAGGAAGATCACCAGGAAGGGGGCTCCTGCTTCACGCTGACTGGTCACAGAGCTGGTGAGGCAGCAATTGTTTATGAGCATGGAGCTGACATTGAGGCATTGATGCCAAAGCTCCGCCATTCTGATTACTACACAGAGCCTCGAGTTCAAGAACTGGCAGCGAAAGAAAGGGCTGAGCCAGGGTATTGCCGTCATGTGAAGGACTTTGTGGTGGGAAGGCATGGTTATGGCAGCATAAAGTTCATGGGGGAGACAGATGTGAGAAGGCTTGATCTTGAGTCCCTTATCCAGTTTAACAACCGAGAGGTTATTGTGTATATGGACGAGAGCAAGAAACCTCCTGTTGGGCAAGGGCTTAACAAGCCTGCCGAGGTAACACTACTCAACATAAAATGTTTTGACAAAAGGACTGGACAACACTATATGGTTGGACCAAGAATTGAGAAATATCAAGAGATGCTCAGAAGAAAGGCCGAGGACCAAGGAGCTGAGTTTGTGTCGTACGACCCTGTCAAAGGAGAATGGAGATTCAGGGTAAAGCATTTCAGCCAGTACAAGCTTGGGGATGAAGAAGATGAAGATGAAGATGAAGATTATGTAAAGTGCTGTTCAACTTAAAGGAACATTTTTATTTTGTTTAATTGTATTTGCTGGTGTGATTTTATAGTTTAGCTGGGTGGTTATTTGTGTGTTTACAGAACATGCAGGCTTTTGTTGTTGTTGGATTATGGTTCGTTCTCTTTCCTGATCTATCAGATCCTTCTTGTTAAATATGTCTATTCTGTTATAAAGTGGTGAAGATTTTTACAATTTCAAATTTTAGTTTTTTTCGAGAACCATGATTATTTATGCTGAGCATCTCTCTTTTTTCGTTCCAGTAATATTCTAGATAATGTTCATAGTAAATTCATTAATAAAATCTTAACATAAGTGCGTTTTGAAATGTTAAAATAATGCAAGTATTGAGGGACCACAACTGCACTATTATCATTCTTTTCTGCCATGCATCTCTTCTGCATGTTGGTTCACTGAATTCGATTCCACTATCAAATTGCTAAAGATATTAATAAATGTGATCATTTTGCAAAAACTACAGTATTCTGGACAAAAGGTGTGTAGTGGTACAGGTTGATCTTCCATTCCATAGATGAGTCATTGATGAATATGATATATAGTAGAACCAACTGAGTTAATATAAGCTTTAAATGTCGACCACGAAAGGCTCTACACCTTATTCTTATGTGGCAATGGTGGTAGTTCAGCTTGCTTATGGAGGATCAAACATATTAATGAAGATGGCTCTGGAGAAGGGACTTAATCAACTTGTCTTTGTAGTGTACCGCCATATCATAGCCATGCTCCTCTT